>JAPMUY010008777.1:0-75653 GCA_026901105.3 Galaxias olidus
TGTTATGCCCTCTTAAACGATGACCTCAGCACTCTACTTTACCAGGCCTGCACTCAGACTCTTGTTGTTTTCCTCTGGGTTTCTGGATCTGTTTGCAGTCTCCACTACGTCTGGCAGTGTGTGTCGCCTTGTCACACATATTCTCCCTTTTTCTTTCTCGTTATACACTCTCTCTTTCTCTCTCTCCAACCACAACACTCCGTCCCGTCCCTCCCTCACGTGCCCCCCATCTCTCTCTTCACTCCTCCCTGTCGTCGTCCCCACCACGCCTTGCCGCTCACTGCTCTGTTACAGAGTCTGGCTCAGCAGTAGAGTAGCCATCCCAGCAGATTACCTGCCCCACCCTTCACATCCACTCATTAGGCCTGCATGCTTACACAGAGGTGGGATTCAGCCCCGCCCGTCTGCCTCTCTGCTGCACCCTCCCAGGAGAGAACAGGAGGAGAGTATTGTTGTTACATGCTTTCAGAAACACATATATTTCCTTTTGATTGTTAACAAACACTTTCTATACTGTAGCTATTAGTTTTATGGCGATTCTTTGCTACATCGATGTGCAGAAACATCCGAACATGCAGATATGTGTGGGTTTGGTGTTTAATCAAATAAAACAGAAGACACAAAGCAGACACAAAACGTAGTGATGCCACGAACCACAGAGATTCCATTTATGATATTGTCACAGACTGGCATCCATATGCATCATATAACAATTCTATATACACATATTGTGGGGTCAGTTAATACCTCACACACATACAGTTGTTTGTACAAAAACAAAACATTGTCAAACCACAGCCAAAATGGAGAGGAGGAGGAAGGCTGAGTGTGGAGGTCAGAGTCTGAGAGAGGGAGAGAGGGAAGAAAGAGAGGGAGAGAGAGGAAGAGAGGGAAAGAAAGACAATCAGAGAGGGAAAGAGAGTCTGAGAGAGGCAGAGAGGGAAAGAAAGAGAGGCAGAGAGGAGACCAGTAAAAGTTGGCCTTTTTGTTCCACACATGGTTCCAGTTAGCGGTGAGGAGAGTGGCCCCCCATTAGGCCCGATGTGGTCTGGAGGAGTCAGTCCATTTCACAGTTTAAGAACCTTTTTCAGACCCCTTTTCTCACCCCGAAAAAGTTCACTTACGCTTTTTACGGCACCGTGTAGTAGGTGGAGCTCGACATGGTTGGTGTGAATGGGAAGACATGTGTTTGGTTAGTTCAAAAAAAATACATTCACTATTTTGCGGACTTATCAATGTGTTGAGATGTGAGATAGGGGAAGTTGGGGGAGGGGCTGGTCGTGGTGCCTGTGTGTCTGGTGCTTCGAGTTCACTGCTAGCAAGAGAAAACACTCTCTTCTTGGACTTTTCCATGCTGAAATCCAGAGGATCATTAAATGGAAAAAAGGAGGCCAAAGAATGTTTGCACCCGCTTGAATTCACAGAATAGTGGAAACTAGGAGATCGTATTTCAACGTAGGATCCAGATAAGCCTGATATCTTACTGGCATTGGTGACTGGGGTGATGCAGGGTCTATCTATTACAAAATAAAACTACAAAATGACCACGTTGCCGGCTATCAAATGATGTACCAACATGGTTACATGCATTGGTGTTGAACTATTCAAAGTCGTTGCTCTTAACCTGTTGTTGAATCAGCTGTTGTGGTGTTTTTTGCAGGCGGTGTAGCAGACAGCCGTAATTGACGTGCCTATGTATGTGCATGTGTGTTTTTATGTGTTTGTGTGTTTATGTGCGTCATCAACTCCATGTTGATGTTGGCACCAGATGAGAGAGCTGGCGTGACAACAGCAAAGTGTGTCTCCTGAGGATGTCTGGTCTGAGCCCTGCCTTAATGTCAGCCTCCACAGAGGGGGCAGTTACAGAGCGTGCTGCAGCACTTAACATGGCAGACATTACACAGATGTCGAGTCGATTAAACGTACGTAGTAGGCAGAGGAAGTATACAATTACATTTACAACTGTGTATACAACAGTACTCATCAACGCAGTTTGGCTTTGTGCAAAGCACTTATAAAACATAAGAAATAAAAAAAACACAACAATGACAACGATTATAAATAGACAATATTTTTGTTCACGAAAACAGTTCCCGTTGGGTCACACTTGCCTCTCCTCAAAGAGTATCTGAGCGTAAACGGTGCCTGTGCACGACGCCTTATTATCGGGCGGCGGCTTGACCAGCTCCAGCTCCGCGTAGGTCAGACTCTCCTCCGCTATCTTTGGCTGCCGGGTGAAACGGGAGAACGGCTGTAAAAACGGTTACAACAACAAACACGCTGCGCTCCTGTCCCTCATTTGCAGTATGAAACCCTTTTAAGCGTTTCCTCTGAAACAAGAGAAAGAAACAAAGAAACGTCCCCACTCACCAGGACGACTTTCCTGGGCTGGGGCTTCAACAGTTTCGGCTTCCTGACTTTGTCTGCGATGGGAGCTGTGGAGACAACAAAGGGCATTACTGAGCACATTGTTAAGGTTCTGAGACGGGCCTCGGAGTCTCCAGACCACGACCACAACCAAGCATCCGGTCTTCCATGTGTACATGCCTGCTCTGCTATTGATTTACCATCACAACAACGACCGTTTTTCTAACCGTTTTTCGGGTCGATCGTGACCCGTAGCCATCCACATTAGGCCAAATCATTTGCTTGGAAAACGCCCGGAAGATCTGCCAAGACTACTCACAGTTGGCCTCAAGGATGAATCAAAAATCATTATGAAACCGGTTGAAAAGACTACTCTCTCAGTTGAAGGGTTTGATTGTAATATGTATGCGTTGTTGTGAGATGTAATTAAATAATCTCAGTGGCAAGGAGAAATGCACAGTATTTTTTGTGGTGCAGTGGACGATTTGATTTAACCATAACTAAACCAGATCAAAGATATGTCTGTCACAGGTCCAAAATAATTTCAATCTCATAAAAGGCACAATCTTCCCTCAGAGAACCTTGTAGCCTTGCTACAGGACAGAAAAGGGAGGTGACAGGCGAGTTTATTACTACCAGCCTTATTTCTTTTTGAGTTTTTGCCTGGCTGGTGTTGTATGTGTGTGCTTTTTTGTGTCACTTGTTTCGACTGCACTTCGACTCTTAAATGTGACATTGCGTCCACTTAGCACTTCTACTTGATATACCATGTCATTTGTTGCACACAGAAATTTTTGGTAGTTGGTTTGTGAAGGTTTTGTTTATTATCCTGATGTTTAATATAGCACTCACTTAGCTCTTAGGTAGATGATTTGGTCAGGGATGCACTTATTTTCTCTACCTGACTTGTAGTTTTTACCATTATCTTTTTGTAGGTACAATGTTTTGTAAGTCGCTTTGGATAAAAGCGTCTGCTACATGAATGTAATGTAATGTAAATGGAATAGGATAGAGTGACAGAGATAAGAAGATGGAGGAACAATAAAGATGAGAGTGTGTTTACCTTTAGCTGGTATCTCGGGCGGTACCTCCTGTTGTATGTCTCTGCTCTTCTTCTTTCTGTATCTCCTCTCTTTTTTAGGCAGGGCTGGAGAAACACTAATCACACTGGTGACAGTCTCCCCTGAACTGGACACACACACACACACACACACACACACACACACGCAACAAGTGTTTGCAGCTGTCTTTGAACTGTGCAGGTACAAAGTAGTACTTTTTGAATGTTTGAAAAACACACGCTGGCAAAAGCTACAGCACAATTGCTTTAAGTATCAGTTGAGGATTGGTCTTACCTATTCTGAGCACTCTTTACCAGGTGGTAGTTTTCTGCAGAAGGAAAACACATGGTCACCAGTGGAATGGACTAGAGACAGCGTGGCTGGCTGCATTCAGAAGTGTGATTTTTGTGGTTCAAATCTCGCCTTATGAAACCCGACAAGGCTTGTGTTATAGTGGATGTCTGACCTTTTAACCTCTGCTTCATCTGTATGTACTGGCAGGTCACAGTCACGGTGAACATGCACACACACAGCAGGCCCACCGAGCAGATCAGCACTGCACACAGGTACACATCTGGAAAACACACGTGCCCACGCAGAGCACAGGCAAGTCAGTCTGGAAAGACTCGTATGTTTGCTTTGAGACACAATATATCTTAATATATAGTAATATCTTTGAAAGCTCGCTTGACCAGCTACCGTAGGAGGACACATGCCCAGACGTTGATAGAAGGCTGGGACAGATTTCCGTGGTGATAGGTTTTTTTTTGTCAAGGACACTGTTCACCACAGGCACACAAACATACATAGACACAGATGCATGCACGGACACACTACTTCTACACGACTACAAAGAATTACCTTCAAACAAAGTCCACACACTCTCCTTGGCCTTGGTGACTGGTGGAACGTGCACTGTAAAAGAAAGAAAAGGAATGCCAATGTAAAGGAAAGAAAGGAAAAACAGAATAGGACAGAGAGAGAGAGAGAGAGAGAGAGAGAGAGAGAGAGAGAGAGAGAGAGAGAGAGAGAGATAAACACACACAATTAGGGAACGAGGAAAAGCAAAGAGATAAGGAAAGTCCAGAGTCATCCCTGTGGCTTCCCTGCAGTCTGATTACAAGCTGTGCACCCTTTAAATAGACCACCCTGTAGAAATACAACTGGCTGAGGTTTGTCCAACCCCCCCCCCCCCCCCCCTTCTTCATCCTCTGCCTGACTCCAAGCAGGACCCCTGAGTTTAGCTCAATAGGGTTCTCGGATTATGCCTTCTTCGGGATGAAGAATACCAACTTTGACACTCCACATGCCCACTCAGCCCGACTTCCCCCCCTCCCACACGTTTGTTTTCCCTCGTGGACAGGCGCTCACGGAGACACTTGGTGGCTGACACCCACCCAGGGCTTCCTGAAATACCCCCGAACTGCTACCAGCTGACGACAGGCTGGCTAGCCAGGCTGCCAGGAGCCTCTCCCACACGCTGGCCGACTTAGGTAGACAGCTAGCGAACTGTGTGACACCGCGGCCAGGCACATATTTCTGAGTGCTGCCTGCCATGAAGCGCACATCCCGACTTTGGCCGCGAGCGTGAGTGTGACGCTCTGAAATGGGGACAGTTACTTTAGTGCGGTCAGGGCGTCCCAAACGCCGGCCTCTCCTGAGGTTTCCTTGGGAGTTACCTGAGGAGTGGGTTACTCTCTGTGATACCACTAACTCCAGCCTGGACACGTTTGACCTAAATTCCACTGTTTGGAAGCAAAATGGGGCTCAAATGTTTTTTTATACCTGGTTCTTAGCTTTAAGATAACAGTTTAGAAACTCGGTCAATTAGTGGTTTGCCAGGACTGTTACATCCATCGTTTCTACTGGGAAGGAGAACAAGTGAACTGTAGTGTCTCGGTACGGCCATTGTTCAAATCATTTTGTGAGCTTTCAAGCACTAACTGAATCCTTTTTGAAAGACATTTGCAACATACAGCGTCCACTAAGCGACCGCTAAAACGTTAACTGACAGAGAGGAAGGAAGGTTGACTAAGACGTCTTCTGAAAGAGATGTCCTTGTCTTGTTTTTTTATGCCCTGTACTTTATAGTTCACACAGTCAACTGTTCTCAGTAGCAGCTGCACTTTGCATTTTGGAATAATCAGTACACGATACATCTGCCAAATGTATTGTGCCATAAAACGGTCTCCATCAAACTGACATCCATTCATAATTGAGTTATAAATAATGGGAATGGCTGGGGACTATATGCAGAACTAGAAAGACGGAACTATGTAACAAATGAGCTTCTGTTCAGTTGTAGGCACTGAATCGACACAAGTGCATTCAAATGCGTTCTCTGTCTCTGTTCCGCCTCCCAAATAGAACCCTGCAAACAGACCAAAATATTGTAAACAGAGGCTTACGAATAATAAAGGTTGTTTCTCACGGACCCCATCTAATTTGTGTCTAATTTACGACACTAGTATGATGGAAAAACCAAGTGGACAGCATTACGGTTTAGATATGTCCCTGCACAGGGAAATAAACAATTCTGTCTTTGCCTAGTCTGCATTCTCCATTATACATCCCTCACATGTTCTGTCTTTAGACTTGGCTCAGTTCATTCCTGTCACTGTTTTTGGACCTTGAGTAGTTTCAGTTGGGGCCCAGCCCTGGCTTTGCCTGTCTTTACGCTTCCTCCGTGATCAAACCCACGGAGTACTCCGCTTTCCCCACTCCCTCTTTACTTAAAGCCAAAACCACATCCGTTTCTCTACCAACGTATGTACCTCCTAAAGACACTCACTCTGGCCCTCGGCCCACACACGGCTCACAGAAATACCTCAGTGTAAAATACACTTTGTTTACGTCGAAATGTGGCAGACTGGACCGTGATCCTTTTGTCCTCTTAAACCCACTGAACTTCCCCTGAAAGGGCATCTATCATAATAGGCACAAAGATGGGTAGTGTTTAAGGAGTGTTTGTGTTTGCCTGTGACAAAAGCCTGCAGGAATTCCTGTGGCAAGGAAACATCAGGTGACCAGGTGTTTCCTCACACACACACACACACACACACGCACGCACGCACGCACGCACGCACGCACGCACGCACACACACACACACACACACACACACACACACACACACATATATATAAACACTCAAACACACACACACAGACAATAACACACACAGACAATAACACACACACACACACACACACACATATATGCACATGTACAAACGTATAAACACACACACACACACACACACAAACACACACACACATATATACAAACACTCACTCACACACACACACACAGACAATAACACACACAGACAATAACACACACACACACACACACACACACACACACACACATATAAACACTCACACACACACAGACAACACACACACACACACACACACACACACACACACACACACACACACACACACACACACACACACACACACACACACACACACACACACACACACACACACACACACACACACACACACATATATGCACACACACACACACAATGCATACCCACCCATCTGGTGTTGATGGACCGTACCATGCACTAGCTAGGTTCCCCTTGGTGCTTCTGACCTTTCCTCTGAGGGATAACTAAACATAATCAATCTTGACAAAAGTTGGGCTGTTGCTTTCACAGTTAGTTTTCATATGGAACGACGCCTTGGTGGTCGTTTGGGTAAAGCACATTCTAATACTTGGAGGTTCTTGGGAAATATTTGGACAAAAAAAACTCTTCAGTCAACCGCCCCCCTACCAGTGGTCTCCACGGAACACTCAAAGTGAACTACTATCTGCTGTTCTATTTTCTGGAAGGTTCTAGAATTAATAATATGTGTGCATTCTACTGGGGAAGGGAAAAGGCTAGGCCTTAGCCAAGGTCAACCTGTGTTTGGGTTGGAGACGGTGTCAGTGTTCCCTTCCCCGTCTCTCTCTCGCTCTGTCTGCTTGGTCCCAGACTCAGCCATGAGGCTGGCATACACTGATGTCACAGCTGGCGGGAACGTAGCCATGGAAAGTGTGGTTAACCCTGTCTCAAATTAGGGAAGAGGAGAAGTCTTATTGTGCCAGAAATATAGCATCAAATGTCATAAAATATTGGGCAGAGAGCAACTTTTTGGATTTCTATTTCCAACGTCTCTCGATCTCCCTGCAAAATCTGTCAGGAGCGAATGTGCCGTCCGTTTCCTTGTGAAAACCCTACGTCAGTATGCTGCCACACCAACGTCTCTTTAGTGGAAGTCTGCCCCAAAGCCCCTTCTTACTGCCAACGAGGATCCTTTTATCTTTGACTTTCACAACCACACGTTTCTTTCCTAATCACAAACAGAGCCACCATCGAGTTTCCGCCAGTCAACCAACTCTCCTCCCTCTGCTGCAGGCGGGGATTAGCTCACCCTGTTGCAGTCTGGGCTACTGCTGCTGCACGGCCAACCAGCCCGATACTGCAGCACCGCTACTTCTCCATGCTTGTGTGTCCCTGCGACACAACTTAGAATGAAAACTTTATTGGGAGAGGACAAGCGTGTCGGTACTACCACTTCTAGAACATTCCCCGGTCAGTTGTGCTACTTGTGGCTGCCCTACCTGCTGCGGTAAGACCGGGTGAGTTTACCTCTGAGCTCGGTGGCCGCTGTGCAGTTGGTGGAGGCCTTCCAGCGCTCCTTGTGCTTCCTGAACTCCTGGACCCGGCACATGTAGAGGCCCTGGTCCCCCTCGGCCACGCTCAGGATCAGCAGCTCAAAGACCTTGCCTTGCTTGATCACCGTCAGCTTCATCTTGGGCCACGGGAAGCTCTTGGTGTAGTTGCCGTAGAAACGAGCCTTCCTCATGTTGACGCGGGCGATGAGGAGCTCGTCGTCTGCGCGCTCGGCCCCTTGAGGGAGGAAGGTCCATTTGACCACTGGCAGAGTGCTGGATCGGCGCCGCTGGGACACCACGCAGGTCAACGTGACGTTCTGACCTTCCTGGGCCACCGTAAACGGGAAGGGGGTGACTGTGACGTTGATGGCACCACAAATATCTGGAGGAGAGAAGGGACATGGAGGACAATAACATGTGTTTTCACAGGGTTCACAGAATGTGCACGACGGCATCATTTTCAAGTTAATTATGATGGTCCAGTCCGTGTCATTTCCCTTGGAGGCGTAGGGGCGTAGGTGTAGGTTTAGGGCAGACTTTCCTGTCTGAAACCCTCCAGTTGTATATATCCTGTTGTGATATTGACAGTCATATTTCCTCTGTCACAGTGCAATGTTCACGTTATATTTGGCCAATTGTGACTATTCTACGTTGGAGTAATACAAGGGGAACAAACTATTGCTTGACAAACTATGGTCATGACAACATGTACAGCTACAAGTTTGTTGACCACACTTTCAACAGTGCTCCAGTTACATATCGCACACAGTGCGAGTTGTTTGCAATCAGTGTCATAATCTGACTATATTGTGCAGTATATGATGCGTTTTGAAATGTTTTTGGACGGAAAGGTTTTGCAAGTGATGCCAGTATGTCAACAGATATCCCAAAAAGTTATTAGAAAAATAAAGATACAAACAGACAGATTTGCTTTGTTGTCACCAGAGGAAACCACAACTAGCTAGATTTTCTCTTCTGTCTTTGACTACATTTTGAACATGATCAACACGCTATGTTCTATCCTTTACACCCTGCCGTTTTAGTTCCCACTAGAACAATTATTGCACATATTAAAACATCACTATGCATTGTTTTTCCTGATAACTGAAACATTTTGTCAGGGAGCAAAGCAATGTTTTCTTCTGTCTGATCACCCATCAACACAAAGCCTTTTATGATAAACATTTCTCTCACACTGGAACTTTAGGTGATTCCACAAGAATCAAACTATCGTTTAGTTTTCAATCTTCTTCATGCAATAGCAAGGTCAGGTTCCTTACCTCCAAAGAGCGCTCTAGTCAGGAGAACTATGAGCACCGAGGAGATCTTCATTTTCTACTTCAGCAAGCTCCATAAACGCCACTTAAATGTCTCCGTGGACAGGAGTCAGAGGATTCCTCATCTTCTCTTTTCCCCCCGCATCCCAGTGTAATATGAAACAGGGCTTGCTCTGTTTTGACTTAGAACCGCCCTCTGCCCGTCCCCACTTGGCACATAGACACTCATACACGCTTACAGACAAATACACACACACACACACACATGCATTCAAGCACACACCTCTACTTCTGGCAAAATGGGGGAAATGTAATTTCCTGTGAAGCTGAAGGGGGGCGTGGAGGTAGGAGTGCTTTTTTTTTTTGCGAGTTTGACGCTATGTGAATCACACTTCCAGCTGTGGACTACAGCAGACAGACACTTCCACCATGGCTTTTTATTTCCCCACACACACTGATAATGGGAGAGGATGAAAAGCTCTGTGTGTGTGTGTGTGTGTGTGCGCGTGCGTCCGCGGGATTGTGTCTGCCTGCTGTAACTAGATCCAATAGAGAATCTTTGTGAAGCCCTTGGTTAGAAGCTTTGTCTTCTGAGACTCGGCGCTCTTTCCAGAAAGACAGGCACTTCTTTAAGACCTCTAAAGGGCTATTCTTTACATTGTCAGTTCTTTTTCTCCCTTTTTTTTTCTTTACCCAAGACTTAGCACACAAATCCCTATATTCTAACATAGAGTTACCACAAAATCCGTTCTGCTCTGATTGGTGCATCTTCCTACAGCTCTAGGACTGGGAATGCAATTATCCTCCGTTGTCTGGGTCTGAAATGAAACACTGAGCAAGGCACAACTCTTCAGAACATTGGCCGGCAACTTAGGAACATAGAACAGAGCAACCAGCTCTCAAACTGAGAGACCATTATCTGTACACTCAACATTATTGGGGAACTGACGGTGTGCGGTCCTTTTTGTTTTGGACCGCACGCTCTCTCTCTTTCTGTTTTTTTACTGTCTGTTCCATTAGAGACCAGATAGAATCAGGGATTCCGGTAAACGTCCGCTTTAACAACCATTTGTAATGCAACGTCCACCACTCTGACGCGGCAGCCTGCTCTTCAGAAGTGTCCGCGAGCCTCGGACGTAGGGACAAGTGAACCAAAGCGGGTGGCCAGGCTTATTCAAGAGGCGCCTCTGGTTCTCAGATGGAGGAGAAAGATGCTAGCAGCTTCCCCTAGGAGGGGTGAGCAGTGCCCCCTTGTGGATGGTCTTAGGTAATGTGTCAACGCAGACCGCGTGGGCTTGTGGACATTTTGGTATCTCTGTATCTGGGTCAGTGGAGCAGACTTGATTGAATTCGGAAAGACTGTGGACACATTTAAGAAAAGAGGGTATATCAGTTACAGGGACGCGTGATTAAACAGGATGTTACTGGGGCATGAATTGATATTCTTTTCACTATAAACCACAAGGCCATGGTCATGGTGTCACATCTGTTGTAATAGGAAAGACGACTCCCGTAAACGTTTAACCCAACGTCTCTTCCTCACCACCCTGCCACGCGTCAACCACACACACCACAACCTTTGACCCCATGTTATACCAGAGACAAACTATGGGGACAATGATATTGGCTGCTCTCCACGTGTTCAGAACGCTGTGAATGTTACAAGTACACCAGGTGTGTGTTAAAGTTCCATGTCTGGTAAGTGGTTATTATGTCAACGTCATGTGACCAAGAATTAACACATCTCTTGTTGGATACCACTTTATTTACATTTGCTATACAAGGGAGCTATCACAACACAAATGGATCTTATTAGGGCGTATCCACCACAGAACTCCTGTTAAAAAATAGACAAAGTGTGATAAGTATGTATAAATACATACAAATTGTACTTGAACATCAACCTTTTTCAAAGTAGAAACACTCACTTAATAGATGGTCGTCTTAGTGATCCAACTGTGAGGAAAAAGTAGGCAATTATATATATATATATACACACACACACACACACACACACACACACACACACACACACACACACACACACACACACACACGCATATATACTGTATATGAGTCTAGCAGTTGCCATTAGCACAGTTGTAAGGGTGAGGACTCACTTGTTCTGTTGTTGTCAAACATGTGCTTCCTGATCATGTAGCACTTGCCGGCAACAAAACAAATGGCAAGAAACAGCCCGACCCCAGCTCCAATCAAAGCAAACTTGATCTCTGAAATGATCACACACACGCACAAACACACATTCACGCACATACGTTCCCACACAGAATGTAGCGCATGTGATTCCTGTTTCATAAACAAAACAAACAAACACATGCTATGCAAAGCCCCCCCTTCGAATGGCTTGTCGACATTCAGCTGTCCAGTTTCCTGGAGGTGCTGAAGAGGAGCCAGGCAGATCAGAAGGGTGATTTCCCAACCTGTTTACTGTCTGCTGTCAGAGTCAGAAAGGGCCCTAGTCATAGTACCATGGTATGAGCCCCTGCCTGTATCCATGGCAGAATATGTGAAGGTTGCATCACTAGCTCACTATTCAGACATCCCAGAGTTCCATCTGAGGTCTGTGCTCTCCCCCTACATGCATTAGCGGTGGTTTGATGTCGACTGAGACAGCCAAAGGGGCACCAGAGCCTACCCAGTGTAGACCAGTGTCTACCCTTATTTTTGACTGCATAGTTGAGGGGGGTGGGAAGCGTGTGGGTCACCTACCTGGTCCCTCTTTGCTCTCCTCTCCATCTCCTCTCACACTGGTCAGCATCAACTCTGAAACAGAGACCCCCTCCCCCCCATCGTTAGTCAAAAGCAACGATGACAACTAGGTCACTCATTTCTTCAAACACCTTACGAGAAACACAATGACAATACTTGTAGACAGACCGGAAGAAGCTAACGAGAACACTTATGTGTTACAATAGATAAGATCTAAAAGATTTCTGTTTAGTTACCTCCCTGACTTGTGGTTTTTACCTTATTTTTTTGTAGGCACAATTTTTAGTAAGTCGCTTTGGATAAAAGCGTCTGCTAAATGAATGTAATGTAATGTAGTTGATCTAAAGTAAAACACTGTGTAGTAACCAAGCATACATCTAGTGGTATATCAGTCTAATCTGGCTTAGAAACCCTGCTTTAGCCATAAAACATGATTCAGGCTCCCAAACACCTCGCTAGACAACCATGTCGCTATTCCACTGTTTCATGTGACCTGAAAACCAAAATAATTGCTTCTATAAAAAATCGGACTTGGTCATATGGGTTTCTCTTAAAATCAATGCAGGCATCTTTGAATCACACTGTACATGACCACAAAAATAACTTCATATATCTAGACAGCTCCTTGGTGGCACATTGTGGTGGACTGTTTCAGACCCTAGCCTGCCTTGTTGCTGTTGCTGAGTTTGTTGACAGACTGATAGTAGACCACACTGATGTGGAAACATCGACCATGTGATTGAGATTGGCTGCCTTCCACCGACAGCACTGAACAATACAACGCAGGGGCCGTGCACAGACCTTTAGAGGGCAGTGGCTCAGGGATGCATTTGGTCTAAGAATAATATGCTGTCAATAATTAACAATAACAAACGCAGCAAATACAACCTAATTCTCATTATTATTATTTATTTGCTTCAGAGGGGCATGTCAGCAAAGGATGGCAAAGTGGTATTAGCTCGAGCCCCTGTGGCAACCCCCTATGTGCCTAATACAACATAATGCAGAACCCATGCCCGGGTCATTCCACATTGTCTTAGACCTTGGCCGGCAAAAATATATTGATTTTGTCTGCACCTATAACGTGCAAATATTTTGTAACATGCACACTCATTAATGCATGCAAACACACATACAAACACACTCTCACATACACACAAACACACTCTCACACACACAGACACACACATTGTAAAGCACCTCCTAGACCTCTGTCTAGTGACATAAATAGCTGGGGGATGTGACTAGTTGCAAGGTCATAAAATATACAATGAGAAGTTATACTGAAGACCGAAAGCATCACCAGTCCTGAAACAAACCCTGTTTGACAAAAACAAACCCTGTTTGACAAAAACAAACACTGTTTGTAAGTTAGTATCCTCACCATCGCTTCCACAAACGAATTAAAACCTTAGCTGTCAAGTATTTTTAAATGAAATTACACAGAAAGGCATTATAGATAAAAAAAAATAATAATAAAGATTCTAATATGCTGTCAATAAATGACATCCCAATGCTCACCAAACATGGCGACGACCACGACCATGTATCCACTGTCCATCCTCATATCTATAGGGGCACCCGTAGCATGCTCTGCAGTGACAGTAGTCGACTCACACTGTTCGCTAAATCAAAACGCTGAGTGCAATCGAGTCACTTCCTGCTTGTTTCCTGGGGAGATGGGGGGTGCTGATACGCGTGTGCTTCTGCTTTGCATGCGGAGGGTTCAGATGCAGAGCACTAATGCATCAGGAGCGCTGGGGCTGGAGGGCTGGAGGCCGTCTTCTATCTCTGGTTCTCTGGCGCCACTGGTCCATGGTCCATGGGGTTCTGTCTCCTCAACGAAGGGAAACAGGACAGCCTGCTGCCTCTCCCAACTGTGTTTATAGATGCCCGAGATAATCAAGCAGCGTCGCCAGGACAAATGGAAGTTGCCCTGCACTGCAAACATCCCTGCAAAATATCCCTGTTGTGAAGGCTATGTCGACCAAACCATCTTGTTTTTAATAGCTTAATGAAATTTGTATCAATTAATTTAGTGCATGTTCTATATACCACCTTACTCAATGTATGATGTCTTCTCCCCTTGCAAACAATCACAAAAATATAATTAAACTATATTGCCTCCAATATTCTAAAGCTGTTCTATTAGAATGCTATTATAATCTGTTTTGATTATAATGTTTTGCAGATAAACATTATCCCATCCATTGACTTCGATTTCTTGGCTGTTCTTTGATGCCAGCTAGATTTATAGGGGGCTATTTGAGACGGAACTTGTCGGAGGGCCTAGTCACTACTTATGTTTCACAGGAGGTTTGCACGAAGTCCATAGAAGTTAAATTTAGTTGTTTAGTGTGAATAACTCCTTCATAGCTGGTAAAACGCTGTGTGGAAAGTGTTTTCTACACAAAACCTTACTTTAATTGCATTTAAAATTTGTAAAATATGATAACTGATGTAACATGCATGCATCATACATTTGTCCCGGTGCGTTTATGATAACTTGTCCTTGGCTCTCTACATTAGATGCTGACAGCTTCAACACGCTTCCCAATGTTTGTTGTTTGACATTTGATAATATCAATCTGTAACCATTTTTGGTTACAGAACAAATCGCCTCATGTAACTGGATATCACTAACACTTGGTGTTGTGGGAATGTTGAACGTGCTTAATTTCGTTGTTCGGCTGCAAAGCATTCAAGTGGCTATCTGTGCAATGTGGACAAGCACGGTCATGTTGCTACTCACCATATCGGGTATAATACCTCAAGTTTTACAACTCAGACATTGAAGTCGAGCTGCAGAAACAGTTAATACAACTTATCTGGACCTTTTTTCCTTCCATTTCTTAAAATACGCCTATAAAACAGAATACAATTGCACATGTTAGATTTTAATGAGGGGACAGAAAAGCCACATGGCTGTCTTTGGTTCCACCCACCCCTCCATCGCTTTGTCAAGGATGCTCCATCTGTGTGCAGCAGACAGAGTCTGTGTAACCGGGTTAACCGAAGTGATTTATGGTGACAAACCCGAGAACTTTCAAAGTGGTCAATGAGGTCTACTAAAACCGAGACGCTAAGCAACTTTGACATTCTGCAACTGCAAAGAGAGAGATATAGATAGAGACAGAGAGACAGCTAGAGATAGAAAGAGAAAAAGAGAGATAAAGAGAAAGAGAGAGAGAGAGATAGAGATCAATCAGATTCACAACAAGGGCCGCTGACTTTGACCGGGGTTTGGTTTTGGACCTTGAGTGTTACCTTCCAGAGTGACCTTGTAAAGACCAGAGTGGCTGGATGTGTTAATAGCTGCTGCCAAGAGTGTCTACTGTAACCAGGTGTAATTCAAATCAGTATGCACAGGCCCATGATCTAAACAATTTGCAACGTGCTGAATTTGTCTAATGTTGTTTCTGAGTGTTTGTGATTGTCAGCTTGTTTTTTGGTTGCTTGAATCTTGTACTTACAATATAAGATCATTTTCTTTGCAAAATGTCTGTACATATTAGGACATCTACGTTATTGTTTGTCATGCTGCCTGTCACAGATTGCAAAAGAGAACTCATTCTCAGGTGACCTACCTCGTTGAATAAAGAATAATATTAGTAATACTATTACATTACGAGGATGGAAGGGCTGGGGGACTTGTGATAAAGTTACGGGAGGGTGTTGTTCAGAATCGTGTGTTGGGAAGGAGATAAGACAAGAGTTGGGTGCCAGGATGTGTGTTTGTGTGTGTGTGTGTGTGTGTGTGTATGTGTGTGAGTGTGGTTGTCTTTGTGTGCATTCTGGCGTACGTGTGTAATAGAAGGTGTGGGAGATAGTCAGACATTACCACCTGACCTGGGTCTTTGCAGGTTGTTAGTAAACCAAACAGGCGAGTTGTAGGACTGGATGCAAGGGGATTCTGGGATCATGGTCTGCTAGAGTTGTAATGAGAAAACAGCGATGAGTTATCAGGGTGAGGCAGTGGTTGAAGGATTAGTGATGAGTCCAACAACACCAAAGTTATGCAGGCTTGGTAATTCTATTCCTATGCAAAGCAACTGGATATGACCACAGTTTCTCACTCTTGTCCAGCCTACAGACTCCCCTGTTGTCGATGTTTGGCGATGTAATGTGTTGGCCATTCCATTTTCTACTTCTTTTTTTCGATTTTCTACAACTTTCAGAAAACAATAAAGGTTTTATTTCCTTTTAATACTTTAGATAAGTTGCCTTTAAAGGGCCCAATAAGAGGTCACCCCAGTGGCAGAGCTGTTGTCAAGACCACCTTAGCCGAGATCAAGACAAGACCAAGGCTAGGGGGGTAGAGACCGAGACGAGACCGAGACCGAGACAAGACAAGACAAGACCAAGACCGGCAGGTTGAAAAAAATCGTTATTTACAATTGCCATGAAGAGTAATGTAGCTATATTAGGATAATATATAAGATAATCTATATTATCTTTAATACATATGTATTCTATGTCGGTCAGCAATTTGACATGTGTATTCATGTTTACATCTTTAATATTGCATCATTAACATTTCTGACACGTTCACGGAAATACTGTGTTGTGGTAGGGAAAGAACAATTGACTGAATCAATTGATTCAGTTTGGCCAAGACTTTTTTTAAATTTTGGTGCAATTTTCTTGTCTCACTTGTTAGTTTAGCATCACTTGCAAACCAGTTCGAACTTCGAGGAACGGTGCCAGCTAGTTTTTAGCGAGCGTCTAGCTAACACACAATGAACAATTTAGCTTAACCCACCTCTCTTTGTGGTGCCTCTGGACATATCTAACAAAGTTGGAGGTAGTCCATGCAGTCTCCATCATACATTTTGAACTACAAACTTGTGCCTTTATGCTTGACAATTCCAAGTAGTTGGTGTATCGAAACCGAATTATAAAGGATTTAGATGACATAGTCACTACTAGTTTGCAAGTGATGCTAAACTAACAAGTGAGACAAGAAAATTGCACCTGCTGAGCTGAATCCCATTGGAGGGATAGGGTGACCTTATTAGGTTCACAGGTGAATACTGCATGCCTGTACTACCAATCTTATTTTAATATAACGTTGTTTGTGATATTTGTGAGAAAATATATATTTCTGTAGGCCCATATTTAGAATATATATACAGTATATATATATATATATATATATAAATATATATATATATATATATATATATATATATATATATAAAAGAGTCTAAACGGCCGAGATTAAGTCAAGACCGAGACAAAATAGGTCAGAGTACAAGACAAGACCGAGACAAAATAGGTCAGAGTACAAGACAAGACCGAGAACATTGAAAGACCAAGACCGGACTCGAGTACTACAGCTCTGCCCAGTGGCAACACAATTCAGAATTGTAGGGGGGTTCTTTAAATCACAGCATCATTTTGTTCTTTTACAGTGACTACTATTTTGCACTTTTGTTTTTTCAGCGTGACGTTAAAGAAATGGCACACTTAATTTGCCCCCACACAGACCCATTCATACTGGACTAAATCGGCTAGCCTAACTCTAGGAAAAGCCACAGTAGCTAGCAGCCTGAGCAGGCCAGGGCAGGGGGCATTCCACTGGCCGGATGCCTTGTCCACATACTGCAGCCAGTGGAACACAAATACCAGGGTTTATAGTCATCCCTGCATAGTCCAGCAAAGCAGCCAGCCAAGCAGCCAGCTCTCTACTGCTCCATGTGTGATTGTCCGTCATTCCTTACCAGAAGCTGAGGGACTGCCTGACTAGATGACTGGTGAACCCCTGGGGAGTGAGCGCTCGTCGCCCATCTCCTATTATAGCATTGGCTGGCTGGCTGGCTGGACGGCATGACTGGGCCGGACGGACTGACACAAGAGCCGAGTGAGTCTGCGGTTGGAGGCTGGGTTGCTATAGGCGGAGACAAACAGCGGTAGAGGTTGAAGGAGTGCAAAGAAGAAAAAGAGAGGGTGAGAGTAAGGGCAAAGGGGAGAGAGAATGTGGGGGAGGGGGGAGGTAGGAGTCCACCCGAGACTTAGTGTTCGCTAACAGGGCAAGAAAGAGAGCCCCCCCAAAACAATGTTGGGACTTTCCCCTCGGAGATGGATATTACATACACACTCTATTTGAACCAGGATTAAAACAGAATCTGATTTCATCCACATTAGTCAGTGAACACATGCACATTGCTTAATACTGGACCACATTCTGTCTCTGTTCATCTCGTTGTAATGCATGGTTTTGTTTGTTTTGTTTTTATATTTTAACGTTGCACATGTCAAAGCTTTGTGATGTATCCTCCTAATATGTCTACTCCAGAGACCTGTCTCTGGATGGGTTGGTTGTCCGGTCAGCAGACCTTTGCTTCTGCAGAGCCGGTTTCTCCTGCTAACAGGTGTGAGGTTGACATTTGACTGATTAGCCTGAGATAGGGAACGTGTGACAAGACGAGGGGCAGGCCGTTACTGTATGAAATACAACGTGGCCCAAAATAGAGCCTCATAAACGCAGCACCTTGGCAGAGTACAGTAGCGCAGAATTGGACTGAGTGGGGCCAATACAATGAACGCAATGAGTGGAAAATGTTATTTTTAGTGGGGAGAAAAGCTTAAATAACCATGTAACCAAGTAAGGAAATTGGAGGGCCACTGTTGAAGTAGATTGTGGTGACAAGTGATTTTATATTTACCACTATCCCATTCAATATTATGTGAGACACCTTTTAAATCTACCTCATAAATGGCCCCCCAATTCCCTGCAAAACGTGGACATGTATTTCTTTCCTATAATATGAGTTCAGCAACAAAAAGAATGCCCAAGAGCAAACTCAAAGTGAGAATCATTCTTCTGAGCCCTACTATTTAATATTGCACAAATGTCAAGCAGACGACAGACAAAAAACAACAGCTGCTTGGCCCTTCAGCTCAGCCTAACCACCCGATCAACAAGCCATTGACATCGAGTGTGTGAGAACCAGACTCGTGTCAACCGCTGGTCATCAGATATCTCCTAACAATCATGCTTCCCTTTAGGGGCCGTGACACTTTCAGATGATGCAACATGCTATTTAGGAAAGCTTGCTAGCATGGTGGAGTGAGACAAAATGAATCACAGGCTAAAAGTTAGCCATCTGTTGCCCCCCCTCCCCCCCTGTCTCTCCAGTACCCATCCCCTTTCCCAGAGTCCAGTGAAGCAAGGGGCAAATACCCCAACCCTCGACCCTTCACACAGAGAGCTTCGTTGGTCATTCAAAGGCGCTCAAAGGTAAAGAGAGGGGCTGATTTGGGAGCCTAAAGGCCCCTGCTCCTGGACTTGGGGGACAAAAATAGCTAAAGGCCGTTTCCATTTCACCCTGGCTGCCTTGTCGTGCCACTCGACACCCACTGGTTATTCCAATGTGGGCCAGCTAGCTGCTTCCCGTTTTACTCCTTAGTTTGGCCAGGCCGGCTTCTGCGTCTATTTCTGTAAGAAGCCTGTTTTCTGTTCGCTAACAGGGAGTCTGTTTCTACCAGCTCATTTGAACATGAATCCCAAGACTTGACTGAGTTTGGTAAATTTGTCTTTTGTTTGACTTTTAGTTGTGTCTTCACCATCAGTAGAAGGAAATAACGGTAGTTTTTTTTTTCAGCAGGTCTACCGGGTCTACATTTCAAACTAAGGATTTAGTTGTGACCATACCATATTAATCCAAACATGGAATACAGTCTAAAAAGGTAAATAGTAAAAAAGAAAGATTTGTTTCTTATGTTTCTTGAGTCTGATCACACCATATGTGTGTAAATTTTTTGTTTTAAAAGGTGGACAGGCTTTTGTTTTTTGTTTGTGATCTGACTATAAAATTGTGCATACAATTTTCAAGCTTTAAAGCACTGTTATTTTTGTTGTAGACTGTATTATTGGCCAGACTTAAAAAAACATATGTATCATCACATCCATCACATATATCATATACATATATTATCACATAGGTATTTTCTTTATGGTTTTTATTTTTTTAGACACTACAATACCAGAATGCAGAGAAAGAATTAGATGATACTAATCAAGCATATATCTACATTTTACCATCATACCAATACACACAATTAGCTCCACTTCACGCGTGCTTGTAGCATGACAGAAAATTGTGTTTGGTGGCAATGGCCCTTTCTGTACAGTTCTTTTCTCTCTGGGTATAAATAAACCAGCAGAGGCTGGGAAAGCACCTTGGACAAAATTCGTATCGGATTATGAGCACTGGAAAATAACTTGATGGTCGTCAGACTCTCCTGGAAAAACGGGGCACTTTCTGAATCAAGCTTGACAGGCTTAGTAATTACAGTACCATCCGTGTTTTTTTGTGAAGGGCTGGCAGAAAGATGGAGTATTGTTGAGCAGCGTTTCATTTCAGCCTTTCATAATCAGTTGTGGGATTCCCTGTGCCACTAATCCATTGTTTGCTAACGGATCTAGATCCTCACAGAATCCTCGAGTGTCATCATGGCTAATCCTCCAACCTCAAACTCCTTCCAAAGTACTGTACAGTAGACATATCAAAAAGTAATTGTATTTATTTTGGTCTCAATCAGCTGTACAGCTACTTGTAAGGAGTGTCCTTTTAGAGAACGGTTAAAGGGGATGAACGATGTGCCAGTGGTTAGGCTCTTAGGCCATGATATATAACAGGGTTAATGAGCTATTCTAGGCCCTCACCCAGATAGTGAATGCAAGCTCAAGCAGCTGGTGCTGCACTGAACTGCGAGTGATGCCAGGATTTACATGCATTCTCGGGGTGTCACGTATTAAAGTGGCCCAGCTTAAATATTAGCACTTTGTTGTTTGATGTGCTTGTTAGTTGGCACAATGAAACAAACGTTAAAGAGACAAGCGTCAATTGGAGGGGAATCTAGTAGTATTAGCATACTTAGCACTCTTACACAAACACTCACACTAACATGGAATCATGGTGAGCTGTAAAGTTTGTCAAACCCTTTTTTTCCATCAAAAGCAAGTGTAGATTGGCAATATTTATGAAACACATGGATAGCACAAACCTATTCTCATACTCTGCCATCCAGTCATGTCTTGAATATTTAACAGAGGGCAGAACTTTGAACATTGCTAGGTTCCTTATTATAGCTCCAGAAAGGTATGGCGTGTTTGTCTGTGGTGTCCATGATGATGGCAAGGCAGAGACAGTACATGGCATGTACACAAAGGTCACCGTTTGATCCACAGAGTTAAAAAACATCAAGGTGTCACATAAATTGGACACAACCTAAAAGCATTCCAAGTGCTCATGATATGTTAGCCACACAACCTAGATATAATAATAAAGAATAAAGAAATCTTGATATAATAATTTCAGTTATTGAATTTGAATTTGTAAAAAACAAGGTATGGGCCCTTAGTAGACTGGATATTAATACATAAACATGTCTACATTGGCGTTGCATGTAATCAATGTAATGCAATAGCTGGTTATAAAAAGAATCTGGCCTAGTTTTAAGATCCAATTTAAGTTTTGACACTTGTTTTTATTGTTCATGATTCTTTAGGAAGCTGTCAGAAATCCACATCTCCTCCCAGATGGTGAAATGACCTGACTGTTGACAAGGAAAACACCAGAAGCGTGTCCGAGGCCAACGAGTTGAGTGACAGTTTACGCGGGCGGCCACCCTTCATTCTGGGACGACGCTACACCAGCCGTCGACACCATGAGCTGCGTGGACAGGCATCCCGTGAGCCTGCATCGGACGGGCAGCATGCTGCACCACCGCTTCCCGAACGGCTTCACCGAGAAGATCATGGACGAGACCGACCGGGAGGTCAGCACGCTCACCGACCGAGCCTTCCGCAGCCTCTGTGTCGGGGATGAGGCCGTGTACAACGACTCTCCTTTCAGCTGCCACAAGCCTCTGGCTGAGGAGCCCGCAAGAAAAAGCTCCTCCTCCAAAAAGCCGGGGCACCAGAACAATGGGAGCAACGCAGCGTCGACTCTGCTCAAAGATTTCAGCGCGTCGGAGGGGAACTGCGGAGGCATGCTGATCCAAAACGGCGTGGCGAAGGGCTCGAACGGGGACTCGTGGGATAAATCGGCCCTCCTCAGCATCCAGAAGGAGCTGTCGGAGTTCTCCGGGGATTATCACAACAATCTCGCAGCTGGGCATTTGAACAAAGACAACAACCACCATCGCCACTCCTCAGGCGGTGGCAAAACCGGGAAGTCTTCAAAGACAAAACACGGTAAATCGAACGCCAAACTGAGGAAGCTGAACATTAAAAATCTTTTCCTTCACAGTGAGTTCAGTCCCTTCCAGTCGTGGAGAGACTTGAACAGGTTCTCGTTTGGCCAGAAAAACATAGTGGCCTCGATTCTCCCTGTGGACAACCTGCCTAGATGGTACGACTCACTGATTTATAAAGAGCTCACTGAGGGACATGTAATAGAGACTCTTCATTCAGATGAGACACAGGAGAGAGCAGTTGAGTCCAAACCAACACCTCCTCCACCTCCTCCTCCTCCCCCTCGTCCTTCTCAGTCTGTAACTCGCCCTCCACCTCCCAAAGTTCCACCCAAACCCAAGGCAGCCACTATAGAGATGAGATGCTCCTCGGAAGCAGGGGAAGGGAGCGCCCCCTGGAGGAGAAACAGAGTCAGGGCAAACAGTGCTGTCTCGGTCAGCAAACATAACCTTTTTCCTCCACACGACAGCAAGAAGGTGGAGGTTAGTCCGTTGCCTGGCGTGAAGGAGGGGAGGTCGGTGGAGGTGAAGGCCGTCGAGGAGGTCAGTTCGTTGTCCTCGACTCCATTCAGCATCTGCCAGCTCATGACCCCCATCATCCCCTCCCGACAAGCCACAGACACGTCGGAGATTTTCTCCCCAACGGCCCTGGACCTCCCCCTCCGGCCCGACTCGGAGGCCAGACTGGCCCTGGAGCCGACTATCAAGAGAGAGACCTACAAATCCATTGCCTCCAGCCTGCTCTTCAACATTAAAGACAACAGAAAAAGGGTCAAGAGTAGATACAGCCCGACTAAATTCAAAGTCCTTGAAGTGGAGAATAGGGGCACCCAGTCTCCTAGACTGGAACAGTTCATGAAATACACACAGGCTGGCTCGGATGGTTACGCTTCCGGTCTTAGCACCCCCGCTATACTGAAAGACGGAAAGCCTGTTAACAGTCCTGTTCCAGACTCGGCCAATAGTCAGACTGTTGGTCTATGCAAAGCTCTTGAATCCCACAGGCCTATTTCAGATGATTACCTGATATCAAACCTATTGCAGACTAAGAGGGAGGCTGCCGGGAGCAGGAGCCTGAGTGATGAAAATGGCTTGTATGGCGGCTCACCCTTTGCTCACTCCAAGTTGAACAAGAGCCCGATGGCTAACAAACAAAACTACCCCTCTCTAAGCTTGTATAAAAAATCCTGTCCTGTTGATGCTGAGATGAGATCTCTAACAGTTCCAGTCAGCGCTCATACCCAAAATAAAGGGCTGTCACCAAATGTCCCGGAAACCCAAGGACATTCACCAAATGTACGGGACAACGACGGTTCACCAAATGTAACGGACAACAAAGGGCATTCATCAAATGTATCAGACGATAATGGACGTTCACCAAATTGTCAAGATATCCCTAAAAGGCCTGTTAAAGACATTGTGGACTCAAAGGAAAAACATTTTAGTAGTGAACCTCTAAGCACAAAGGATGTTGTCAGGGCAGCTAGGGAAGCTATAAGTGCAGCAAAAACCAAAGCCTTCTCTGCTAATATGTCAGACAACGCCAAAAAGCAGCTTCAAGACATAGTGGAGCTTAGTGAAAAAGATGCTTCTGAGGCGGAAGCAAAAACAAAGGAGTCGAGGCAAAATAACACAAATGCTTTCGATGAACACATTTACCGATTACCAAATAGCACGGGGGCATCAGAGGAATTAAGTGTGAATCAAAACCCTAATGTTAGACGAGAGCCCCCACAGGTGCCAACACAGTGGGCTATTAAAGCAGATATCCAGACTTCAGATGACAAACAACATGATATTGAGAGTAGACTTACAAATGGTCATTCTAGAGAAGATGTATTACTAGCCAAAGAAAAGGAGCCTCTTAAAAAACAAGGCAGGTTCAAACATGTATTTTCAGCACGGCAAAATAACTACATCAAAAACCAAAGAGGTGTCATGACAGAGGGGAGTGAGGGAGACGAGGGCGATGAGGAATCTGAACCTGTGATGGTCACAATAGTGGATGAACATCCAAAGATGATATGCCCAGGAGAAATCACAGAAAGTGAACAAATCATTAGTGATTTGCAAGATTTGAAAGATTTAGAGAGGGCCAGATTGGGTGACCGTGTTTTTAAAGATAATGATATTAAGAAGAACAGAATAGGCAGCAACAGCATTGATGAAGAAACAAAGGCCAAAAATGACCTGATTTCCAGGGAGCTTAGAAACATTAAGAAAGGCATGATGTCCATAAAAGGGAACACGTTTGCCAGGAGAGAGGCATTTGCCAAAAAGGAGGAGGAACAGAGAAAGCACAACATTTTCACAAAGATCGACAGCAATGTCATCGTCAACAGAGCGCTGATCAACGACAATTACGACAAGGCTAAAATGGCACTCGAGGAAGTCATTGCAGACAGACTGAAGAAGAAGTCGGAAAACAAAGACGGGGAGACCAACCCACGGGCAGCAGGGAGGGTCGTTCCAGAACCCCATGCCAGCCGAGGCCAGCATAGCACACAAACCAGTTGGCAGTCTGGCAGATCTACAGAAGACCTGAGAGAGAGGCTGGGCGAGCTAAAGGATTACAACCACATACAGCACATCCTTTCTCAGCCAGAGGTCATACCTGCGAATAGTCACAGGTCAGGAGTTAGAGTCGCCCTGCCCGGAATGGACAGCGTGAACGACGAACTCAACAAACTACTGGTGCTCAAATCCAAATCCTTTCAGGAGAAACAGAACAACCGTGGCGGTAGTGAGAAGGGCATTTGGGTGGGGAGACCAGAAGGGACAGAGGTCAAAACTAAGGACACAGAGAAGAATGGAGACATAGATAAAGCAGACAGTGGAATGGACCGGGCGAAAGAAGAGGTACCTCCCGTACCTCCCAGGAGGAAAGGAAGCATTAGAAGCCAGGGAAGTAGTACAAAGGACAGCGAAAGTGCTGAGGACGCCACAGAGCAGACAAAAGGCAGAGCGTCTGAAAAGATTGGCGAAGAGAATGAGACAAATGCAAAAGAGGCCGACAGAGCTGAAGGTAAAGCCAGTGCAAAGGAAGAGAGTGGTACTAACGGGGTAAACAGCTCACAGACGGGCAGGAAGGAAACCCCACACATGGCACTAAGTGAAAAAAGGGGGAATGACGTGAACTCAACGAACAGCGAAACAATTCTGAGCCTCACAAAGGAAACAAAGGCTGAAAACAATGCCCAGGAAAAACGCAAGGTTAAGCGCAAGGCCCCCCTAAAACCAGAGCATTGCAACACTGCAGATGCTCCTAACCAAGAAAACAGAGAAGAGGACAAAAGTGTCATGGCCACCGAGCGAGAGACACAAAACCTAGTCAATGAAGAGCTTGAAAAAACATATAGAGACAGTGACGACACAAAGATGGAGGAAGACCCACTTCACGATAAGACCAGGCAGTTTGTATCCCCTGGGATATTACTGAATGGCATCAGTGTCAATCAAAGCCCACCTGACCAATCCAGTTTGTCCTCAAAATCCTCGTATTTTTCCGTGGAGAGTACCCTGCAGAGAAGCAAAGAAAACGAATCAAACCACGAATCCAACCTCTTTCACTCTTTGGAGAACTTGATTGCAGAGATGGAGGAGGCCAAGGATATAGCGGATGTCAAGGCGCAGTCAGCCGACACACAGGAAAAAAGAAAGGAAAACTCAGAAGGAAGGAGTGAGACGGAATACTACTCGGTGAGTGACCATGAAAGTGAGCCAGAGCTGGAAAACAGACAAGCTGTCTCTCCCCTGAAAGGGAAGGTCACGTCACAGAAAGAGAGCGGAGGAAAGAAAGACAGAGAAGTGGACAATGTGGACCGGGCCCACAGCTCAACTGACCATTCAGACAGCTCCACACCAATGTCTCCGTCCAACACGCTGTCCCCTCCACTTGGAATCCCTGCGCTATTCAAAATAAAAGACAATACGTTGAAGAACGTGAAAAAGGCCATGCACAGGACCATCAGTGACATCATCCAGCCATGGTCACCTCGGGAGAGCCTAAGTGGTTCAGAGAGAGGTGAAGAGGACCCCCATCCTGTGAAGGAGATTCTTAGAGTCCCCTTGTCTCTTCTCTCCACCCCTGACAAGGACCTCCAGCTCATAGAAGTGTGCATAACCACCCCTTCCCCGCTCTCCCTATCCAATCTGCCCAGCGAGAGAAGTACAAGAGGCCTGTACGGAGCTTTCCTCACCGCCCCCCAGGAAGAAGACCGTAGCTCTGGCTTGAGTCCCTTGTCTGCCGGGTTCGCGAGCTCAGCCGCCAGCACAGGTGACGTCGCCGATGAGCCGCTGGACAACACGGATGGGTCAAAGGTCCCCAGTGAGAGGTCGGGATCAGCCTGCAGCGGTAACGAAAGCCACGGCCTCCCCAAGCCCCCCGTGGTGCTGCCCAAGTCAGAGAGGGCCCTCATCAAAGCCATGAAGCTGACCAACCGGAGGATCCAAAAGGAGGAGGCCAAAAGCAAACCCTCCAGTAGGAGTCAGAGCAGCAGCAAACACAAAGGGGAAAAACACAGGAGTGACAAATCAGAGAGCAAGAGCAGCGCTGGTAGCAGTGAAAAGCCCCAAGGCCTGAACGAGAAACACCAAGGTGAACCTCGCAACGACAGAGCTGACTATAAAGGTGAAAAAAGCAGTCAGAAACGGTCAGACTTAGGCGGCCATGTCGGTAGCAAAGAGCCTCCATCTACGGAAATAGCGAGGCATAGCAGCCTGCACACCGACTGCTTGCCCGCAGCGCCATCCGAACGCCAAGGCCGCAGTAGCAAAAAACACAGGGGTGAGAAGCCAGAGCACAGACACTACAGCACTGGCCGGGTCATCAGCGACGTGCCTGTCTACAAAGCCCACGTTAGCGAGGGCCTTGTGTCCGCTAAGCAGCACCAGAGGTCTCACAGCATCGACACGTACGCCGGTAACAAAGCGGCACGCCGACCCAGCAATGACCCGTTGGATCATAGGAGTCAGCACATCGAGAGGTCCATCATGGATGAGCTTCAGCAGAGAGGCCGAGCTAGAGACCGACACGCCAGCAGGGACATCAAGAGAAGCCTCAGCATCGATTCTTATGGAAGTGAGTCAAAGGAACTACCTTCCCTGCTGAGTCTGTCCCGACAGTCCAGCTATACGGGTCAACTGTCTCGCCAATCCAGCATGGAGCCCACCATTGTCACTCAGTCCTTCCCCATGACCCAGCGCAAGCTCCTCCAGGACCCAGACTCCGGCCAGTACTTTGTGGTGGACATGCCAGTCCAGGTCAAAACCAAAACCTTTTATGACCCAGAGACTGGGAACTACGTGCAGCTGCCAGTTCAGCCTCCGGAAGGTGCCAGATCCCAGGCTTCCAAAATGGAGGTTGTGAATTCGCCAATGGTCTTGTACCATGGGTTTGTCCCTGTGCCTGTGTCCTCCCTGGCCCAGAAATCTGCTGTGCAAGCATCTCCGATGGGACAGGAGGAGTTTGAGCAGAGGCTGATGGAGAGGAACAGGCAGAAGCACAGCAAAGAGGGGCATCCATACCTGGAGCCAGTGTACGCTCATAAAGACCACATGCTGGGGGAGTTTTTTGGCACTGACGAGCTCGACTGTGTGGGATGATTTGTGTGACTTTGGATACTTCTAGGTACTGATCTTAAACAGCTTAGTATTTTATGGATACTATTAGGATTGTTGGGTAGAGAGTACATAAATATCCAATATATTAACCTCAGGGTTGGACAGGCTTACAATGGCCACTATTACCATCTTTTTAGAACAGGTGTAACTGTACAAAGTGACTGCATATATATTTGCCAAGACATTGTTTTCAAAGAAAACAAGTCATCTCTTGAGTTTTATTTATTTTCAGTGACTTTTGAATGACAATCTTGATTTTAAGAAATTAATTTTGATCAAGAATTATGACATGAACAGTTGAGTGTTACATGTATATATGTATTTTACATATAAACAAAGGGATGCTGTTTGATTGTAAATCTTGACAGTTAAATATATAAATGTTTAAAATATTCTACTGAAGTGGTATAAGAGATTACATTTTGTTTTCGGGTATTGTTGCTTAGTTTTATTAAGTGCAAAGATTTGATTTCATTTTCACAAAACAGTTATATTCACTACAATCACAATTAGACATAGGTTACTTAATCAACATGATCCATGTGAAAAGTAGTAACTATTAGTCTATTAGTCAATGCTAAGGTGAGTCTTCATTTGCTAAAGGGATTGGCTTTTGTCCAAATAAATAATCATTGATTCAGTTTTGCATGCCTTTATTAAATTTACAAACTGAAAATCATAATCCAAAAGCTTGAAATGTCATTGGTGCAGGTGGCAATGATTTATATGTTTTATAAGAAGCAGGTGACTGGTTAATTTGTTTCGCAATTTGGTTGTTTTTTGCATTTTTGTTTAGAGAAAGGCAGGGCTGTATTGTGTCTATGAACCATTCCAATAAAAACAACTGATGTTACTGATGACTGGTGTCCTAAATCTTAGCTCATGGTCAGCTGTGCAGGATATGTAAGAAAGAACAATCAGACTTTTTGAACAAGGTTGCGAGAAATTCAGTACTGGTTTACAAATTATTAAGATAGCAGTATAGTTTATGAGCCAGAAAAAGGCAAAACCTTTATTGCTTTTTAAAGTTCATGTCTTCTTTAAAAAACTGAGCGACAGACTTTGTCAGGAATGTTGATCTCATTCACCACAGAATTGGCCTGGCAAAGAAAAAGAGACAACTATAAGTAAACAAGCTGATGCTTTGCTACTCTACAGCAAATGATTATGAAAATGAGTTCTGTAAATGGAATAAAGCACACCATTATTTTTCTTTGACCTCCAGAGCCAACTGAAGCATCCAGTTGCCTTATTCTTGTTGGCAGAGGGCAGCAGAGCACAGTCATAGATGCTAGGAAAACCAGGCTCATTGGTGGAGACGTTGTTTTGAGCAAGGTAATTTCTACTCACAGAAAGAGCCTGAACACGACAAATTAAAAGAAATTAAACAAAAAATACAATTAACTGAATAGCAATGAATTCCTTTCTTATCAGCAGTATTCCTTCATGTTTTACTGTTTTTCTTGGAATGGTAAAAAAAAAGTACAGTTTTTTTCTTTGACCTCCAGAGCCACTTGCAGCATCCAGTTGGTGCCTTCTTCTTATTCTTGGCAGAGGGATGCAGTTCACCGGCATTGTTGCTAAGTAAACCATACTCGTTGTTTTGAAGGAGGACATTTTCATCCAAAGGAAGAGCCTGAACTCAAAACAAATCAATTAATCTAAGAAAAAATATAAATAACTGAATAGTAATTGATCCCTGACTTCCGAGGATTATTCTTTCATATGTTACTGTCAGACTCACAGCCAGCCTCTTTGTTTCTTTGGCAATATCACTGATGATTACTGCCCTGTTACAATGATCACGCGGCTCCTCTTTTTCAGAGCTGCAGTCTTTGCTAGGAAGGAGGGATTTCTCAGCTGGTGAAAGAATCTGAGGAAGAGTATAAATAGGGATAGTATTATGAGACACTGAAGGGATTATCCAGTGTTGTGGTAGAAAATTATATAAAACTACTTACAGTATTGTTCTTATTTCCTCTGTGTGCAGTATTGTCAACACTGAGATTAGCAAGAAGGTTGATATTGGCAGTACCACTGGCCAATTGGAGGGCCTTTCTGGTCCTAAAGCTGGGAATAACCCTGATGTCTCGGATACTGGTCATAGTAAACATTATCTGGCTAAGGGCCTTTGCCTTCAGCAGCTGACCAACAGGCACAAAGTTTCCATGGTGCTTGGTGAACAACCCTGAAAGATTGCAGACCTGAAGGGCTAAAATCAGCTGACTGAATGCCAGTTGGATAGGACGGGTCAAAATCAAAACGGAAGAGCTGTCCACTTGGTCAGAAGAAGAGTGCGGCCCAATAGAGCTTCCATCGCCATGGATGCCACTGAGGATGTATTTTGGATAATGCTGGGAGCCGTAGTTTATCCAGGGAATACTGTTGTTTTTAGCTGTGGCTGAAGAGTCAAACATGTTGCATATAAAATTGCATATCCACGCTGCAACAAACAACAAGAACACTTTAGTAAAAAAATATATATAATTGAGAAATAGAGTAGTTTTACATGAAAAATACCTATTAAACATCGCAACAACATCGTCACAAATCCATGATATTTAACAGAAAATGGTGCATACTAAGGTTATACTTCTTTAGGCATCCGATGTTCTTCCTACTTATAATATTGGAAGCCAGCTTCTGACCACCAGCTCCAAAGTGCAGCTTGGCATTAACCCTGAAGCCTCCATGGAGCCTGGTCAACAGCACTGATAAGGTGCAGTCCGGAAGGGCCAGACACAGATGCACATTGGTAAGGTTGACTGCAGGGGTCAAAACCAGAGTGGAACATTGCTCCACCTCGTTCATCTCCCTCATATTGGAGTAAAAGGTGAAGATGGGCTTCCAGTGGTTCTTCATATCCTGCCACTCATTGGCAGAAACACGGAAGTGGTCATATGGGAAACAGGAAACCAAGCCCATAGCACAGGTGACAGGACCCAGTGCTGTAGCAGACTCAGGAGAGATTGAATTGGCCTGAGCCAAGTTTTTTTCCATGCCCAGAAGGTCTTCAATACCCTTGGAGTCCATAGTGATAAGAGGCTCCCACTGGTCCAGGTCAGACAGTGGACCACCAGAGCCTACAGTGTAGTGGCTGCTCCCAGTACTGCATGGAGTGCTCAGAGCATTGCAGTCCGCACAGTTATAGATGTTTTGAGGAGTGGGTGAATAGGCATTTTTATTGCCTAATGTCTGGTAGATCTTCCCTTCATCTCTCTCCATTGTAGAGGTTGTAGTTTCCACCCAGAGTCCCTGGGTGTGTGGAGCTGGACTGACCACTAGGTGGGGCTTGCCTTCATCTTTACGACTGTTAGGCTGGGAAGCCTTCTGGTGGATGGAGTAAGACAACAAAAATGTAGGTTGTCCCCCAACAAAATAATTCTCACTTATGTCCAATAACTTTGTTTTTACCTTGGTTGGCTCATCCTCCAAGTAAAGCAAGCGTAAACGTTCCCATCGTTCCGGTTCCTGGATCTTCTTCATTTTCTTCCTCTCAATTACATCAAGAATGTCATCACTTCAAACAAGAGAAGATATTAGATTTTTAAATGGCAGAAAGTCTTGCAAAATGACCACCTTCAAACTAGATTTCTGTTAACCTACAGCTGAAATTATTTTGCAGAGATGTTGATTAAAACCCTTACCCGTCATCAGATGAGAGAGGCCAATCAAAACCCGGGGCAGCAGGTCCCCTATTATATGGAACAGGACCGAAAAGCCCTGTGGGAATTGTAGTCCTTCCATTCCACTCTCTATGTCCATGGCTATAGTAATAGTGGTGGTGGTGGACCTCATTCGGCTGACAGCAATGTTTCTTATCCATGTGAGGGGAAGATCTCTGACCACAGTTTCTCCTCTCTGGGAACAGGTAAGAACAAGCCATTGACTCCACTCATAAATGAAGTGGGATGCACCCATGAAGCTCAGAGGACAACCATATGGCATGCTTACCAGAGTAGTTGCTGTTGGTGTGTTGTTTTGTGGTGTTATGACTGGATTCACAGTCTGTGGCACACTGCCCTTGCTCATCCTTCAAGATAACATTTGATTATGAAGTCAATGCAGCAATATTTTCTGTTAAAAAATCGTGCAAAACAAAGTTTTTGAATACTTACCACCTGTGTGCTGTTCATTTCTTTACAATAGGTTGTAGGTTTATACAGTCTTTCTCTGCAAAATAAATGACCCAGAATGAAGCATTTTTTTAGATGCACCCTAGTTTTGAATTAGCAGAATATCTTGCTATTGTGACAACATTTTAAAGAGCATTATGACCTTATCATCCCAAAAACAAAACTACCCAATGAAAATTGATTTGCAAATTTGATTCTATGTTCCCTCGTTTCTGAAATTTCCCACTGTTACCCTTGGTAACTAAAAACATCCCTCCCCCCAAAAATGTCCCCTAAGAAATGAATCTATTTTGTTATGAACTACAACTCTAATTTACTATCAATATTTCAATCCAGCCCTAAAACAGAATCTTCTCACTCTAGCCTACCCCTATAATTAACTCTGTGTTTAATAACCTTGTTCAATCATTCAATTGATTCTGTTCTTTTGGTTAAACTATTTTGTTTAGTTTGAAATGTTTTTTGTATTTTAAGTTATGTAAAGGAGTTCAGAGCTTTTTTGGGCGTTACCTGGGCCAAAATGTGGGCTCACTGTGGGTTTGTTTCAATGGTTGCACTTTGAAGAACCACCATTACATAAAAAAAACATAGAAACAGATATATTTCCAGTGTGCGTTTAAAAAAATACCCATATCACAACAAATTACAATAAGAAGACAGTACCGATAAATACCTTGAGTGTTGAAACGATAAATACCTTGGGTGCTGAACACGTTTCACAAATTGCTCATAGAGCTGAAGTATGCGCTCATGGAGATAAAAATTTGCTCAGTTCTGAAATAAATTAGAGGGAACATTGAGTACTGGGTAAAGTCCCTAGTTCCAGTGGAAGGTTTCTGCGTTCAGAAAGGGCCTTATTTGAAAGTGAGCAAGCAACAAGAACCAATCAAAGGAAGATATGTCTCCACTAGTGTGCGCTCTTATTGCCTTGAAAAGAAACCCTTGACAAGAGACTACACAGAATGTTATCAAATTATCTGTTAAGGCAATTTAACGATGTTCCTTATGGTAAAATAAGGCAATGTTAACAAAACCTTTTGAAATTAGTGCTTGTTTCTAATCTATCCTCCAGTGATTGGTGCTCGTCGCTATCTTAAAGCCACATTGTAGGGTTGGTTAATCATTCATATTACATGAAAAAATATGATAAATTGTACATACCAAATAAAACCTCAAAAAGATGAAGCTTTAAGAACTCGCGCTTTCCATGGCGTCCGAACAAGTTGTATTGCAGAGCCAGGTCGTTTGTCATCAGGTAAACCATCATTCGTCTGGCTGCCTCATCAGTTGTAGCACCACCAATGTCAGCAATGGTGGAAACCTAAAAATCTAAGGATAGACATGATACATATATTTAAAAAAGACATTGATGGCAGTCTATTACAATTGTGAAATAGGTTAATGATTTCTTAAAAACTATTTCATTTGGACAAAGATATCAATAAGTCATTAAATGAAAATACATTACAGCAATAGTTATTGTACAATCTCTCAATCTTCCACTTAAAATGGAATTTAAGATTTATCTTAAAATGCCAATTTAAATTTCTTAATCCAGGACTATTTTTATTTTTAATCCAAAAGTATGGAAGCACTTTGCTTTGCTCTACTTACAGTATAACAAGGTAGGTCAACTGTTCAACAAACCACTAAATTGTGGTTCATTGCAATGTTGAAAGGCTTGAAAAAACACAAAATAAAGTATTGCTATGAAGTATTTACGCCAAATGCTGTAGCCTTTCAATGAACTTAATTAATTAGATCTTAGTTAACGTTGTTTTTTATGGAATGGGTGATGAAAAATCAGACCCACACACTAAAAGTATACCAGATCTGATAAAATTTTACAATCAAATTTGGACTCGTTTTGAACATTACCTGAGGCTGACAATACTTCAAAGATAAAAAAAAATGTATGCTTTTTTTTTTTTATTGCTAACCCTAAACCATAACCATTAAGAGGGGCTCTTTGAATACCCTTTATGACTATTTTATTGAATTCTTTATAATTTTCTTCATGGAGAGTTAAGCGGAATTGAACATTTACTTAATTTTCATTCACAAATAACAATGCATCGCACTGACAGCGGTACTTTAATTTCTTATTCAAGTTTATACAGTTCTCCTTTGATCAATATCAACAGAACTTGCATTGGGGGAATACCAAATGTGTCAAAATTAAATAAATAAATATTCTTTCATTGAATAAATAACCATATGTATAAATACAGGAATATATATAAATGGGTAATAAATTGTGTATTCACTAATTAAATAACACTCAAACAACTATTATGAAATAATTGACATTTTCACAATAAAAAAAAACATATAATAGATTTTTTATTGCATAATGAATGTTTGTTTTCAAATGGCACAATTTTATTTATTTCACAATAAAATTGTATGATGAGCTAACCCTATATTTTTATAAAAAGCGCGAATAATCTGTGTTAAACCTGCGTGACTACATGTCGAATCTCGCGCCAACACTTCAAATAAGCTGACTACTCCATGCAAAAGGGCAAATCTTGCTAAATGTATATCTTTGGATTTTCTCCAAAATCACATGAGAGTCGCTAAACATCCTCAGCTTCATTTTGAGACCCGCGAAATCAAGAAGGGTCCAACTGCAGTCCGCACTCACAGACGACCCGCACTCACAAACAACCCGCACACTCACAGGCGAGAGTAAATATTAAATAAATATTAAGTAAATATTAAATATAAATATTAAATATTAAACAGGCATATTAAATATGCCGGGAAATCAGTTAATATTTAGTAGGCCCTATGTTAATGATTCCGATTGCAGCATCAGTGTTGATAGTCTGCCAACGAGAAATATTCAATAATATCAGTTATTTATTTAAGGGTGTAGGTGTGGAGTTACAGAATAATCAGCGGGGGCAGAAATACACTATATAGCGTCTAGTCTGCTGGAAATTCAAAAGAAGAAGAAGAAGAATATCAGCGGTGAAGTATGTATCATAAATTGCAATTGTTGAATTTTCAGACTTTATGTTTAAATAGTAGGGTTTCTTGATATCTACAGACAGTTGTTTAGTGTCTGAAACGTGTTTGTGTTTGCTAGCACGCGTGTGTTGATGTTTGTTGTTACTAGGCTAAAATTAAATAGAATTTGAATTTTCGGTTGTTCTCCAATTTGATCATTCTAGTGAAAGAGAAGAGTACGATAAGCGGATTCATAAAAAGATGAAAATGAGGGGGATTCAACATCTCATCCGATGACTTTCCCTTCTTTCGTCGTATACCTGAACAAGGGTACTGCAAGAGAGTGATATGCAGTGTGAAAATCAAACAAATCCTAATCTTGAATTCTAACTACCAAAGATTTGTCAATGTTGTATAGCTTTATACAAGAGATGTGCACAACAAAGTTTTCCTTTCCCACATGAAAATGAGCCTCTGCTCCATCTGTCCTTGGTTTGGTGTACATAGGCCTACATTTTATATTGGTAAGATATAATGCCACTTGGCTCATGGTATTGGTGGTATAGGGTTGACCCAAACAACACATGGATAAAATAAAGAAGTAGCCCAGGGGTAATATTTGACAAATTAAGTTGTGAGGCTCCCTTCAATACAATACAATCCCACTACTAATTAATTGGTTTTCAAGTTTATTTTTCCCATTAGTATTATACAAAAAGCTGTTTCATTTAAATATAATTTTCCTTTGTACTAAAAGCCGAACAGTCCTTTCTATATGTAAAATGTATAGGCTAATGACTGCAATTAAAAGATCGATTACACGTCAGTTTATTTACTATTAATTTTTTTAAATTTCTTTATTTACCAGATAGGTTAATTGAGAAACAGTCAGTTCTCGTTTACGATCTGGCCAAAAGGCTAGCACAGGCATACAACAACATATAGCAGGAAAATGTAATAAAAACATGACACATTAATAACATATCGCAGGCAACCGCAATAAAAACATGACACATTGTATTACACATTAATTCTATTTATTTGGTAAGCTATTTGCCAATCCATTGCAAGCTAAACAAGTATACAAATAAGCCTATGCTAGTCTAGGTTTCACTGCGCAACAAGTATGAAAATTACTCGTTTTAATCAATTTTATAAACATGTAACATATTGCGCCTACACGCAATGAGTTTCACCGTACAATTACATCATATCCAGAAAGGACGTCACATCCCGCCTGTGACTGCGGGTGGCCTGTGAGTGCGGGTCGGCTGTGAGTGCGGGCTGCAGTTGGATACTATTGGCGAAATCTAGGTACAACAGTATGTAAGTCTATAGCGGCCAAAATTCAAATGAAAAGTCAAACTCGAAAACGCTAAAGCAATAGCCTAATCGGAGTGCAATTTCGATCGCAAGTTATGTGCGCATCATCTGGGCCAAAAATAAAATTCGAATGCAAAAGATGTGTTTGTATTTTCATTTTCATGTTGGTGTACGGCCGATGTATGCCAAATTTGTCCATTTGACTTTTAGTTTCACATGTCCTGTACAGAATAACCTTGCCACATTGAAAATTAAAAAGTAAATGCTCAAATGACAAATCAATGTTCACTTTGGCATTTCATTAACTAATTGCCATTGCATTATTTGTGACAGAAATATACAGTCTCTAAAACACAATGTGATATTGCAACCTGATCTCATGGAGTTGCGTATGTATACCACGCGGAATCCTTAATGCATTCGGCGTGGTATTCAAACGCATTTTGCTACTTTTGCGTACGGCTACCACACGACCTGTGCTCAATAGATTCCTTTAGGAGAACCTCCGCGTGTCTATTTTACGCATTTCTCAAACCATCAGATTAGCACCCCGGGCTCGGTTTTAACCGATTATTTCCGAAATGTTACGGAAGCAGTCGTCTTCGGACACTATTTCTCAAGCCTTTTAGTTTACCAAATCGTCTTTTAAATGCTGATAAATATTTTTTACAATTACGATAAATTATTATTATTATATTAATATTGTTGTTGCTTATACATTCTGATCAATATCAGCAGGCCTACAAGTGAAACGCGACCTACTGGTTTGTTTTAAACAAAAAGTGCTTCCTAAAATGCATTTGAAATGTCTCTTGTATAACATTTATATTTTTGTTTGCCACAGCCTACTGTAAACTGAACAAGCCTTATTTTATAAACAAGGCGAAGTGCTCCTTCAACTGCAGGGTTAATTGTAAAAGGTTTTACCATAAATATACAGCAAATAAAATCTATAACTTTTTGCCTATGATATTGCATGTCATGGTAACATATGTAACAATATATAACAATATGGTGTCGTATAATTGTCCACAATTATTAAAATTATATTAGACAGGACAAACGTGTTTTCAGTTTTTTTTAAATCAAGTGATTAAACAGTGACTGCTCCAAATTTGTGTTACTTACTAAACGTTTATTAATAAAAACAAATTCATAAATTTTCAGTTGATCTAAAAGTGACAGTTTTAGCGTCGAAAAAAGGTTTTTCATTTTACCGAGTTGATACTTTGGTGTAGCCATGCGGTGTCTTCTAAGAGCTCAAACCTCCTATGGCCAACTTTGACATTAGTTTACTTCTTTGTCTGGGAAAAACAATGTATATGTTGCTACAGATACTTTGAAAAACTAACTGCCTTTGCAGTTACATGGTCGTTTACCTAAATTAAGGCTCGCCACCAGAGGGCGCCTGGACTCTCCTAATTACGTTCATTGTTTTCACCTGGGTGTTTCTCTGTCTATAAATAGTTTCACTGCCTTGTCACTGGTTGCGGGATTATTGCTTCTGATATTGTTATGTACTGCCTGAGTAAAGTATTTTGGATTATCTACATTCCGGTTTTCGAGTGCTATTTTCTATCGCTTTGTTCTGGTCACTTCCGTGACAGTTAATCAATGGTCAATCATTGGTCCTGCTGCAGTTAGCTAGCTAGATAACGTAAGCTATCTAGCTAACTTAAGCTAGCTGTAACTAAAGCCTCCTATTTAGATTGCGTTTGTTTAATAACAGCCAAATGCATCAGGCTATGAGCTTATTTTTTTCATGCTTGTATTGCAACTTCATCATTGTTGCTAATTTTCTATATCACTGTAATTTCCCCAATTTCTACTTGTCTAGTAATGTTATATCAATGTGCAGGTCCCGCGAAAATGTCAGCGTTCAATGAAGCCTTTTTAGAAGTTTCCTCAGCTTGCTAATGGGTTCGTTATGGACTGCATGGCATCACCAAGTGGTGTAGTAAGTAGGACTTGCTCCAAATAAGACCTGCCGGTGGGGAGGCTTATGGCATGCCAAGGCCTGCCCTATTTGTTCATCAAGCACAAAAAAAATCCAATTTTGGAACAATTATGAAAATGTAAAGGACAGGTTCTTTGTTGCTAAAATGCAAACCCTATTGTTTCCTAGGAAGCAGAATCCTGACCAAGGTAGTACCAGCTACAGGTTAGTTTTTAGTTAGTCCATGTGCAACACAAAACTATCTAGCTGTCACAACAGACTTCTCCACCAAGTGGATATTAAGAAAGTATTTGATTCTTTTTTTGATTTATCTTTGCACAATTATTGCTAATCATTGCCATTATAAGCATTTGTTATTTGATTAAAGTAGGTATAGTAATTCTTAAGATATCTATTTGGAGTACTTTTCCTCTTTGTGCTTTGTCATATGCATTAAATGTGTTCTGAGAAATGTTATTTGATTTATGTCGCAGTTCATTCTGGGGAGACACTTAAAACCCCCCATGGAATGTCCTTCCAAGATAGTGGTAAGAAATATAAAATTACTGCCGTTTACCTTACGTTTACAATATAAGTGTTTGAAGTGTTCAAGTAGCTAAAAATTAATCTACACAATCTTTATGTCATTGCCACATGTTGTATGATTCTTGTGAAGGTATTTGCGAGTTTCTGTCTTCATTTATGTTACAAAGATTTGGAGGAGGTTCAGTTAAACGAATTACTGTCCTCGATCGATACACCAGAGGAGTTACTAACAAACTCTTCAAGCTTGACCCACCGCCAAACACATTCCAGCAAGCAGTGGTAGGAAAACCGACCGTTACATAAAGGCCCTTCTGAGTTCCCACTCCGTGGGCCATGGGCATTCCTGTGACACTTGTGGTGAAACAGAGGCTGTGGTGGGGCACAGGGACTGCTTGTTTGGGTGCTGGTTCTGTGGCAAGTGTGACGAAAAGAAGCATTCACTGGATTCCTTGCATAACAGAGATGCCATATTTAAAGGTTTTGCCTCTCCACTTGCTCCGTCTGAAGCTGTGGTGAAGAGTGGGAAGAAATATATTGTGATTCCACAGGGTACAAAACTTTTCATATGACATTTCATTATGCAAATAATAAATTATTTCATTGTGTGTTTTGTTAGTCCTTTTATTTTACACTTTCTACACTTTTTCTTTTTCAGTTCGCTTTTTGCCTATCGGGAAGCCAGCACAGCTATGCATGTGTAACAGGGAGAGTGCCACGCTCTCGACTGGAAGAAGTATTACAATGGTTTGCATCAATGGTAAAGTTAGTGTCTCTTAATGAATTGACCTAATGCTTAATCAGTGATAGAACTTAAAATGTAACCCCCCAGGAACCCATATGAGCCCTGTATGGCTAGATTATTTAACAGATACTGGTTAAGCACAGCTATTGTAGGACTTTGGAAACTTGGTTGAATCTCCAGGTTAAAAACATAAAACGTCACACTAAAAATTCTAACGTATAACTTATTTTCACCATAGGTCGCTATGAACTGAGTCTGCCGGTTTGGAGTTGCAGACTTCAATGCCAACTCTGCAGGGATACTTACCACCTGAAAGGAAGATAATCTTTCCCTACTATGCTTAACAATACAAAATATGTGAATATAAAAATTAAAGATTACAATACACAGAAAACCACCCCGAAAGTGACCACCCCTGTTGTGCCCATTGCTCATTAACATTCATTAGCTGAGTTATGTTATTGGCTAGGGATAGAAACATTCCGCTGTTGTCATGGCTTCTACCTGAGTAGTTAGACCTTACTTATACCAGCCTGAGTCCATGATTGGTCAACTAGATTGACTTAAATTTCCTACGTCACAGATTGCTGCGATTCAGAGCATCTTGTCAAATAGGGTAGATGTTAGATGATCTACAATTTCCCTCGGGATCAATAAAGTATTTTCAATTCCATTTCCATGTGTTGTCAGAGGTGAACTCTAGAAATTGCACAAGGCACAGATTTTACTTTTTCATGTTGTTAGTTAAGATTGAGATTGTAACCTTTTTGTTGTGTGTTTTTAGGATTTCAGTTTGGTTAATGAAGACAAACCAAGAAAGTAGTTTTCCTTTTTTAACAGTGTAATATCAAACCTTTTCCAACGATTCGCATGGTCAAGCTGGTCCCTATATTCACTTTTATCAACATTTCCCCAAATAATCTATATGTAGGTCTGTATATTCAAAACTGATGACTCCAAATGTTGTAGGAAGTCACCAAGTCTGAAGTGCTTGCCTATGGAGCCAAAATGTGGGCTTGTTTATTTTGTATCAAAGCGCTTTGAAAAATGTAGATTAAAGTGATTGTAGGGATCACCTTGACTCAGGCCACAAATGTCATGAGGTATTAACACAACAACAGATAAATGTTACAACAATTAAACTACAAATAAATACCTCCTTTTCTTTTATTTCGTTTTGCCTGAATTTGAATGGCAACAGTGGTATCACTGGAAAAACAAAACACAAAACTTAGTAAGAGTGTGGAAGTTGTGTCATGTAATAAATCAGAGATTGTAATTGCATTTTTACACGTAGTTAGTAAGCATTCCATACGCCAACTGAAGTTTTTCAAAAATAGTATTAATAATATCACAAATATAACTTAGTTAAGTCTTCACTACTCCTTCCCTCCAATGCCACCTCACCCCCTGTACTCCAATCCTCTACCCCCACCTCACCCCCTCTACTCAAATCCTCTACCCCCACATCACCCGCTCCACTCCAACCCTCTACCCCCACTTCTCCCCCTCTAATCCCACCCCCACCTAACCCCCTCCACTCCTACCCTCTACCCCCATATCACCCCCTCCACTCCTACCCTCTACCCCCACCTCACCCCCTCTACTCCCACCACCTCACCCCCTCCACTCCCACCTTCTACCCCCACCTTACCCCCTCTACTCCTACCTTCTACCCCCACCCCCCATGCCTTTCCTGCTTCTGTCTTCCTTCCCCTACTTCTCCCTCTTCCCCTTTCATCTGCCCTGTGGTCCCCTCTTCCTGCATTTCTACACCCCCCTCACTTGACGGAAGTTGTTCTTCTGGGTTCCACCCTACAGCAAAAAAAAAAAAGTGTGTGGGTTAAATATCTCTCTCACAGTTTGTAAGTTAGTAAGTGGTATATTGACTTGTAAAACATCCCCATCTACCCAATTCTGCAGAACGCAAACCGCTCTGAAATAAGCTCTATAGTTATAGAAAGGTTAACATAGGCCTACAATGTGGTCTTACATTTAGCCTAAGGTTTAATAAATAAGGGCAACTACTTTTAATGTACATTAAATACGAATGTCTTACCTTGCAAAAAGAACTCATAAAGCATGGTGATCTTCCCCAACATCACCTCTCTCTCCGGTGTCAGGTCAAAGGGGAAAATGTTGTTTCCAACCACCTTTTTTTGTTTTGCTGTCGTGTTTGGCCCACAGCATAAGAGGCATGAAATTCAGTACTTTGAGCGTCTCCATCTAAAACTAAAAAGATATCTTTTTTTAACATCCCATAGCCATCAGATTATACAATGAAGATGTATGAAATGATGATGTTAGAATATCGTAGACTAAGTTAACTGTAGCTGCTACCACCCACTCAACATTTATTTATGTTACTGCACTTCCAGGTAGCAGTCGGAAACTCTTAAGTCTATGCAGTTTCTCCCAAGAGATGTATGCATTTGTCAAGATACTGTGTGTGTGAGTCCTGTCAAAACAATATAATTAGAAAACATTTGCGCCTATAAGGTTTTACTGTGAACGAGTTGTATTTTAAAGAGTGACAAATTATTGTTGGCCATGCAAAGCGGGCCTCTGACTTAGAGTTGTAGTTCAAAGTTTGCAATAATTGTTTTATAGATTTTACACACAGAACGATAGCTGACCCTGAACAAATTTTAAAAGAACGAATAGATTGCCTAAAAATGACCCGAAACTCAAAACACACCTCAGAAATTTTTTTGTGTCGGTACATAAGTGTGCACCTGCTTCATTTTTGAGTAGTCTATTTTATTGTTTATTTATTATCAGCTTTGCTATTGACATTTTGTTGGTAAAGGATATGGCTCTGACAGTGAATTAGGACGAGGCCTTTCTAAGTGATGAGAGATCAAATAAATTGCATGAAACGCAGAATGGTATAAGTATGACACAAAATAAAAGTCTATCTTACCAGTATTTTTGCATCATCGAGGACATGGGACACATTGCGATTTGCCCTGATTTTTTGGGCCCACAACTTGCTTCCCACCTGGAATTTGAGCAACTTTTTAGTCCCTCTTTGTTTAAAAGGCTTTTTGGTCCCACAGCTCCTACACCTTTTCAGGCCCACATTCAGCTGTGCCTGACAGATAATGCACTTCCTAAAGGTTGAGCCACTTGGCATTGTGATACCTGGTGGTAGACAAGAAAATAGACAAATATAATGGACACAGATATCCATGACATGAGGCTTAATTTATCAAAAGTGGCTAGGGTGCGGAAGTTAGCCACACAACTAAGTTAAATGGATACTTCACCGATTTTCTAAAACGATATAATTTGTTTGGGATTAAGTAAGTAAGTATATTGAACAAGTTAGAGTCATATAAATATATATATATATATATATATATATATATATATATATATATATATATATATATATATAAATTCATATTACCTACATAACAACGTTTTTTTTTTGTTATATAGGCTATATAACTAAGCTAGCTAGCACTGGTCTCAATTTACCAGAGAATGGGCTTTTTGGGCGCAAGGAAGATATTTGCAGCAGGAAATTCATCATATTTGATCTAGGCCTAGTTGATGGATGTCAGATAAAAAATAAAATAGATAGGTAGGCATAATTATAATATATATATAACTTTACCATTATATAATCAGTAACAAGTAACAAGTAGGCCTAATAAATTTTATTTGTCCTATTACATGTTTTATAAAAATGTCCCACTCGCATGCCATTGCATGCACAATATGGCTTTAAACTTTATAAATCTGGCTAGGCTATAGGTTTTAAAGAAATAATGAACAATTAGGACTAGTCATAAGTAAATAAATAATAATAATAATAATAATAATAAGTACAAAATGGAAGAAAAATTATGCATGTTAGCAGCTGGCACAATATAAAATATTATTTCAAATAAAGGCAACTTGCGTGATCATTCATGAAGAGTAGGATGATATATTTTCCAATTAATCCGACCTGGGCTGTTGAAGGAGCCCCTTCGCATTGTTAACAAAATCAAGACTGTTAAAAAACTATAGATAGGCACAATAATAATCAGCAAACACAAAAGATAACAAAAACGGTTATTTTATTTTTTATACATTTTAGTTTCCAGGATCTCTCGCACTTTATATGGTGTATAAAATATGTTTTGGTAAAAGGCTCGATAAAATTGTATGAAATAACAGTTTCCGTAATATTTCGGAAATAATCGGTGGAAACTGTTAAGATTTAACCATTTAGCTACATGTATTACATGCTGTGTATTAGACCACTTAATTACATATATTATGTGCTGTGTATTAAAAGGACAATCCTACACATTATAATCTGTTCAAGGTCTGTCAATGGTCATTGTTACGATCTCTGTAGACTTTTCCCCTCTCTTACAGCGCACGCATGTATTTGATACGACTACAACAATGGCAGAGACGTGCCTAGAGGCTTAGGACTGAGCCTGCGCACCAACAAGGGAGGGTCTATCGTCTAAACCAATGATTCCTCTCCATCCAGTTGACATATGACCTTGTATTCTACCACTGTATAAAAGGATAACAGACCCCTCCCAGGGGGCGGCATTCGATAGACTGGGTTTGTGTGTAGAACAGCAGACTGGTGTAGCGTGGTGTTTGCCCTTTGTCATCTTTTGATTTCATCGTATTCTTCTTTATTATTTTTGTATTGATTACTTTATTGATTAAAGCTTGCTATTGCTTATACCTTTAGTCCTGTCGTCTCTCAGAACTGCGGGACGCAACAAAATCGAGCCAAGGGGGTTGATCTGATGGTTTGAGAAATGCGTAAAATACACTGTTATCCTTTTTTGTAAATACTACAGTAAATAATTGTATAATGGCCAGTAAAATACTGTATACATAGTTTACAGTATATAACTGTAGTGTACATTGCATGTTGGGTAAAATGTTTGAAATCCCTTGATACATACAGTATATTACTGTACAATGGTAATTACAGTACCTATACAGCTGGACTAATTACAGTATGTGTCTTGTTACAGTAACATACTGTAAATTCAAGGCACTAAAATGGGAATCAAAACTGCTCGTGCCAAATTATCTGTGCTGTCAAGAAGACATGAAGAAAACATATTTGCCTTGAACATTCTGGGAAGCTATATGTTGACAAGGTAAGTTTAAAACTTTCAATGTATGCTATTGAATTGTAATTTACATTAAGTTTAAATAATCCTCATATTATAGGCAGAAAATACTGTGAAAGAAATCCAATATCTTACGTCCAAGGTAGGCAAGAGACCTACATCAGTTAGCTAGCCTACCACCACCACTAAGCCTGAGGCTTTGAGTTGTCAGTAAAGAGTTGTCCGTAAACAATTATATGAAAATGTTGCCCAAATATGCTGTTATGGACAATACAACCTCATGAATTGTTAAAGACACCCAAAGTGGAATGAAAGATTACGATATTGGGACATTAGACGCGAATGGCCTACAGATGGAAATTGTTAGAGCGCCGCAAACTGACTGACTCTGTGTTCGGAATCGCTATTATGCATAGCCTCCCTAACATTTTAATATGAACTAATATTCCGGCATATTTAGTCGCCCATGTTAACTAAGCATGCAATTCCGAACACAGCTTTAGTCTTATAGCTACTTTATCGCTTAAATCAATCTGTCACAGATTTAGTAACCTATTTCAAATTGTATTTGAGCTCGCGATAAGCCTATAAAATAGATGTGATAGCTTTCTTGGGGACAGAGCGCAGGGAAAATGGAATGATAAGAATAGCCTACATGGATTGACTGCCAAATCAATCTTCCACAGCCTATTGTCGTGTCCCACAGTTGTGAGAGACGACAGGACTAGAGGAATAAGCGATAGCAAGCTTTAATCAATAAAGTAATCAATACAGTATAATAATGTCCAGAATATAATGATATCAAATGATGACAAAATACGATGATATCAGAAGATATCATCGGGTGGCACACAAACACCGCCCCAGTACACCGAATGCCACCACCTGGGAGGGGAGTGACCTCCTTTTATACAGTGGTAGAATACAAGATCATATGTCAACTGGATGGAGAGAAGTCATTGGTTTAGACTTTAGACCCTCCCTTGTTGGTGCGCAGGCTCAGTCCTAAGCCTCTAGGCACGCCTCTGCCATTGTGTCGTATCAAATACAGGAGTGCGCTGTAAGAGAGGGGGAGAGAGTCTACCGAGATAGTAACACTGATAATTTACAGACCTTGAACAGATCGGAATGTGTAGGATTGTCCTTTTAATACACAGCACACAATATGTGTAATTAAGTGGTCTAATACACAGCATATAAAATATGTAACTAAATGGTTAAATCTTAACACTATAATCTTTGTTATACTTTTTACAATTGTTTTATGGTGACCCTTGGATGACCCTTTGCTTACTTATTATAAAGTGTTGTTAGTCACAGTTTTAAGAAATAGTTCTTTGTTTTTTTAGAGAAGAGTAGCGTAATTTATGGGCAGCAATGTTAAAATGTGCTGTAGCAAGGTGTTTTAAAGATGTGCATTTCTTTGAAAGAAATCGTTTTGTTAACGTTTTTAGGTTATACAGAAATTGAGCCATTTTTCACTGAGGCATTTTCCCACGGTGCTGAGTTCGAGACACATTAACATCGTTCCTTTTTCTAAAACAGCGGCATCCTTTTTATGTTTGCCGATAGTTTCTTCTTTCTGATTGGGTGGTTGAACAACGCAAAAGTAGAGACTACACTACCAACATTAAAAAGGAAAATAACTACTGAACTAGTTTGTTTTTGCCTACCTACTATAGAGACCTAGTTTCGCTTTACTAGCCCACATTTTAAGGTAAATAATGTACAGATGTAAAACGTGCAGCTACTGTTGTCCACATTAAAAAAAAAATCACTTCCCATTTGAAAACCCATTGTAATTTGGCAAACTACAGATTTGCGTGTGGGATAGAAGAATGCTCCAGCACTTTCAGAACATTTTCGACTTTTAGGTCACGTATGCATAGGAAACAGGCATTCAACGCCACATAATGAGGAAAAGGCTCAACATGGGTCTAACTTCTCTTGCCAGGTTACAGGGTGCACTTTTGCTACAGATACAATTATGGTGTTGTGTAATCACCTAAAGTTACATATTAGAGATGGGAAAAAAATTATTTGTCCTTTCAGAGGCTGTTTAAAATATTTCAGAGTTAGGTCATCCTTTTCATGCCATTTATCTCGGAACCATAAACAGCCCATATTAGAACACCAGCAAAGTGAAGCAAGCACAGACAATGTCAATGTCGCATGTGCCCAAGTCCTAAATGATGAAACAGTCATAAATCCTTCTGTTGATATTCATGTAGAGTACGTAGAGGAAGATGTCAAGCAAGAGACATTTTTAAATAACTTGGCTCAGTTTTATTTGAAAATGCAGGCTAAAATGTTGTTGCCAGCCAGCACAATACAGTGCATCATAGAAGAATTTCAGGAAGTACACAGCTGTGGAATGAGAGCAGTCTTTGCAAAGCTGCAAGAGAAGCTATCAATGTTAAACATACCGCACAGTGAGATAGAGAAAATAATTCAGGAAATCTCACAAGAGGATCTCCTCACTTTATACAAAGAAGGTGTCTTGAGATCTGACAAAACAAGAAAAAGCTTTTACAAAAATTATTTCTGTTATGTTGAGCCCACCCAGGTATATCTAGGTTCTGATGTTAATGGCAGGCAACATTTTTGTCAGTATGTTCCTGTTAAGGAAACATTGACATCTCTCCTGGGGCAGTCCACTTTGAGAGACCAGTATAGTCAGTCAAAAATGCACAACACTGTTGAAAATGTTATTGAGGATGTGACAGATGGCAAACATTTTAAAGAAAATGCGCTGTTGCAAGCGTTTCCCACATCAGTCTCAATCATTCTCTATCAGGATGCATTTGAAGTAGCAAATCCACTTGGATCAGGGGGAAAAAACACAAAATATTGGCTGTATATATGACCCTTGGGGAGATTCTGCCACATAACCGTTCTTCTACTGTTCCCATGCAATTGGTGTTACTTTGTAGGGAGGATGATTTTAAATTATTTGGGCAGGAGAAAGTATTTTCAAATCTTATTGTTGATCTTAAGGATTTAGAGGAATCAGGTTTTCAGTCTAGGAATGGCTGTACACTAAAATGATCATTAATTGCAATTTTTGGGGACAATCTTGGCTCACATTGCATTGGTGGGTTCACTGAAAACTTTAGCCGAAGCAAGCATTTCTGTAGATACTGCTTGATTGACAGAGATACCTTTCTAAAATCGTCATTAATGCTTGGGTCAAAAAGGACAGTTGATCATTACAGAGAGTGTGTTGAACAGCTGTCCACCTCTGGTGAAAGTATGGTTGATGGAATCAAGTTTGATTCAATCTTTAACTCTCTCAAATATTTCCATGTGTGTGGTGGGCTCCCTCCATGTATTGGCCATGATTTATTTAAAGGAGTAGTGTCTTATGATTTGGCCCTTTACGTCATGTATCTGGTAAATGTTGAAAACCATTTCACATATGACCAGTTAAACAGGTCTTTGTCTCAATTTAAACATGCAGGAAGTGATTCTCATAACAAACCATGTGAGGTTAAGGCAGGTGGTGAAAAACTTAGGGGAGCTGCAGCCCAGAATTGGTGTTTCCAGAGACTACTGCCAGTGTATGTTGGTGATCGGATAAAAAGCCAAGAAGACAGTGAGATGTGGCAGTTGTGTCTCAAACTGAGGGAGATAGTTGAGCTAATTTGTGCCCCTAAAATTCATCATAATCAAATTGTATACTTAAAGGTGCTGATAGAAGAATATATTTATCTGAGAAAGACATTGTTCCCTGACCATCATCTCAAACCAAAGCAACACTATCTTTTACACTATGCTGAGCTTATCCTTCACTTTGGTCCATTAATTCGCTCATGGACCCTAAGGTTTGAGAGTTAAGCATTCCTATTTCAAGGAGTATGCCAGAAAACCGCACAACTTTATACACCTATGTAAAACGTTGGCTGAAAGGCACCAGTTACTTCAGGCTTACCTATGCAGTGGTCAGTTATTTCCTCCTAGCATTGAAATTGTTGGTGAGGCAAATTAATACGATGAGCGGTTATATAATGACCTTATTCAGGGAGCTGTAAGGTAAAAAGGTTTTTCAAAAGAAAACACTTCAGAGGTGTCAGCAGTTGTGTACCGAGGTACAAATATAGCAAAGGCCTGGTTGTTGTCATAGACCGCAACGATGAAGGGTACATATTTGGGAAAATATCCCTGACCCTAGTTAGTCACTCACAAATACATTTTGTTGTAGGGATATATCAGTCAGTGCCCCTGGTGCTTCTTGGAGTTCATTGTCTACATGACTCTGAGAACAAATTTGAGTGTGTTAATGCAAATGATCTGGCTGATTACTACCTTCTTCCTGTTTATAAAATGTCAGGCCTCTCTGTTGTTTCCCTGCATCACTCAGTATGCTGTTGTTAAACCAGTGTAGGTATGGACATCAAAAAGCTTCAAAATGACATTCCTGAGATCAATGCCAGAGCTCCCACATGAGAAGCTTAGAAATGTGGTTGAGCACCTTCAGGGAGTTCTTGGTGTTTCGGAATACAGTGATCTTCAGTATGTCCAGAAGGATGACCTACATCACCTGCTGACGCCAATTCAATGCCGTAAATTAATCGAGGCCTTCAAACAAGGAGGTGAGACCAATTACAGAAAATGTATGGCTCTTCATTTAAATATTCCTTTATTCCCTGCTTCCAGACCATATTCTCAGAAAAATGTACGTAAATTGACCTTGAAGAAACACCATCTAAGAAATGTGTATATTTGTTTATCTATTTCTTTTGTAAAATGTGACCTTAATCTGGAACATATGACAAGGGAATTAAGTGAGGGAAACACATTCTTCACTTAAAACTAAATAAAATAAAATCAACTATCTTTTTTAGCAATATATTTGAGTACATTTGTTACCTGTAAATCTGTGTTTTTTTTTACCTTTTAAGATTCATCCTATGAGCTTCCAGTTTGCTCTCGACCAACAGTGACAGAGTCAGAAGAGGGAAGTTCCCCCAGGCCACTACCTCCCACCCGTCCACAAGTAAGCACCAGCTTTTGGTTCAGCAAGTTCCAGGTCCCTTGGGAAAAGATGCCCTCGGGAATTACATTGGCAATATCCAAAGGACATAGGACTGACCCTGGAAGCAGGAGGGCTATGGTGAGGCTTGTAGTGGATGCAATGAGAGTGCACTGCCCAAATCCCAACAGAACCGCCTGTGCTGAGATAGCCAAAGCTATTGCTTTACAGCATCCAGCAACTTTTTTAGACAGGACAGAGGAAGGAGAACAACTGGGGAGTGGTTACCACTCCCTGCTCACCCAGCTGAAGACTATAGTCGAGCACGTCAATCGGGGAAACAAGGGGGATCGTATCCGAAAGCCCAAAAGAGCCTATAAATAAAAGGATGAAAGTGTTGAAAGAAGCTTGGTAGTGTGTTCCGCAGTCGACAAATATGGGTGCATAAATTGGCAGCCAAAAAATCTTCCAGAGGGCGAGACGGCAGATTCATTGGAAGAGAAGAGAAAGGCTCTGACCGCCATCTTTGGAACTGTGAGCCCCAGAGGTGCATATATGAGAGATGTGGAGGAGAACATGGACCTAACATACATTTATCAGCATCACATTATAAATGATTGTCCTCTTCCAACCATTAACGAAGTACAAGAACAATGGCCATTTCTTTTTACCAAAAGAGGACTCTGTGCCCACTTCAAGTCACTCACTGGCATTGAAATTGACAATCGCCTTAGTGAAGCCCCCCTAACAAAGGGCAGAAGAATTCTCAACTTTTTTCAGAGCCAAAAACTTAAATGGGGGAAAGAAACACAGGATCTGCTCTATGAAATAGAGCAGGACATCAGAGTAACCAGCAAGGACCTTACCGCCATTGCTGCCATTCTTCTGATCATGAAACTTTTTCAAGAAAAAGAGGACTCTATTTTCATTCCAGCAGATGTAAGTATGCTGTATACAAATAAAACAAATAGTAACAATTAAGTGTATTACAGGCATACAAAAACAAATACATTTTTGGTTATTGTGCAAAAATGATTAACCAAATATAATTTTGTGTATTATTTTAGGTCACTGCAACCAAGATGGAAATTGAGGCATATGTGAGCTTGCCGGTCACTCCAAGGCTCATCATGCTTGGTATGGGAAATATTAGCTTTTTTCTGTTGCAGCACTTACAAATTACTTTACCTTTTTTCTACTAACATTCGTGTTGGTGTTTTTCAGGAAATACTCTACTTACGGCAACTCGCTGGAATGTGAGTGTTGACGGGAAGGTGGCCTACGTCCTCATGAGCGAAGAGGACTTTGCAGCGGCCTTGGCTACGTTTTTTGGCTGTTACTATGTTCTGAACATAGAGTACCAGGAGTCTGCTTGTGCCACTCTGGAGCTGATGCAGAGGTGAGCATTACAATTTAACAACTGGCACACACAATTCATGTTTAGTATTATAATATAATATATATAATTTTACTTTTAATCAACTATTGGCTGTATTCATTGTTTTCTGTAAAGGTTTTTAATGAGAATCAACCCAGAAGATGGGACAAAGTGTACGGCCAAGGTGGGAGTGAGTCGCAAGACGGGGGCTTTAGTCCAGAGAAAAGTATCAACGGTCAACCCTCGTGTCACAACCTTCCTTCAAGAGCTGACAGAGTTTGAGTGGAAGACCTCTAATTAGGTAAGTACACAGGCAACCAAAATAAAGTCACTTGTTATTTGAACTTGGCAATTTAAGGTGCACTTTTTCAAAACAAACTTGGTGATATTATGCTACTGTTTTAAAAGTTCAGGACTGGTTGAGGAAAATTGTAAGCATTTTTAAAATTAATTGAAGGGGCAATTGATGCAAACATTCACAGTCCATGATATTGAAAACGTGGTTTGAAAAAAAATCAACCTTGACTTCAATGACAGCAAAACAACACCGATGTTTGTTTTGACGCTCTCTCTCTCTCTCTCTCTCTCTCTCTCTCTCTCTCTCTTCTACTGTTCCTCACCCAACCGTCCAATAGAGCGCTGTTCCCTGAGTGTGCCCTGCCCTGCCCAGCTGGGACCGGCAGCTCGAAGGGTTTTGTCTGTTAACGCTGTTAACTTTATGTCTATGTTATGTGAATGGCACATTTTCATATTTATTAAATGGGAGCACAAGTATTTAAAATTATGTATTCAATAAGTTTGAAGTATTGTTTATAATGTACATTTTATGTAATATGAATTAGCACTTATTAAACCTGTTTTTTGAAAAGAGCACTTCATTTTAAGTGCAATTCTTTTAGCTAAAGTGTATGCATTAATAATACATATAGTAATAGTAATTTTAGAACTATAAAAACTGTCTCAAAGTGAATACAGTAATATACTGCCCAAGGTAATTACAGTAACTGTTTTCGTACAGTGAAATGTCATTACAACAAGGATACTGTAAAAATATAATACAGTAACTTGCTGGCAAGAATGTTGCCAGTAAGTTACTGTAAAACCATAATACAGTAACTTGCAGGCAACAGTGCTGCCAGTAAGTTACTGTAAAACCATAATACAGTAACTTGCGGGCAACAGTGCTGCCAGTAAGTTACTGTAAAAATACAGTAAAAAGTCTAACATTGTAGACACGCGGAGGTTCTCCTATAGGAATCTATTGAGCACAGGCCGCGTTGTATACGTACGCAAAAGTGGCAAAATGTGTTTGAATACCACGCCGAATGCATTAAGTATACACGCAACTTCATGAGATCAGGTTGGATATTGACAATGCTATTTCATTGCCAGCATAGGCTTCCATACTACATACTACAGTAATGTCAAAGTCGGCTGTATGAGGTTTTGGCTTTCTAACGACATCAGTTGGCTACAACTCTGTAAATTTAAAAACCTTCATCCAACACTAAAACGGTCAATTTTAAAGAACTATTTATACATTTGTTTATATTAATGAAAGTTTAGTAAGTAACAAACATTTTGAACATTTCCCTGTATAATCAATTGATTTAAAAAAACCAAACTGAAAACGCTTTTGCCCTGCCAACAAAATCCTGGCTGTTTAACCATCCACTGTTGTGGATTTTATGCACAATTTCAATGAGAAATAATGATTTTAAATGATTTGTATTATTTTATTATTGAGAAGTACAATCTATATTGATTATGCTGGCCAGCAGGTCAAAGATCCTCTTCTCACCAGGTTCTTCAGACGTTTGACTAGAGAACAAAACTAACAGAGTCTTTAAACTAATAATTGCACATTGTTCAAGCCTGGGAAAATGAGCAGGAGCACATCAGGAGCACATTTGTGAGATAAAGTTGTTTCTTTCTACTGAGGGAAGAACTAGAGATTAGACTGGCTCCAGAAAGTCGCACTCCTCCAGAACATCTCAAGGTTAAAACAAAGGTTGCCTAAGTTCACAAAAACGAGTCTCAGCACACAAGATGAATTTGCCATCACATCCACGTTTTTGTCCGTTCTAGCGTTCTCGTGGACCCGTTTCATGGCCCAAGTACGGTTACAATTCAAAGAACGCAAGTTACCAAGAACGCTTAAAATGCCCATTTGTGTTCTTGATCCGCTCATTTTATCGACGATACATCGGTTGCATCCTTGCTAGCAAGAACGCATCTGATATTCCAGAAGTCATTGCAAGAATGACGGCAGGAGCGCAATTAGCTTTTTCCCGCTGCTAGCTCGTGACATTTGAAAGGCCATTCATAACAATGTTAAATAACATTTTAGTAGGTTACTCAGTCATCCCTACAATGAGTTAAATGACAAACACGAGTTTTGAGTTGTCTTACCTTTATTAGCCTATATAAACAAAGTAGCAGCCTATACTAAAACGCAAATGTAATACACAAACATGATAAAACAAAAGGCTGATAATGACCAACGTATTGCGCAATAGTAGCCTGGAAAACCCCAACAGCTGCAACGTAGTCTAACGGGAGAACGTTCACGCGGGGGTGAAGAAAATCGCGCTGTGTAGCGTTTTAAAACAGTTTAAAATCTATACAAATATAACGTTTTTGTTGGTCCGAGTCGTCATTCATTCAAAAGTAAAACTTGGTTTCACAACATAAAAGTGGTGATATCTATAGCGCTCTTGCTAATTTGCAGTTAGCTTTCAAAGAGCGTACGTTTTGTTCTTACATGAAAAAATCCACAACTTTAAGCAGTTAAATAAAAAAAAAAATGTTTTATTTAATATCAAACGATCGATTAACTGATTTAAAAACATATTCTTAAACAACTGACAATTAAATATTTCCACATTCATACCGTTACAAAATCGTTTTAGCATTTTAAAAAGGCACTACTGCGCGGTGGTTGTTGCTAGACTTCGTTAGAATGTCGACTATTTCAAGCTGAAACGGGCACAAAAATAGGGAGCACTCCTCTCGCTTAAGCCAAAATTCCAACCTATTCCAATCAAAGGTAACGGTCAAACTTGAATTTATTTTTAATAAAACCCCTGTGTGGACATGACCTTGAGCGAGGTAGTAAATCAGTCAAATATAACTTATTTAAAATCAACTCTATATACTTCAATTGTATCTCTGTACTAACCTAAATCTACTCCCTCGTGCCTATCCTTTCAACGCTTACAAAACGAAGGCCTGCATGAGAACCATCCATCCATCCATTTTCCGCCGCTTATCCGGGGCCGGGTCGCGGTGGCAGCAGGCTCAGCAGGGAATTCCAGCCGTCCCTATCCCCAGCAACATTTTCCAGATCCTCCTGGAGGATGCCGAGGCGTTTCCAGGCCAGACGAGATATATAATCCCGCCAGCGTGTTCTGGGTCTACCCCGGGGTCTCCTACCAGTAGGGCGTGCCCGGAAAACCTCCAACGGGAGGCGCCCAGGAGGCATCCTGATCAGATGCCCGTACCACCTCATCTGCCTCCTTTCGACGCGAAGGAGCAGCGGCTCTACTCCGAGCTCCCTCCGGATGACCGAGCTCTTTACCCTATCCCTAAGGCTGAGCCCAGCCACCCTTATTTTGTCTCCATGAGAACCCAAAAAAAAAAAAAGTAAATCCATCCAAGGAAAATGGAGATACGATGGAAAAGCAATGCGCCCCATCCATTGCTTTCTAACTGCGGTATACTTGTATTGACTCTGTACTAACCTAAATCAACTCGCTTGCGCCTATCCTTTCAACACTTACAAAAAGAAGGCCTCCGTGAGAACTTAAAAAACTAAAAAAGTAAATCCGTCCAAGGAAAATGGGAGATATGCCCGCTCAAGGATATGCGCTCCGGCCCCCTCCATTGCTTTCTAACTGCGGTAAGATAACATGCAGTTTGTCTAACTAGCAAAGTTGATTCGAAGTTACTGTGAAAAACTTGAAAGGGAAAGTGCACAGTTTATTTTTTTGCGTCCATGTCTGAAGCCAGCTAACGTTAGCTATGCAGTGTAAAACACCGTAACATGGTAGATTATAGAAACGTTTAAAGGGGCCCTATTATGCAAATTTTCTGGTTCATACCTGTATTTAGGAGTTCTACTAGAATAGGTTTACGCGTTTTAATGTTCAATAAACAATAAATTTTTTCCAAACTGCCTGGGTCTGCAGCACCTCTATTCACACTCTGTCTGAAACACTCCGTTTTAGCTCCTGTCTCTTTAACTAAAGATCGTCTCTTTCTCCTTACTTTCTACAGATCTGTGAAAAAGAATTTCCCTCCGGGAACAATAAAGTCTAGTCTAAAAAAGTCTAAAGTCTACTTTTAGGTTTTGTCCATAACCTGGCCTTTCACGTGGCTGTCTTTGATCTGTTATTAAAATAAATATAAATAAAATGACAATCAAGGATTTATTCAAACGAACTGAGATGAGATTAATATTAAACCCATTTTGGCATGTTTTTATAACAGCACTTCAGTGCACAATGACTGACTTATTTTGTCTCTGCTTTACAGACTAGCATTACCAACAGAGATATTAGAAAACCAACAGGACCCTAAGATGATCTGTAGCAAGAAGCTTGCAAGTATTTATAGATTTAAGGGAGTGCAATACCTAGGTGTAGTTTAGTTTGTTTTGGCAGTTGGCTTCCATGGACAGAGAGGCATATGACAAGTGGATCTTTAGTTTGCCAAATGAGATATCAAATACAGGAACCAAGTGTTGAAATAAGAGGATGGAAGGCATGATAATACGATCAATCAACTTGGTTGTTTAAGAGCTGCAGATGTGGCCGTCATTAACTTACAAAAGCCATCACATAGATTACAGACTGTTTTGGGTTGCACTGCAGGCCAAATAGGGAGGGGGAAGGCAGAGTAGTCTGCGAGTAGAAAGTCAGGGGACTTAGGCTGTATGAGGCTGATGTAAGGACCAGTAGTGTCTGGTCAAAGTTAACCTTGTGTGGTGAGCACCTGCATATACAGAATCCTGCAGGCTTCATTGACTGACCATGCACATTTTAAATGAGGAAGTTTGGTTCTGGATAGGTGAGCCTGCATGTGCCAGAGTTGAGTTTGGTAGGTTTGTAATAGGAGGTATCCCAACTTTTAAACATAGGCCTATGGTTAGTATACTTATGCTGTTCAGGAGGCTGTAATGGATCTGGTTTGGAGCATGGGTTTGTTTGTATATATGTAAAAAAAAAAAAAAAAAAAAATCCATTCCTAAATCATATCCTAGACTGGTTGCAACAAATAAAATAAAAACGTTAACACTGTTGCTATTGTCATTTCTCTTCCAAACATGTTTTATTTTTTAAATCTATTCAAGAATTTAATTGTTTAGTATTCATTTGTAAGTAGGCCTATGGATATAATCGAATCAGAGCTCTCGGTGAACCACATAATGCAACGTCTTGTCTTGATGGAAGTGAAGATGGTATCTTGGTCCAATCAACAGCATGGGCTATACGTATGCGCTGGTTTTATAAATCTATAACTTATTTATCTAGAAGTTCACTGTATAATAGAATAAGGTAAGCCTATCTATTCATATTTTAGCGTGGCATGATTTTAGACAAAGATCTGTTACCTAATGCTAATGCAGGCTATCGGTTTGTTTTTCCTGTAATAGTAGCCCATATAATGTTGGAGCCTGGTGCACACATCCTAAACAAGTAAGTCATTTGACGGGATTGTTGTTTTCAGAGTACACGTTTTAAATATTGTACCCTTTATTTAGGTAAACGATTAAATAACACGTAAAGATAATGCGTTTTACCATATATCTATTGCAAAATATTCATTATTTTGCTCACAGTAAAAGACTACAGTAATGTCCAAGTCGGCCGTATGAGGTTTTGGCTTTCAAACGACTCCAGTTGGCTACACAGAGGCAACAACTCTGCAAATGTATAAACCTTCTTCTGGCACTAAAACGGGCACTTTTTGAAAAACTGTTTTTATTATTGAATGTTTAGTTAGTAACAAAAAATTTGAACATTTCACTGTTTAATTACTTGATTTAAAAAAAACTGAAGCGTTTGCCCTGCCTAGCAATAGCAAGTTCACATAGCATCTCAATCTCAGATAGTGCGTTCTCCGTCCTCACGGTCCAAGATCGTTCTCCTCAAGGACACTTGGCAGGAACGTTCTTCTCAAGAACACAAGTACGTTCCAAGTGTTCTTGGTATTGATAAACAGCCACCGTGTTCTATTGTCCACCCTAACAAAGGGTGGCAAAGTTACACTTGCATAACCTACTACCCTATTACCTAGCAAGCACCCACATGCAAAAACTCAAAATATAATAATAATTAATTTTATTTAGAAAGCCACACAAACACAGGGAGAACATTTCTCACAGAAAGGCTATTGGGTAAGGTGGGGTCTGAACCCAGGACATGATGTGAGGCACGAGTGCTAACCACTGAGCCACCATGCTGTCCAAAAAATATTATGGTACTTAATTAACTTCCATGGTTGGGTCATAGTAAACATAGTAAATGTAATTTTTAACATTAGGTTTTAGCTAAGCAAATCCATGTTCATACATCACACAATGCCAGTATAGCAAGTCAATTCAAAATTTGGCGCTGAATGTTAGCATACTTAGCTAGCTAGCTAGCTACATAGCTACATAAAATTCGCATTCACGTTGATTAACATTATTTAGCTCAATAGCAAGCAAACAAAACCATGCTGACTTCAACAGTTTGATAATAAACGTGGGTTATGCATCAAATAGTATGTTAATGCTGATAAATGTGACAAAGTACCCCTTTATGAAAGTTAACTGCTGTTGTCCAAATTGTGGCTATGTCCTGCGTAAAACCAGTAGATTTCACGGAAGTTGAGTTGGCTTGGCGCGAAGATCGTCATCATTGGAGTATCATTGGACATACAGGTAATTCAAACTTCAAATAGAATTTTTTTTTATTAAAATGAATGCAATCTTTTGCCAAATTAATGGATCTTTTGCTTTTCTGTGTTTTTATTTTTACTCACAGATTGGCATGCCAACGCCAGGGTGAAGCTTAACAAAGCAGAAGAAACTTCTGATATAAGAGCAAAAGAAGGTAAGATACTGAACCGTTATAGAAATGCTGTACATTAAAGCTAGATTTTAAAATGCTACACATAACAAGCATGCTAGCCCATGGGTAGAACTTTTCTGAAGGAGCTAAGAAAATTCACATTGCAGATAATCTAGAGAATATGAATGGTCAATTATTTAACATTAATTATTTAACATCCTACTTAAACCTTATTTCAACTTGGATGTATTTTCAGGCTAACAACTAAACTACTTGCAGCCTCTAGCGAAGAGTCTAACTAAATAAGTGAAGATGATATTCCCCCTACACCTCCACCAAAGTTACTCAAGTATTCTGGTGGAGCCCAAAGAATCAGTTTTCACGGGGGGGGCCAGCGGCAAAACTCAACAGGTGTGTCCGAGAGATTAGTCTCTACCAGTGGGTCCCAGAGACTTGTCTCTGTCACCAGTGGGTCTCAGAGACAGAACTCGCCTGGTGTGTCCGAGAGACTGATCTCGCCTGGTGGAGCCTTGAGGCTGAAATCCCTTGAATTAAATTTAACCAAGAAGATTATGGGGGATGCCATGTTCAATGGTATGATGACAGTACTTGAGGAAATCAAGGAAACACTGCATGCCCATGGCAGAATGATTAATGCTCTTTTGAAACAAGGGCAGTGTTCTACAGCACAGCCTCATGAGGGAGCAAGGTTCCCAATGAAAAGCATCGAAGATGTAAATTCGATGGAAGACACAGAATTCATTAATGAAGTGGTAAGTTCTTCGCAGCAATTGCGATGCTTGCTGCCCAACTCTGTTTTAAAAAATACACAGTGTACACATTTAATTTGTTCTGCCATATTGTGGAAGACTGAGAGACTGTACACACTCTATTAATTGCTGTAATTTATTTTAATTTAATGACTTATTGATATCTTTGTCCAAATTAAATAGTTTTAAAGAAACATTATTAACCTATTCCACAATTATAATAGACTGCCATCAATGCCTTTTTGAAATATATGTATCATGTCTATCCTTATATTTTTAGGTTTCCACCATTGCTGACATTGGTGGTGCTACAATTGATGAAGCAACCAGACGAATGATGGCTTACCTGATGACAAACGACCTGGCTCTGCAATACAACTTGTTCGGACGCCATGGAAAGCGCGTGTTCTTAAAGCTTCATCTTTTTGAGGTTTTATTTGGTATGTACAATTTATCATATTTTTTCATGTAATAACCACCCCTACATTGTGGGATGGCTAATGACAAGCCGTATACCCTGCGGAGGACCAGTGTTAATTTTGACAAACATTTTTGATTGGTAAGCAGTCATTGGTAAGCAGAATTTTAAAATAAATCCTGCAGTCAAAGGGTAACCAGTGAAGAAAGGCCAACACTGGTGTGATGTGTGACCTACGTCGTGTCTTTGTTAAAAGTCTAGCGGCCGCATTTTGGGCCAGCTGGAACCGAGACACAGAAGAGCGACTGAGGGTAGTGAACAGTGCATTACAGTAGTCAAGACGGGAGGAGACAAAAACATGAATGATTTTTTCCAGACCTTGGATAGGCAATACAGATTTGATTTTGGCAATGCTTCTTAATTGAAAGACACATGATTGGACCACTTTATTTACATGGATTTTGTAGATGATGCGCTGGCTGACCGGAAGCTAGTGAAGGTTAAAGAGTACGGGGGTTATGTGCACAGAAGATTTGGTAGAGGTGAGAAGAACAAACTACAAGAAAAAATACAAAACCTTAAACCCAAAAAAGCCTGTGGTGTTGATGGTATACTAAATGAAATGATTAGATATACAGATGAACATTTTAAATTGGCCATACTCTTACATACTTTTTAACACTTATTGTCAGCTCTGGTGTATTCCCCAAGATCTGGAACCAAGGCCTGATAACACCAATATTCAAAAAAGGAGATACATTTGATCCCAATAATTACAGTGGGATATGTGTCAACAGCAGACTGGGTAAAATCCTCTGCAGTATCATCAACAACAGACTGCTCCACTTTCTCAGTGGAAAAAGTATACTAAGCAAATGTAAAATTGGCTACCTACCAAATTTTCATACTTCTGATCATGTTTATACATTACAAACAATTATTGATCAACAAATTAACCAAAACAAAAGCAAAGTCTACTGTTCCTTTGTGGATTTTCAAAAGCTTTTGACTCAATCTGGCATGATGGTCTTTTATATAAACTGATAGAGAGCGGGGTCGGTGGGAAAACGAATGACCTCATCAAGTCAATGTACACAAACAAGTGTGTAGTAAAAATTGGACAAAGACGCACAGACTTCTTTGTACAAGGTCGGGGAGTAAGAAAGGGATGTAGTCTCAGTCCCACCCTCTTTAATATCTACAAAAACGGCCTGGCGAGGGAACTGGAACAGTCTACAGCACCTGGCATCCCGCTACTATACACAGAGGTCAAATGCCTTTTATTTGCTGATGATCTGGTGCTTCTGTCCCCAACCAAGGAGGGCCTACAGCAGCACCTAGATCTTCTGCACAGATTCTGTCAGACCTGGGCCCTGACAGTAAATCCAAAAAAAGACAAAAATTCTCATTTTCCAAAAAAGAACCAGAAATCAAGATCCCAAATACCGATTCCTCCTGGGAACTGATTTGCTAGAATACACCAAAGATTATACTTACCTTGGTCTAAACATCAGCACCACAGGCCACTTCCACAAAGTTGTGAATGACTTGAGAGACAAGACACAAAGGGCTTTTTATGCCATCAAAAGAAATAAAAAATTTGACATCCCTATTAAAATCTGTCTTAAATTGATTGAATCTGTAATAGAACCCATTGCGCTACATGGCTGTGAAGTCTGGGGTCCAGCCACAAATCAAGAATTTGCCAAGTGGGCTAAACACCCAATTGAAACCCTGCAAAAAGAGTTCTGTAAAAACATACTAAGAGTTCAACGCAAAACACCAAACAATGCCTGCAGAGCTGAATTGGGAGAATATCCACAAATTTTTATTAATTAAAATACAAAAAAGAGCAATCAAATTCTATCTAACACCTTTGTCAAAGCGATGAAAATACTTTCCACCGCAAAGCCCTTTTATGCCAAGTGATGAGACCACCTAAGAGTCCTCTCATTCAGCTGGTTGAGAGACTCTGTTCACCAAACCCCAGTCTCAGGACAGCCACAAAATAAACCCAAAACAAATTGCAAAACAACAAAAAGAAAAATATATCATCTATTGGAAAGAGATGACACAAACCCAAAGCAAACTGCAATGCTATTTGACTTTAAATCGAAATTATACATTAGCAAATTACCTTACCACCATACCGGATAAAAAACTACAGAAAACATTGACTATGTACAGACTTAGTGAACATAATCTGGATATTGAGAAGGGCCATCATAGACAAACTTGGCGTCCCAGAGAAGAAAGGTTGTGCTCAAGTTGTGCATCACAGGAAGTAGAAACTGAACTTCACTTCCTCACAGCATGTCAACAGTACCAAAACCTCAGGCAAAGCTCTTTCCACCAAATCACCAAAATCTATGAAGAATTCGAGATGAAAACAGATGTTGAAAAAAGACCTTACCTTTTAGGTGAAATGCCAAAATGTACATTAATTGCTGCAAAACTAGTACAGAAATGCCACAACATGAGAACAACTAATAATATACAAACTTGAATTAATAGATATTTAAAAAAGAATAATAAGAGCGTCATTGTTTTAATTTAATACGCACATTATTGTTATATTAAATTGTTATATCAAAATGTACTGTATACTATTCTTCCTTAGAATGTAGAATTTGTGAATATTAAGTATGTAGAAAGTCTGTTAATGATTTCATGGTAGGCGTAAACTGCAGTTGTAGTTACATGTCTATTTATATTACCTGTGTTTATATACGTGTACAAGGGTGCTTATGTGTACACATTAATCTACATATGAATATATATATAGATATAAATATTTATGTGTGTGTTTGTGTGTTTAAGTATTTATTAAGTTAAGTTTAATTTATTTATTTATATGTGCATGAAATGCATAAGTACATTATACGTTGTAGGGTGCATGTCATATTATGCATTCTTGGTATGAATGAGTTAAGTGTGTGTAATTTATATATAATTACCTGTGTTTATATATCTGTACTAGGATGCTTGTGTGTACACATTTATCTACATATGTTTATGTGTGTATGTGTGTATATATATATATACAGTGCTGTGCAAAAGTATTTGCCCCCTTACAGATACTTATTGTTTTGCACATTTATCACACTTAAATGTTTCAGATTATGAAACAAATTTTTATATCAGACAAAGATAACCTGAGTAAATACAAAAAGCTGTTTTTAAATGATTATTTCATTTATTAAGGGAAAAAAGCTATCCAAACCAACCTGGCCCTATGTGAAAAAGTAATTGCTTCCCCTTGTTAAATCATGAATTAACTGTGAATAACCATATTTTTTAGAAAGCGTAGTTCAATTTCACTGGCCACACCCAGGCCTGATTACTGCCAGAACTGTAAAATCAAGAAATCACAAAACCTGTCTGACAACAGTAGGCTAAAAGATCTTAAAAAGCAACACATCAAGCCCCGATCTGAAAAAATTCAAAAACAGATGAGAAACAAAGTCGTTGACATCTATCAGTCTGGAAAGGGTTACAAAGCCATGTCTAAGGCTTTGGGACTCCAGCGAACCACAGTGAGAGCCATTATCCACAAATGGAGAAAACATGGAACAGCGGTGAACCTTCCCAAGAGTGGCCGGCCTACCAAAATTACTCCAAGAGCGCATCGACTCATCTAGGAGGTCACAAAAGAACCCACAACATCTAAAGCACCGCAGGCCTCACTTGCCTCAGTTAAGGTCAGTGTTCATCATTCAACAATAAGAAAGAGGCTGGGCAAACATGGTGTCCATGGGAGAGTTCCAAGGCGAAAACCACTGCTGACCAAAAAGAACTCAAAGGCCCGTCTCACATTTGCCAAAAAACATCTTGATGATCCCCAAGACTTGAGAAAATATTCTGTGGACTGACGAGACAAAAGTGGAACTTTTTGGAAGGTGTGCGTCCCGTTACATCTGGCGTAAAACTAACACAGCCTTTCAGGAAAAGAACGTCATACCGACAGTCAAACATGGTGGTGGTAGTGTGATGGTCTGGGGCTGCTTTGCTGCTTCAGAACCTGGGCAACTTGCCGAAATTGAAGGAACCATGAATTCTGCTCTCAACCAGAAAATCCTGAAGGAGAATGTCCGGCCATCAGTTCGTGACCTTAAGCTCAAGCGCACTTGGGTTATGCAGCAGGACAATGATCCAAAGCAAACCAGCAAGTCCACCTCTGAATGGCTAAAAAAAAACAAAATGAAGGTTTTGGAGTGGCCTAGTCAAAGTCCGGACTTAATCCGATTGAGATGCTGTGGCATGACCTTAAACAGGCCGTTCATGCTCAAAAACCCTCCAATGTGGCTGAATTAAAACAATTCTGCAAAGAAGAGTGGGCCAAAATTCCTCCACAGCGATGTGAAAGACTCATTGTCAGTTATTGTAAATGCTTGATTGCAGTTGTTGCTGCCAAGGGTGACACAACCAGTTATTAGGTTTAGGGGGCAATTACTTTTTCACATAGGGCCAGGTTGGTTTGGATAGCTTTTTTCCCTTAATAAATAAAATATTCATTTAAAAACAGCTTTTTGTATTTACTCAGTTTATCTTTGTCTGATATAAAAAAAATAATAATAATCTGAAACATTTAAGTGTGACAAATGTGCAAAAACAATAAGTATCTGTAAGGGGGCAAATACTTTTGCACAGCACTGTATGTATATATGTGTGTATGTGTGTGTATATATATATATATATATATATACAGATACAGATGTCTACGTGTGTGTTTGTGTGTTTAAGTATGCACAAGTACATTATATTATACCAATTCTACGTTGCATTGTGCATGTCATATTATGCATACGTAAGAGTTAAGTGTATAATTTATATGTAATTACCTGTGTATGTATCTGTACTATGGTGAGTAGATTTATTCATGTCTGTATGTGTGTTGGTGCGTTTAAGTATTTATTGAGTTATGTATAAGGCTGTGATTTATACAGATAAGAAATATTTCTATAATTCCACTGTTGCTTTGGCAATATGAACAATTGTTCTTTCATGCCAATAAAGCCCATTGAAATTGAAATTTAATTGAAATTGATAAGACGAGCAGCAGAGTTTTGAACCAGTTGGAGTTTACTGAGGGAGGTTGCGCTGAAAGTAGTGAATTGCAGTAATCAAGACGGGAAAAGATGAATGAGTGAATGAGTTTGGCAGCTGCACACGTGGAGAGGGATGGCCGGATGTAAGCAATGTTTCTAAGATGGAAGAAGGATATTTTGACCATGTTATTGTTAAACGAAAGAGTGGAACCCATTACTATGCCAAGATTGCGTACTAAAGGGGAGGGGGAGACTGAAAGTCCATCAATGGAGAGATATTGCCAACTTTAGTTAGGGTGTTTTTTGTGCTAATTAAGAGGAGTTCCGATTTATTGCTGTTCAGTTTGAGATAGTTTTCCTGCATCCAGTGGTTGATTGTAGATAAGCAGTGTTCAATACATGCAAGTGGAGGGTTATCGAGGGAAGTTGTGCTGATGTAGATCATTTGCCGCTAGAGGGCCAATACACTGCTGCATTTGATCAGAGATGCCCTCAGGGCCTATAACAAGAATAAATATATTTGTGAGGGTTGTGACGGCATCTCTCCAGAAGAGGGCGACACAGGACCGTGGTGGTGAGGCATTCCTCTGACAGGATCCCAAATGAACCCAGGTGAGTTCAATCTGGTGATTAGTTGGCGGAAGGTTTTTTAATGGTGTCAGCTTTGTTTCTGAGGGAGAGCGGAAGATGGAGCGGTTGGTTGCATTGCAGCGGCAGCACGAGCAACAACTTCGAGACCACAACAGCAGCAGAAAAAATAAAAGCTGCAGCATCAACAACAGCAGTGCAGTGTGTGCGTATGCATATGGGACATTTCCCAATCCAAAACCACGGTGTCTGTACTCTGTGCCCTGAACCTTCATATATATATATATTGTGGTGCCCCAGCCTATGGCAGGTTCCCCACAGAAGAGGGAAAAGGGGGGTGCCGGCCCTTTAAGGGAAGGCTGAGGCTGGGAGAGATAATTGAAGGCCACTACATTCCCCTGCACCTTCTTAGGTCCTGGCCACTCCCCCCACCTGTAATCAATTAAGCTCAATCCATTTAAGCTTTAGGTGCTGGCTACCAGGGGGAAGAAGGACTCCAGAGGCTGATGACACAGCGAGGAGCACCTACCACGTCAAGAAGTCAAGGAGACAAGATCGCAAACCCAGGAGAAGGGGAACCCCAGAGAAGGAACCCGGACAGGTTGGCCCCTCACACCCTCGACTGAATTAACCCCCTGCTTTACCTCTCTGCCTCTCTTTCACCCAGGAGGAGTTCGGCGCCGCCTCTCAATTGAAGACCCCGGTCCGGGAAGAAGTTTTGTTGCGTTATTACCCCCTTTCCCTTTTCCCCACCGTTTTGTATCATTAAACAAGTGCTCACCTTACCCCTGCTCTCCTGGTATTCCTCAGTCCAACCCAAAACCCCTCCCCTGCACAACGTGGCTTGCCACATAATATATATATATATATATATTAGAATGGAATGGACCTTGTTAAAGTGCTCACTGTCACTGCCGAAGCAAGTTGAGCCTAATTCCATGAACATATAGGGCCTGTTCTTTATTTACACTTCTGGTTGTGTGTAATTGACCTATATATGGAACAATAAGACCATGACAGGAACTTGCAAAGAGGTCACAGCCGGTGGGAGGTGGCTACAAATAGAGGGGATTGATTGATGTTAGACATTACCCTCATGTGCTGTATCACACTTCTAACTTCTTGGGGGCAATTTGCAAATTCCAGGGGCAATTTGTAAGTGAGGAAATAACACTTTAAAATGGCTTCAAATGCAATAGTCAGAGTTGCCAAAATTGTACAGACTATAACAATATGGAAGCCCATAAGGGACTTTATTCAAAGTGTGCACGTTTCAACTTTCACGTGCATGTTTACACAATATTAATTATTAGAATCTTACTGAATAAATAAACTCATAGCACACTATGGGATATGGGTGATAATATGAAGGCAGGATTGTACCACTTTAGATTGGACAAAGCTATTTAATTAGAAGGTGTATTATAAACGCCGGAAATTTCTTCTGGAAAAGGTTTAAATGTTTTCATAAACGTTCACACTTGTAGTTTTAATAATGTTGTATTATAAATATGTGGCCATAGGTAGTGTTGCGCTTGTTTTGGGCAATTTTATTAAGGTGAGGTTGCTCATTTGTCTTTCAAGAGTTAGCCACACTGAGTGTTCATCTCTGCGGCAATGGCATAGGCTTGGCTGGTGCGGGAGACACGTCCACGTAGGTGCCAGAAATGGAGTAGACCTACTCTGCAATACATACTTTCTCTGTTCTGTCGCGAACCTCTGTTAATGGCAAAATTATGTTGCTGTCAAATAGCAACAAAGTGGTTATCTCCCTGCTCACCGGACGCACCGCTAGCTACAGCTAGCACTATACTAAGTGACTGAAGGAGGAAGTGAGGTCCAAAATAAAGACCCGCCTTGATGAGAGTACTGACAGATTGCATTTGAATTTTCGTGTTCTGTCCCAAAGAGTGTGGTGACTTGAAAATGCAAATGCAGTAGACTCCTAGCGCTGATTCGCGTATTGCATTTGAATTTTGTCCACTGAACAGAGTAGTACTGAAGATGAAGTCTTTGAAAATGCACTGGCAAATGCGATTTCCTTTTAATTTTCAAATTGTTTGACAACTGCATTTTAATTTTAATTGTGACATAAATAATGCTTGCACAAATGGAAAATGAGGATACATTTTTTATATTGCATTTTAATTTTCAAGTTTGAATTAACATTTGAATATTGTCCGTAGTATGGCGGGGTAGGACTTTGAAAATTTAATGTCAAACAGCTTTTGCATTTGAATTTTAATATTGACACAGAATGCCCTTTGGAGCCTTTGAAAATGCAAATGAAAATGGTATGATTGCATTTTCATTTACATGTTGTCTCAAATAACACATACAAATGTGGAAAGTGATAATGCTATTGTGGAATTTCATTTGCATTTTCAAGTTTACATTTTCATTTGAATAAAGTCCCTTATGGGCTTCCATGATAACAAACATAAAACGACATCACACACTCGACATGATTCATTAAGCTAAATTAAGTAGATATTAATATACTTAGATGTCAACTATTAAGTAGATATTAATATACGTAGATGTCATCTATTGCAAAAAAAAAAAAGTTTAATGAGCCACTAAATCATGCGTGTATTTTTTATGTAACTATGTGTGCTGTTAATAATAAAGACAAAGATCCAAAACCTGATCGACCATATTGTCTTTCTATCAGGGTTATAAGGGTTTGAATTTCCTCAATTGAGTGTAAATTGGGATAAAACAGATGCTTGAAAATTATTCATTTTTTATGCTTTTTATTGCTGTAGTCATTGGTAAGCAGGGCTCCTGAAATTTGTCAGGAGTCAGCTACAAAAGGTTAGAGGGCCTTTGTCGTTCATCTCATGCTGGTAAAGTTGGGCTGTGGATGCAGGAGAAAATATGAATCATCTATTGTTATATCTTAGTTACCAGTTGTGGTTTATTGTCTCACCATGTTGAGAGTATGTTTCTTACCGGTTAGTGAGTATCCTCAGGTAGATTGTTCTTGACACCAAATATCCATGCAAACAAACCTTGACCCTCTTTCTTATGCTGCTTCCTTGGGTCTTTGAAGTCCTTGCTGGTATTCTCCTTAGCCTCCTCCTGACTTCGGTTTCCCTTATGAACATACCTGCTCCTTGGGTCTAGGAAACAATCCAGTACAGGGTATTGTAAAATATTAGGATCATTTTCAGTATTTCAGTATTTGTTTCGAAAGACACAATAACAACTCACCGTTGACTTTGTTATAAAAGTTTCCAGTTGATGGGTCACGGTTGCCAGTCCACGCAGGATTCATGGCGGCAGGTGATGAGGTTGGCATGGTCTGTGACAAACATGAACCAATTAAACCACAAATCTTGAATCAGTAATGTGACACATACAGTATATTTATTTAATTGGATTTATCTTTTGTTGACATTAAATATACGATATATTATAATATGAACGTTTAGAGAAGTGAAAGGTGTGCTTGTATGGGGAAGTGTTCTGTTTCAGCCTATTTAATCTGATAAAAAGTGCTTTGTTAGTTTTACAGTATGCACCTCGTACCTGAGTGGCTGTCTTCCTCCTCCTTATGTTGGAGTTGTCACTCTGGCTGGTAGCTGAAAAGATGCCCTTAGTGTAGGGTGCCGTTGTCATAGTGACCTCGTTGAACATCACACACTCCTGTGGAGGAGCAGTGTCCCCAGGGAAGCTGCTCAGGTCGGGGTTCACCTGGACAGGGCTGTCCCCCTTGTGTCCATGCAGGCGAGCCTGTGACTCCACAACATTGGTCTGAAAGAGGACCTTTTTCTGTTGATCTTTCTTCACTGGAGAGGTGGTGTTCTTATGAGGGGTGTCCCCCATAAGGCTCTGTGCCTGCTGGACATTAGCGGCTGGCTCGGCCTCTTGTTGGAGATCCACTTCCAAAGTTAGAAGGCGTTGGCCTTTAACCTGCACGTGAAGCGTGTTGACCTCCAGCACAGCAATGTGTTGGTCCACAGGTGCTTGGAGCTGTGTGTCTACCTGCAGTGCACAGCTTTTCATCTCCTCAAAGGCTAATTGAACTTCCAGCTCGGTCAGTGGGAGCATGATTGCAAGCTGCTGAAGGTCATCCTTCAGTGGGAGGTTGGTGAGGGCCAGAGAGAGGTCAGCCTCTACCTGCTGCTCTGGTTGGGGTTTCACTTCCCCGATGAGACCATCAAAAAAGGCTTTCCCACTCCTGTCATTGAAATCCAGTGACAGTGGGGTGGGTGGGAATAATTTCACCAAAGCCTGCTTGTTTGTGTCCACCTGCATCTCTTGTGTTACCTCCATGATGGGAGCCTGGAGCTGGGGCTCCTCAACGGCTTCCTTCATGGAAACCACTTGAGGGCTCAGGGCCTCCTCTTTCAGAGGGTGTGTGCTGACTATCTGTTGAGCAGCTGAGACGATGCTCGTGTGGGGCGTTGCTGGAAGTAAATCTGCCACAAACGTGTCCATCTGCTTCTCTGGCTTCATTTCCATGAGGGTCACTGGATGGAGCTCTAACTGTTCCTGCTCACACAGGGTTTTTACCTCCATGGCAGCAACCTGCATTTCAGGGTCAGCCCTTAGTTGAACCTCTGGTACGTCCACACTCATCAGTGGAGCTGATGTGGCCATCAACAAGGTCTCCTTTAGGACCTCTGCACCCACAGCTGCCGAGGCAGACACCTCATAAAGAACATCTGGTTCCGACTGGAGACTGGTTATATCTTCCAGGACACACTGAGCAAGAAGATCTGCAGTCTGGGCAGCCTCTAGTGCAGGGCGGTCTTCAACTCTCTTCATTGTAGAGGTTATAGTTTCCTCCCGGAGTCCCTGGGTGTGTGGAGCTGGACTGACCACTAGGTGGGGCTTGCCTTCATCTTCACAACTGTTTGGCTGGGAAGCCTTCTGGTGGATGAAGTAAGACAACAAAAATGTAGGTTGTCCCCCAATAAAAAAATAGTTACTTATTATGTCCATAACTTTGTTTTTACCTTGGTCAGCTCATCCTCCAAGTAAAGCTGGCGTAAACGTTCCCATCCCTCCAGTTCCAGGATCTTCTTCATTTTCATCCTCTCAATTACATCAAGAATGTCATCAATTCAAACAAGAGAAGATATTAGGTTTTTAAAAGGCAGAAAGTCTTGCAAAATGATCACCTTCAAACTAGATTTCTATTAACCTACAGCTGGCATTACTTTGCAGAGATGTTGATTGAAACTCTTACCCGTCATCAGATGAGAGAGGCCAATCAAATCCCGGGGCAACTCCCTGCCCCATAGGTCCCACATTATATGGATCAGGACCGAAAGGCCCTGTGGGAATTGTAGTCCTTCCATTCCACTCTCTATGTCCATGGCCATAGTAGTAATAGTGGTGGTGGTGGACCTCATTCGGCTGACAGCAATGCTCCTTATCCCTGTGAGGGGACGTTCTCTGACCACAGTTTTTCCTCTCTGGGAACAGGTAAGAACAAGCCATTGACTCCACTCATAAATGAAGTGGGATGCACCCATGAAGCTCAGAAGACAACCATATGGCATGCTTACCAGAGTAGTTGCTGTTTGTGTGTTGTTTTGTGGTGTTATGACTGGATTCACAGTCTGTGGCACACTGCCCTTGCTCATCCTAAAAGATAACATTTTATTATAAAGTCAATTCAGCAGTGTTTTCTGTTTAGAATTGGTTAGAATTCTGTCAGTTTTCTTCATGCAAAACAAAGTTTTGGAATACTTACCACCTGTGGGCTGTTCATTTCTTTACAATAGGTTGTAGGTTTATACAGTCTTTCTCTGCAAAATAAATGACCCAGAATGAAGCATTTTTTAGATGCAGCCTAGTTTTGAATTAGCAGAATATCTTGCTATTGTGACAACATTTTAAAGAACATTATGACCTCATCATCCCAAAAACAAAACTACCCAATGAAAATTGATTTGCAAATTTGATTCTATGTTCCCTCATTTCTGAAATATCCCACTGTTACCTAGGTAAAAAAAAAATGTAATCCCTACCCCAAAAATGTCCCTAAAAAAAGGAATCTATTTTATAATAAATTACAACTCTAATTTACTATCAATATTTCAATCCAGCCTTAAAACATAATCTTTTCACTCTAGCCTACGCCTATAATTAACTCTGTGATTAATAACCTGTTCAATCATACAACTGATTCTGTTCTATTTGTTAAACTATTTTGTTTAGTTTGAAATTACTTTTTGTATGTTATCCCACCTTCTGTGGTATGTCTGTTGCAATGTTTACTGTTTACCATGTGAAACGTTTGGGTTTTTGAAAAGCGCTATATAATTCAAATTAATTATTCATTATTATTATTATTTTTATAAATTATTCAATGATATGGCTTAATATCTTAACATTTGAAAGAGGGAGTAGGCTACTCGCAATCATATAAGATGTTTTCCTTCTGATTTTATAGGGAGGTGCAGCGGAATCCAACCTTTAGGTCGTTTGGGCCACCAATTAAACTTCTCTTTTTCATTTGAACTTCCTTCATTTTGTGCCGTCAATTGTTTTATTACACCCAAAGGCACTAGCCTCAGGCTAAGCTATTAATCCTGGTGCATCTTCCTATTCTACCAGAAGTGAAATGTACTGCGTCATATGCATGCCCATCGTACTGAGTGAGACCAAGCATTGTAATACAATGGCCACAGTCTATAAAAACATCACAGAGATTAAGAGCCAACAGCTACAGGATGTGGTGCCTGAACTGTAGGCACCTCTTTCAATACAAAAACAATATTATGAGCTTTGTGGTAATTCAAACTTGCCATATTCATGAATTGTTGTTGTGTTAAATTACTGCAACTGTATCTTAAGAGTAGTTTAAAATAAATTGCATTATCTATTTACAATCAATTTGAATGAATCCCTGCAGATTCTTTGGTCAGGTTGATATACCAACAATAAAATGTTTTGGTAATACTCAACACTAGCTACAGTAGATTTAATCAAATCACCTTAGACCATGCAAGAGTGAAGCATTTTACAGGAGCCTTCACATAAAGTTATTCTAAACGTATTCATTTTGAACTCACCTGACGCTATAGACCCAACTGATCCAGGAGTTCTCTTGCATTGACTTCAAGGCAAATAGTTGAAATCTAACTGGTTAAATATGATGGCAAGCTGGGTGTAAAGTAGAGCAAACCTGTCACTTGTAACCATGCCAACTTATGCATCAAAATGCTAGTACATTACATCACAATCAATCCTTTCCAACACATTCTCATCGTAATTATACACCCCAACTAAAAACACAACATTTCCCTTTTATGGATATCCAAATCCTATTCAATCTTATATGATTGCTGTTTACTGTCTATATAGCAAACAGCATCTATGTGTTTGCACATGCACTTTTGTAAACATATCAGTATGTGACCTCTAAAAACTCACTTTTATCTTATAGCTTTCTCTTAACCGCCGCCTTTTATTTTGGTTTACATTTTTTTTTTGTTATTTGTGTTACCTGATTTTACAGTGTGATTTTAGTGTCTGAATAATATTACATTTTTTACTGTTATTTTTATTGTAAAGCACCTTCTAAGTGTGAATGGGCACGGTTACATAGACATGGGAGATTTTAGACCCTTTTCAGTGGTGCTCAAGCACCCCTAAATTCCCTCTCAGCACCCTTAAAAATAATAAGAAAATATTAGAGTAGTATCATTATTTTTCAAATCATTTTTAGCCTTTATGCTAGATTTTGCGAACTTGTCTAGAGACAGGGAACAAACAATTAGGTTCAAAAAGCTCCATATCACAGCTTGGTAAATAGCTACTCGTTTCTGAACGGCTGGAGAGGGTTGTATTATTTCAAAGAAGCCAAAAGCTTGTCAATCGGAATCGGCCAATTAAAATCGATAAAAGGCGGTATGGGGTCATTATTGTAGCAAAACTATTTGCAAATGCGTGTGGAGAGTTGTGTATCTGTATCTCAATCCGTGCGTGCGTAATCAGGTTTGTAAGTGTACAACAAATATCTGTCTGTATTCAGATTTGCAAGTGTATTGAGAGTTGTATAAGTGTAGACAAATCTGTGAATGCGTGCATAGATCTGTAAATGTGTAGACAAATCTGTCTATGCGTACTGTACGTAGATATTAATGGATAAAAGTGTAAGTATTTTGTTGCATGAGCTTAAAATACAGACAAGCATAAATTACAACTCACGCAGGCCTCTCAATTGGATGTGTATTTACACGTGACTTTTGCTTCACTTCTGTCGTGGCAGAGATCTGCATTCTCGAGATCTGTGCGTATGTAGCGATTTGTCTGTGTCGAGATTCGTCTGTGTGATAGAGATCCGTCCGCGTGGCGATTCGTCTGTGTGTCTCAGTAGAAATTTCTGTGACTCCCAAAGTGCACTTCGACATGTAACATCCAATCAACGCGTTTATAATAATGTCACATGACCCGATAAATAAGCTTTGAACTCGGCTACATCTTAAACTAGGCTATAGAATATAGGCTAAGTTAGTCGTTACATTTGCCGAGGCTGCAATTTAATGGTATCTGATGTTTCGCTCCCAAGTTATTTTCTCTTAGATATTACTAATTCTATTAGTAATGGGTATTCAGTTAGTTTACATTCTCAAACACAACTTTCAAATGATTTATTGCATTCTTATGGAATCCCTAAACTGCCATACATTCATTTGCGATATGCAATATCAATGAATCGATTGCTTACACTGGGTGCTACTAATAACGATTGCTCACTGGGTGCTACAATACAGCGTAACGTGACCGCGGACTGATTGACCGGCCCATTTTAGCCGCCATTATTTTAAACTTTGATTGGATGTAGTGTGTCGAAGAGCACAGCCATATAAGAAAGGCAAATAAAGATTTACGCCGGGCAGTTTCACAACCGTTAACAGTTTGTTAATTCTGATATAAATGACATAGCCCCTCAGGCTTACAGTAGAATCATACGCACTTCTGATAAAAAAAGACACGTTTTGTGTGAACCAAAATATGTTTATTAAAATAACTTTCGCCATGCCAATATAAAATGGCCAGTTGTGCCCCTCACAACTCTTCTACAATTTCTTTAGTATTTGTCTATCAAATTTCTCTTGCTCACTTATTAAAAAGCAAGGAAAATTGGATAGTTGGAGATTAAACGGTTTACACTTTCATTAGTAGCCCCAGTATAACGTTACCTTAACTTAGCTAAATTAATACTGCGTTCGAGAGCAATAACTTAAAACGTTAACATCACTAGAAATATTGCAACAAATTGCAAAACAATCGACCATTAACATACACTGTTCTCCTTTTCTGTAAATACTAAAGTAAATAACTGTATAATTGCCAGTAAGATATTGTATAAATAGTTTACAGTATATAACTGTAGTGTACATTGCATGTTGGGTAATATTTTTGAAAACCCTTAAGAAATCCAGGAAATTACTGTATACTTCGAATTACAGTACATACAGCTGTACCAATTACAGCAGTAGAGGTATTCTCACAGTAACCTACTGTAAATTCAAGGCGCCAAATTGAGAATCAATAAAACTGCTCGTGCCAAACTATTTGTGCTGTCTGAGTGAAGACGACATGAAGAAAACATTAATTTCGTTGCCTTGAACATTCTATCTACATTGACAAGGTAAGTTTGAAGATATATTTTAATGTATGCTATTGAATGGTACTTGACTTAAAGTTCAAATAATAATAGTGAATAAAACACAGGCCTCATATTATATCCCGATAATTTGTCTTCGATGTGTAATCCACATCGAAGGTATAGGGTACTAGGCGTGTATGTAACATCAGTATCTAAAAATGTTATCTTCTCCATGAGGCTAGTGTTTGTTATGCCTATACGATTTTTCAGTAAAACTAATGTGAAAATGTTCCGAGATGTAAGCGGTTGATGACAAGACAACCTCAGGAATTGTTATCGACATTCAGAGTGGAATAAAATCTTACGATTCAAGTGGGAGATTACAAGCGAATTTAAATTGTTTTAGCGCGACAATGTGACAAGGAATCGCCTACTATGTGAATACTAAATATATAAGAAAAAAAATTCCGGTATATTTAGCATGTTTAGTAGAAAGAGAAGATTAGCTAAATGTATGTGCGAAAAGGTTTAAATGTGCTGTTGCGATGTTGTTGGTAGGTTTAAGTTTAGTATGGGCGAAATGGTTTTGTTAACGTTAGGCTAAACTGAAATGTAGCCATTTTTACTTTGAGGCATTTTCCCACGGGGATAACATAACAAAGTCGTGGCTGTTATACAGCGGCATCCTTTTTAATGTTTGCAGACAGTTTTTTTTCTTCTGATTGGGTGGTTTGACAATGCAAAACATTAGACTACAGTATGAACATTTTAATTTAAAGTAACTACTGAACAATTTTTTTTCTGCCTACCTACCTACTTATTTGCCTGTAACTCCAAGGCTCGTCATGCTTGGTAAGGGAAGTATTAGTTTATTTTCTGTTGTAGCACTTAAAAATTACTTTACCTTTATTCTACTAACATCTATATGTTGGTGTATTTCAGGAAATACTAACTCCAACTCGCTGGAATGTGAGTGTAGAGGGGAAGGTGGCCTACGTCCTCACTAGTCAAGAAGACTGTGCAGCGGCCCTGGCTATACGTTTTTTTGGCTGTTTATGTTCTAAACATTTGAGTGCCAGGAGTTTGCCTCTGCAACCCTGGAGCTGATACAGAGGTGAGCAACAACTTGCATACACAATTCCTTTTTATTATTCAGAATATAATTTTACTTT
>JAPMUY010008784.1:0-74038 GCA_026901105.3 Galaxias olidus
TGTATGTCTAGGTCGGCGAAATAGACAGAGAAAAGACAAAAAAGGATTGCATGAATATTTGTGTATATTAGCAATGTTTGTGTAGGTGTTGCTGAGTGTTGGTGTGTATGTTTCCAGGCTGACCTAGGCCAGCTGTTCTTGACAGGGAGCTTTAGCGCAGCATGAGATGGAGCTTAGCATGGGGCTTGGGGAGAAAGTAGGAGGGAGGAGGCGGGGAGAGGAGGGGGCGGCTCACTTCCTGCCAGAGCCCATGTGACAACACAAGGCAAGAATGGGCAGCCTCTGGACATGGGGCAGTCAGACAGAAAAATAAACAAAGGAAGCCATTGTCCCGTAACAACACCCAAAAAAGTATTCTTTTAACCTCTTCGTCTCTTCTTCGCCTCCTCCATCCCTCGCTCCTTCTTTGTTACTTATTCACTACGGTTGTAATATCAGGATGGGAGACGTGGGAGGCACACTCCACACTCTGGGAAAATCTTGCCACTGGAGTTGTTCCCTCAAACAGGCATCCACACACAGGCAGGGAGGTCAGCTGCACTATTGACACAAACTAGCACACCCAAGGTGACAGTTGGCATGGAGGTAGCAACAGCAATTTGTTCCTTGGGTTTTAAGATCAATTAGGTAGCATATTGAAGTATGCACCAAAAAAAGCCATTCAGTTTTTCCATTGACATATGAGTGCTATGGTCTTTTAGCTATTTTGCTCTTTTGGATAAGTTAAATAATGTGCACGGATAGTTTTGAGTGTTTATGTAACCCTTTCACCACCCGGCTCGATATAAGAAGGGAATAACTATTTAGTATAGGTACCCTTTAAACTCCAATTACACTATGGCAAAAGAGACATAACTATATCTCAGACAGCCTTTTTAATAATATAACGTTATGTATTCAATTGTGTGTTACTGGTCAAAACGTTGTCTCCAAATAATTCCCAGAAAAGAGGGATTCAAGAAATCTTCAATTTGAAAACATTAATTCCGCCACAATTCCAAAACATGGACTTTAATCAATGACTTTCATCAAGGCCAATACAAGGATATGGACACTATGCAGAGATTAGTTTCAATATAGCAAACCCTAATTATTTATGATTTGACACTTGAGGGGTAGAATCAGCAAATGATCTGCTCAGCAATTATAGAGTTTGTGGGGCAATATAAAACCATGCACCTCATACCCAACCACTTCACCTAAACCTTTAAAGTTAACACCAGTCTCTAACTGCCCTCACTTGATTTTCCGGTAGCTGTGTTGAACTCACTAAGTGTACAGTTGACCACCACCGGTGTAATCAGCCACAGCAAGGTTAGAAGTCAACACCAGATAGGAGTAAAAGAGGGAGGTCAGCAAAGGACCCGCTAGAGTCATGTGCTTATGTGAACTGAGCCGACCTGACCAAAACAGTACAAGATGAGCAGAGACAGATGTGCCTCTCTCTCCCTTGACTTATTCTCTGTCAGACGTCTCAGCCAAATCAGCTAAGCAAGTTTTAGGATATGATACTCCTACATACTAGATATGCATATTCCTCCTTTAATATCTCTGTATTCCTATAAAAAAGGGATCACTCAACAGGCAAAGGTTTATCATTGTGTAACAACAACTAAGATTGGCCCCTCCTATGCTTTTGCTGTCCCGAGTGTAGTTAAGCCTACTTTGCTATGACCCCAGCATGTCCAAACATATGGCCCCTCCCACCCATACGTAGGTGGAGCAAAGTGACTTCGGAGAAGCAGTAGAGGCTCATGTGGCCCCAAGGCATTCCGCAGGTGCTTTTGCCAGGGGCCTGGATTCCCAGCGACGCTCTGAGCTATTACTGCCCCCTGTCCGTCACGTATGTAGTGACACACATTTCCCTGTGCATGGTTCCAGCCAAAGCGTATTTATGGATATGGGCAAGTATGCCAGCCGCACACACAGGCAGCGCTCCTTGAGACACATATGCACTCAGTTTGACACTTGCATTATTCATGCACTCTTCTGTGACCACAAACAGAACACTGTCCCACTTTCCAGACTGTGATAAATCAATACCTCTGAGGTCATGTGATCAACTGATAATAAAACCGAGTGGATCATATTACCACCGGCACAAACATTAGCCCCAGAATATGGGTTCTTTTCTTAGGTCCCACATAAATTCTTTGAAACAGTTCCATGTCAGACCAACACATCATACCAGAAGTGTTAAATTAAGCAGAGAAGCAAATATATTTTTAGTATGTTTCTGTTTAAGCCAGTCTTGACATATAAAAAAATGATATACTGAAGACGGTCCCATCATGATGGAAGATTGTCAGCTCAGTATTAACAAACATGCCGGTGTTATGTCCTTTTGTTTGCCATTTCAGTTAGTGTTTACTTTTTTCTTTGTAATAAAAGTATTTTAGGTTACCTATTGCCTACTGGCCCAAGGTCAACAGCTGGAAACTAGCCATATTGGCAGAAGCCACCCCATTAATGTAGTCCAGTCCATTAACAGGGACTGTCCACCTTATGACAAAACCAATACAAAAATAAAAACTCAGTAGTAATAATAGTAATCACACACTGACGGGCAAGTGGTAAAAACCTTGATTTTACTTGATTAATAATCTATATTGCAAGTGCTGTCACAATTTCGTTCTATAAATTTTCCAATTTATTTCCCTGACATATAGAACCATTTTTATGCAAGTGATTGATCTATTTTATTTCATGTTGACTAAGATGGTTTGAACCAAAGAGGAATCTACAACTAGATAATTCAATATTTGCAATAGTGCTGATTAAATGAAAATTCAAGTTACTTTAGTGTTTAGATTAAATATATCAAACAAATAAACACAATAGAGTAACCGTGATAGAGAATCAAGCCAAAATTTAACCACTCAATTCCTATATGATCTTGATTGAACCACAATGAAAATCCCATCTACAGCTAAGATATCCAGAAGCTTTTCATGAAATGTTGAAGGCCATTAGGATTCGCTTTTCCCTTAACCAATAAGGTTTTTATTTGACTCGAAAAGGTTTCTTAAAACACCAGATATACCCAACAACGACTGACCCCAGAAATGGCCAGAGATAAGACCCAGGAGGCTAGACTGTGTCTTTATGTACACTTTTATTGTTATCACTTGACAGGTGGCAAAGTCAGACCCGACAGGTGGAACTGGAAAGCAAGGCCTTTTACTTCTTGGACTCTTCCTCCTCCTTTGACAGGGTCTTGATGAACTCTTCTTTCTTAGCCTGGATACGCTCCTCTCGGCGCTTGCGGGCCTCCTTTGTCTTGGAGCGGCGGGCCTCTGCCTGGTCGCTGTAGGAGATGGAGGAAGCAAGGCACAAGGTCAGAATGGGGAAATACACCAAACATCCAGACCGCATTTTATAGTGTTGCAGAAAGATCCATATCTGGATGCACTAGTATCTGTGGAGCAGGTGGTGACCAGCTCAACTCAAGCCTTCTTTTGAGGAGTATCAGATTGTCAATGAACTACAAACTCTCTACACTTAAACCATTTGGGCAATATCAGATAAATAACTGGGTTTCTCGTCTGAAACTGAAATGGAGACTTACGACAGGAGCTTCTTGCGGGCCTTGTCAGCCTTCAGTTTATGGATGTGCTCCATGAGGATACGTTTGTTCTTGAACACGTTACCCTTGGCCTTCAAGTAGAGGCTGTGGTACCTGGAGGACACAGAGACACACATGTAATATTATTCTTAAAAAGGAATTGGTGCCATTAATCTGTTAAGATTTTTATTTTTGAACTGTCGTTGGTGGTCTGTGTTTGTATTACAGGGGAAAGAGTCGCTTTTCCTTAAAGCAAACTAAGTAACATATCAAGTAGTTAATTTGACCCACAGAGGAACATGTTCCATTTCAGAGAGTATGTATTCAAGCCAGATGAGTCAGTATGGGACTGTGTAAAGTGGGGACGTCAGGGTCTTACATGTGCCTGTCAATCTTCTTTGACTCCCTGTAGCGACGCAACAGGCGACGAAGAATCCTCATGCGACGCATCCAGCAAAGCTTCTCTGGCATACGGGCATTAGCTGTACCCTTTCTCTTACCTGGGGACAACAGATGGGTTAGAAATATATATGACATGCAAATCTTTTTGCCTGTTCCCCAGTGTGACATTCTTGGCGTAGCATCTCAAATCAGCTCCTATGATACATGAACCAGCCTGACTCACCAATTCCCATGTGCCTTCCCTTGCGGCGAGCCAGCGTGTTCTTGCGGCAGCGGGCACGGGAATGCACCGTGACAGGTTTGCGGATGATAAGGCCATCCTTCACCAGTTTACGGATCTGCTGGCCTGGGAGATTGACATGGGGAAGTTAAGGATACAAATTGGGACTGCAGAAGGTACTGCTCTCCATGGGGGCAATAAAAATATCTATAACACTATCTTTACAACCTGGAATGATTTTATGAAGCCTGAGGTAGGGGGGCTTATAAGAAATGCTTTGGGAAAAGCCAATATAGGCAAGGCAGGGTTCCCAACACTTGCATGGTGTCCAGACTCCATCTCATGCTCAGACTTCTCAATGAATTCAAATGAGTATAGGCATGATATCACAAGAACATAGCCTCATGACTATCTATTCACACTGAGGATGCTAAGATTACAATCAAATTAGCAATGAATTAGCAAAAAATGTTGGGTCTCCACTATGGTTACATACCTTTTCTGTTTAAGACAGAAGCAAAAATATATATGTATAAATTACAATTTTAGAATGGAGTGAGTCTAGTGTAACTTAGTTAAGTCTAACTTTGTCTAAGTTAACTAGATAAATTTCTGTCAGGAAACATGAATTTACACTTTAGGACAGTTTATCGGCATGATATAATTGTTGAAGTTGTCTTTAAACTGAGCCAAAATCTGTCTCTGGCATTGGCTGCATTAATCCCTCATCAATGAAGACACAATAATCATATTCCCAACACTAGCCAAGAATCTCGAATGGCTCATTGTTGACGGGGCATTTTAATTTCACACATGGAAAACTAATCCAACCGAAACACTGGCTGATGTCAGAACTTCGGGAAACCACTTACGAGAGTTTGCATTTGCGATTTCATTGGTCTCGTTGGGATCCAGCCATACCTTCTTCTTGCCACAGCGTAAGACGCTGGAGGCAAGCCTCTTTTGGAGCCTGAGCATGCTGGATGACATGTGGACAAATTTGTAACAGTGTTTAATAAGTCTAAACTGAACACCAACACAATCACATCAACCATGAAAGGCACAATTGTCCTAACGATTACTCTAATCATAGCGATTGGGTAATATTTACCTCATCACGCTGATCAAGTTAAAAATATACACTGCAAATTACCGTTTCATATACTACGTCTACGAGATGTGATATTCAAAACAATGGTTTTGGCTCTAATTGTCGTTTAAATCTGTCTTAAGTTCAACTCGTGAGCAATATCGACAAGGGTATTGATATTGTGATGTATAAATATGGAATCAATAAAAGGGAAAAAATTACAGCTACTAAAATATTAACCAACAACAGCTAGATAGATCGCTTGCAAGCTTAGCTCCTGTTTAATGTTTAGCCCGCTGCCCGGTTAAAACACGGCCTCCAGTTACTTTGAGGCATCGTGTGGAACCTTATCACGTAAATGTTAGCATTTCTTTTGTAAACAACGTTTGGTGTTATCAAACCAGAGTAGATATAATTAATGATTGTGTACTAATCGTTCTCATCTAGAAGTATCCTTATTTAAACACATAAAATGTATTTTTTGATTCCGCAACGTCGAACCTCTTACCTCATGGCTGCTATTTCAATAGGAAAGGAAAGCTACATGGCGGAAGCCAGAATGTACCATTATGGAGGAGAACCCATAAATTTTAATGACGCACCTCGCCTTGAGATTTTCCCCAAACTAAGCTGTAATTATTATTTTATATTGCTGTTATGTCTTTATTTCAATGAAGATTAAAACAATACTATCAATGTAGATATAATAAATTGCAATGTGTAAATTATAAAATAGAGATTACACTCTGGTTATGTAATAGTAGTACGGTCCGGAATTACCGAAATGCATTGTGGGGAGAGGGGATGAACTGGTTATTTTCAGTTTTTCCACTTGGAGGCACTGTCGAGTCCATAAACTAAATTCCAACTGAATGTTAATGGGTATCTTCTATAGGTGCATTCCAGATGTACCTGTGTAAACACTGGATTGCTGTTTACTTACGATTTAAATTTAAAAACACACTATAGTAATTATGAAATATCTCTGTGTTATTTTAACTGACACAGCTATATTGTATTGCATTTTCCCTATGGCCTATGGCTTTTCATTTGGGTGAAATATAGGGAAATATCTTAAATATCCTCCTGAAAAATTATTGTTTTCCAAATAACACCACTGTGTAGCCTCTATTTTGCTAGACTCAACTTGCTAATGGAGATATGAACAGATCAACATGTACCCCTAAAACCGAAATGTATGGATATTGTTGTTTTTACGTCAATCTCCGTATGCCATTGGCCAATTACTATGATTATTTTATCCAAAATATATGACAACTTATTTTTTACTTTCCCTTCCTCAATCAAGAAGAGGGGTGGGGCTTGTTCGATGGGGCGTAGATGTACATTCACAGCTGGAATCCTTCAAACGCGTTGTATTGTCTGCACGACGAAAGAGGCTGCTGCTCATGCCCTACGATAGGCTACAGAGAAGCAGCTGTTGCGGCTATTGTAGTAGGAATATCATCAGGAAAACTAAGTAATTTATGTTTCGTTGACAATGACTATGTCATTATTATTATAAATATAAGAAATAGAAAATAGAATTGAAAAAGTAAATCAATGGTACAGAAAAGTAGTATGTCCAGGACGCCTTCGACCTCAACCCAGGAGATCCAAATGGACATGTTTGACCATCATCCACCCGCACAGGTAGGCACTGAATAAGCTATAAGGTAAACCGATCGGGAAATAATAAAAACATGGATGCCGGCAACTTTGGACTAACAGGTTGTTCTCTTCGCAATAAAACTGTTTACTAGTCTACTGATTTTATTTTTAAGAATAGCTTAAGAAATCAAATTAGATAGGCTACGTGAATATTTTTATTGATCTATATTTAGATTTGGGAAATCTTGAGATAGTGTGTGGATTTAACAGGTTGTATTTAGAGAGCAATTGGTTGATTTGCTCTTTTAATGTCTGGTTGCAGACATGGCCACATTGGATGGATTTGAAATCGCTAGGGTTTGGTAAACTGATGGGCTAAAACCTGTATAATGCCTAAGGCCCCAGCCTTAGGTAATCCTTATAAGTCAAGATCTTAGAAAAACTGATCATCAGATCACACCATAATTGCTGTAAATTGTTTGGGACTTCATATAGTTTATAGGTTTAATGAAACCTCTTGGAAAATGGCTTACAGCATATACTTAATATTTTGTTTTCTTTGGTTTGAGCTATTATTGTAGACATTTTAAGTATACAAATATGCATATTATGTAATGTAATGTTATGGATAAAGTTAGTTCCTCGATGATACTTATTATTGTCACAGTCATTTGTATTTGGTGTAAAGATATTTTCCTGGGATTATCCACTCTCTAGATATCATTAAGAGTGCATTTATTTACTTATTTTCATAAAGACCTATAGACTACTTACCAAAAGGTTGTCCTGACCCCGAAAGATAACTACATCATGGGGTTAAGCAGATTAGAGAATTCTCCGATTCACTGACATATCTTTATAAGAAGATAGAGGTCCAAGCAACGTCAACATTTTCATGTTCTACAAAGCAATATGGGCTTGTTTTTTTGTCTTACGATGTAAGGTGCAAACACAATATTTCCATGTTCTAATTTAATATAGCATATACTGGGGGTTCTCCTTAATTAATGAGACACTGAACACATGTGCATTATCAGTTGTTCATTTGCTAGGTTTTCTGGGATCTACTAATGCTTGCACTATCTCTTTATATTTGACATGACGTTTTACAATAAAATATATCACATTGAAGTCAAGAGTTGTTTATGTTGAGTATCTATGTATAGCAATATAAACTTTCTTGACCTTGTTACCTTTTCATAATCATGATGGTTTTGTTCAAACTTGAGTTACTGCAACATTTTCATGCCTAATAATATTTTCTAGGAAGTTAAAGGAGATCATTGTATGTGTGGGCATCATTGGTCATAATTCAAAAGGGAAAAGAACATGTCCAGAACAAACACACCCACGCTAAGCTCCATCGTCTCTTCACAGAAACCACGACATTACAGAAACAACACATAAGTAACCAAGATCCTAAAGCCATGCCAAGTAGGCATAATGCTTTTCTCATCTCTCTCTCTCTACTCCCACTCTTTCTCTTGCTTTTTTTGTCTATTCCTCCCTATCTCCAAACTCAAGCGCTCTCTCTCTCTCTCTCTCTCTCTCTCTCTCTCTCTCTCTCTCTCTCTCTCTCTCTCTCTCTCTCTCTCTCTCTCTCTCTCTGTCTCTCGTCCCCTTTTCATTCCATCTTTGTTGCTGTTTCTCTCTTTCTTTCTTATTCTGCCAGTACTGAGAGACAGATGGCCCTCCCTCCAGGTGCTATGCAGTGGGGACGGGTTGGTGTGTTGCTCTCTGATCAATTAGACATAAAGTTCACACAGGCCTGCGGCGGGCCACGCTGGCAGACATATTTATATTTTAGCTGTGGAGTGACAAGCTGTAGAACCATATTTCTAATATCCTGAAAGAACTGGACCTACAGGAAACAACACCTTACGGAGAGCTGAATAGAGGCACAGTTGCCAGATCCACAGACCGGTGTCCTGATCGCAATCAGGCAGCCAGGCAGACACCACAGCTCGGATGAAAGACCTTGTTCTTGGCGGTGCAGCAGAGTTCAACTCTGTGTTTATTTTTATCCCATATAATCTTGTGCAGACTGTAAAAAGCCTTAAAACACAGTTGTGGTGTCATTGTGCTCCTTTAGTGTATGCAGGAACCCCCCATAACCCCCTGAATTAGACACTTTGCATCATGCCTTGTTTAACAACAGGAATACTCCCCTCTGTACTTCCTCTGGCATTTTCCTGGCCTTTGCTCAGAGGGTCTCTCTTCGTAACACGCACACAGAGACAGACACAGACTCTCGAAAGCCGTCCGTGTGTATTTATGTTTGATGCTATCATGGGAAGTGATCTACTTTGTATGGCAGTGTCCATTTATGGGGCAATTTTCTCAAGTTGATGCTGGATATACTTGTTTTAAGGCTTGCATAATGATGACAATCTAAGATACATACGGCAAAAAGGGTCAAGTCAGATAGAACGGAAATAAAGAATCTGGCATTAAGTGTCTGACGAGGAAAGTAATTTTAGCCCAGTGACTTTTAGTGGCGTAGACACGTATTTGATGATTAGGAATACATTTGTACACGAACTTATCTTGTCTTTTTTAAAATGAGCTTTGATAGATCCAGGGATACACTTTTTCAAACGACTTCACATCACGGAGTGGGTCTTTTTTGAGCCATGGTAGAGTCCTCTCCCAGATCAGGGGTGATCCATCAACCCACGGAGAGCACACAGCTTCTGACAAGTTTCAGGCATTAAAGAGTGGGGTCAGTGTACTGATGCAGTCCATGCTTTCTGTTCATGCAGCTGTGTGCGTGTGGGCTGGTCTGCTGCTTTGGTTAGGCGCAGGTGTGTGTGGGAATGCATTTGAGAGAGTACTTTGAGCTGTCTAGAGAGAGCACATGAAAGGAAAGTGGATAGAGGAAGAGGGTAAGTTTTACGGCATGGAAACACTGTCTAGAAGCTATAGATCTTGATGGTTTAATGTGTATTTTACACAAAGCTTTTGCCTATAGTGCAGTGAAGCGTTTGTACTATATAGTGCCAAAAGAGGGGGCATCCGGATTTGAACCGGAGACCTCTTGATCTGCAGTCAAATGCTCTACCACTGAGCTATACCCCCTGTGCTGTGTGGTTAGTGAAAGGCTAGTTAAGTTCCAGCTAAACGGTTCTCTTAGCCTCTAGGCAAGAGTCACTCTCTTGCCCTGTCACACCTCGGCTCCACCCTCCTGCTATCCACACTAGTAACCTGAGTGTAGGTCATGTGGGTTGTATTGTTTGCTTGAGGTTTCTGTCAGTGTTTTTTAGCATGTTGCGTCACCTTAGGCAGCAGTACTGTCTGCATGCACACAGGAGGGACACAGGCAGTCTGATCCATCCTGATTGCAAACAAATGCAATTAGTCTGCATAGCGTAGCCATGGTGACGTGGCCAGGGTGAGCTCTAATGCAATGGAAGGCTATCTCCAAGCCGGATAGGCTGTTTGCCTGGGACCTGCCAATCAGATTACAAGGTCCCAACCTACATCAGTACATGAATAATGACTAGTATTGCCGGCTCTATCTGGAGCTGCTGGGCTGGCTGTATTGAAAGCAGGAAATATTTTCCCTCCCTCGCAAATCTGAAGCTGTAGCCGCCTGCTGCAGTACTATCAGCAGCAGGCACTGTTTATTTTAGAATCCTGGTTATGTGTATTTGTGGGATATTGAGTCACCACTGGCATGTCAACTGTACAACATTATGGGCACCGTAGTCCATACTGCCATACTAATATTCACTTTTGTGGTTTTCTTCTCTCCTTCCCTTTCACTCCCTATTTTCCTAGGGAAAGTACGCCAAGAGAAAGAGCCGCTTCAAGCGCTCTGATGGAAGCACCTCCTCTGACACCACCTCCAACAGCTTTGTCCGACAGGTAAGACAACCTCCCACCTGACTGGTCCCCCGTAAATGTTGACACACACTCCCTGGTTCAAATAGGCACAGCCAGTGGCGGTTATATCAAAACACCTTAATCAATACTGTCATCGTTCTGTCAAAAAGACACCCCATGATAAATCCCGTCCGGGGAGGGACTGCCGCTGGTGATGACAGAGCTCTCTCAGGGATTCCTTCCAGGCTCAGGTTGTTATTCTCTGACTCCCCCCTGGGTGGCCCCCGGTTCTCCAGTGGCGCATTGATCCGCCCTGTCAAAGAAGGGCGCTCACGGGAGGCCCTCCGTCATCCAGGGAGCGATTCCCTCCCCTTGTCTTGTGATGGGGGACATGATATTTTTTTTCCCAAGGCCTCCTTGTGTCACGCCCCAAACAAGTCCCCCTGTTTCCCCTCTGACCTCTTCATTACGAGGGGAAATGGCTTGCCCTGTACCAAATGACATTTACTTGCTCGGCATGGGTGTCACTGTACAAAAAAAAAGAAAAAAACTTCCCTGGAAGGCAGTGTTCACAGGGAGTTGAGACCCCCTGTGGGGATTTAAAGGTTAGTTTCACTCTCGGCTGCACACGGCCCCCACCTCACTTGCCTGCCTCATCTCCTCATTGCCTCCGTGTCTGCTCTCCCTCCGCATGCCATGCGGAAGGGGCATGGGCTTTCTGTGCATACAGGTGAGGCAGCAGCAGCAGCGCTGGGGCTCATCAAGCCTTCAGACTGCATCCTTAGCAGCCATAAAGAAGAATTAACAACAGCCATGATAAATAAGGCTCCTGCAATTTCACTGAATTTCTTCAAGTGGTGGTAAAACAGTCTAAGCCCAGGCCCACATAGAACACGAGCGCACTGAATGAATGACCAATAACGCCCCGTGTCTGGTGTTTGGTCTGTGGGTCATATAGACTAGCAAGGTGGATGGTTGTGCAGTGGACAACTGACCGTATGTTTTCGATGTAGGTGTAATCCAAGTTAAATAACCCATACATATAATAAAAAACCTGTCACTGTTAAAAATAGGAAATTAGAATGTTGTATAGATGCACATAGAAAAATGAACAGACAATTATATTTGAAAAGATAACAGTAAAAGTGAAATAAATACAAATTTCCAGTTGGTTAAACATTTGACATGAGCACTTAAAGCCACTATAGGCAACCTTTTCTGTATTAACGTATTATCAATACCTTTTGCAAGCGATATGCTGTGACCACAAGCATTCTGCATGTCTTCTTTGCGACAGTAGGGATCCCCAAAATCATCTCCTACAGAAAAACTGACTCTAGTAACTTTAATTGAGTTAGAAGTTATGTTAGTAATCGCAGTTCCATGAAATTTTAGACTATGTTCTTGTAGGTAATGGGATTTGCAATTGCTAATCTGTATTAGTTATACTGTAATTGTTATTCTTCAAGTAATGTAGATTATAATGAGAGATTGACAAAATTTATATTCTAGCCTTTATTTTATGGTCCACTATTTCATTTTAGAAGCTTGAATGTGAGTTCTGACCTTATCCACTATAGGTCAGGTTTTTTGGATCTACTTGGAAACTGGATACATTGAACGTTAGACGGCAAGCTACAACCCAATGGCGCAAACTAAGTAATTGCAAGCAGAAGATAGGAACCCTGATCTCACAGACTTTGTATTTCCACATACCCCAACATACTCTACGGTGCGGTAGGACTCACAATTGCCACCTTCAAAGTGGCAGGAACCGAACTATCCTCTAGTTCTGGTTGATATGTGATAAACACAAGAGGTACCCGCTACTGATTAAAGTGACTGATTTTGTGTATATGCATTTCTATTCTATTGAATTGTATCTTGAAGTTGAGATTTTGTATGTCAATAAGATTTAGTTATTTTCTATTTACCTGAGTAATAGCTATTCTACATGTTTCTTTAATATATTATATCTCTATATAACAATTTATTAAACAGATGTGTGTTTAACTTCCAGAAAGGAGATTTTGGGTCAAAAGTGTTGTTGATTGTGTGTTACATGCTCCAGCTAGGGTCCGTAGTCGATTCTAGAACTTCTGATTTACTTAGCCCAGTGACTATCGTACCTAAGGTCTATCTCTTCTAACCTTTTTGATATTTTGTACCTTTTAGTAAAAAGGGTTACATATGCTTCCTGTAGGCTTCCTCCAGTGCAACGCAAAAGCAGAGCCCATTATATGCTTTAGTCTCACACCGACCTACGCAGACACTTTCCCACTTTCACACACAAATACACAAGAACCACAATCAAGCAATGATGGAGCTTGTACACCGGCTTGGTTTCTGTGGCAACCAGGCCATTGATTCTCCCTCTGAGTGCAGGCGGCGTGGGATGGAGGGGGGGAGGAGCGGATGTTTAGTTGGATTAGTTAGCGTGAGCGTGTGGGTGCGTGTGTGTCTTGTCTATAGGTGTCAGCTGTGTATGTCTGTGAGCGTGTGGAATTTTAACTCTAATTTGTCTTGAATTATTTGGGGACTCATATCTTTCTTTTCTACCTAAGGTGCATTAAAATGGACACTAGAGGCAATATTCATTAGATGGTAGCTCAAATGGCCCTTGCTCTTTGAAAAGCAAGGTAGTTTTGCTGAATGTTTCTCGGTAACTAGTAATGGATATGTTGCCATAGAGACTAAAGATGTGCCGGCCCAGCCTAGTGGTCAGTGAGTGACCACGTCCTCCCCAGGGACTCATTCACTGGGGGTTCATTTCCTTGCTTTCTCATTAGCTCCAGAGCCACTGCGTCAGACCATTGCTATCAGAGCAGGATGAAAGACTGAGATACAGCTAACCACATACAAATGACGCACTAATGGGGCCAGGGTCAGGTCAATTGGCTGTTTTGAAACTGTAGAACTATAGAGGGCTGACTTGTCATGTGAAAGACGCAGCCTTTGGCTCAATAAGACAGAGTAGCAACGGATGCTAACTGTGCAGGATCCATCTTGGGCCTATTAAACCCTGAAATCAACTCCAATCTTCCAACTGAGAGGATTACAATAAACCGATGGCCACACACTCCACCGCTTGAGTGGCGGCGAGTCATTTCTCTGTCCCATTGTTTCCTCCATGGTAATTTTAATTCCTTCCTCAGGCAGGTGGCTGGAGGAGATGTTCACGTGCCCAGCTCAGACGGCTAATGTAGTCAGCCCCTCCACCATTCCTGGCATTCTGTATGTGGAGTAGCAGCAGCTTCACTGGGCCATGTTGGCTCTCCCGCAATGGGCTCCCAGATCACCCGCAAACCTGTCGCTGGCAATCTGTTCCTCACTCTCTGGGGTCTGCTTGTAAGCCTGTCTGTCTGTATTACTGCCTGGCTGTCTAACTGTCCATCTGTCTATCTGTGTTCCTGCCTGGCTGTCTAACTGTCCATCTGTCTATCTGTATTCCTGCCTGGCTGTCTGACTGTCTATCTGTCTATCTGTGTTCCTGCTTGGCTGTCTGACTGTCCATCTGCCTATCTGTACTCCTGACTGGCTGTCAGTCTTCAAGTAGCAGCACGGGAGGAGGATCCCTCGGCCCCGTCGCCATGGTGAGGCGCCTGTCAGAGTGTCAGGGGTCGCCCTCTAGTGGTTGGATATAGAGCCAATTTTTGCCCTCACACTCACTCCCTTCTAGTCCCCACACTCCAGCAGATTTAGCATGGTGCCATTAGCTAACACTGTAGCTAGCTGAAATTAATGAACTGATGTTTGTCTCTTTGGCTTCTCTGTGTCAGCTAACCGACAGCTGTAAAGATGATTTATGAAAAGCAGCCTTTTGTGACTGCAGGTTTTCCCATAATGTAGGGAATCTAAACACTTAAGTTGATCCTAAAGTTAGTCTGGATCTTGATACCTGATAACTATGTAGATAAGGTCCTGGGGGCATAACCAGAAAATGACTTGCCTCTCAAGTCTACGGTGCCGACGGATTCCAGCAGTACGAGCAGGGAGCCTGTGATATCATTGTGCCTCACGGACTTGCCCCTCCCCCATCTTCCCTTTTTTTCAAATATTATCCTCCTGGCTGATGCCCTGTTCCGGGTAGACGGTGGTGGAGAGACACAGACAGCTAGAGGCGGAGAGGGAGAGAATGAGAGAGAGACATAGGATTAGACTGACAGACGGCAGAAGTGTGGGGGGGTTTCCCTGGGCACATCTCCGGCCACTCTCTTACGTCAGCCGGGGCATTGAATGGCTGACGGCTGCATAGCAAGCCTCCTTCTGGGGCCCGCTGCCTTCGCGTCCCTGTTTCTGCCCTGCCAGGGCTAAATATAATTCCTCAGTTTGCAAATGTAGCACAAGTCCTGCAACCCGACCCCCGGCCCGTCCCTGCTCCCCTGCTTGGCCTGTGCTCCGTTCCTTTACACAAGGTTCAGGTTCTCCAGGGGTGGAGGGGCTGGGGGCTAGGAGAGTGCTCTCCTATTTTCACCCATACAGTACTCCCTCTGGCTCTTGCTCTCTCTCGGACACACACATACACACGCACACACTTTTCACTTGTGTCAGACAGGGGAGCACATTAATACGCGCGCGCCCTCCCTGTTTCTTTTTTCACGTGCGCACACACACATACCTCTGTCTGTGTGGACTGTGGCTTTGCCCCCCTGGTTTTGCCGTGGTGTGGCGAGCGTGGCAAACGAGGCATGGAGACGAACGAGAGGATTCGCAGGCCCGTTATGGTAAGAAGGACCCGGCTAGAGCCACAGGCTGCTTGGTGTGTCGTGTGTGTCTACTATCTGTCAGAACAGGATTTGTATTTTACAATGTTGTCAAAAGTGTGTGTGGAATTCGGTGCCAGCCTTTGTGATCTAACAATTATGACCGTTTCAGAAGTTGGTAAATAAGTCTGAGAAGTTGTGGGGTAAAACGTAAGTCCCCGTCCAACTCCCGGTGTGGCTTACTCGGCCTTTGATTCTCTTCTTTCACCTCCATTGAGCCACTCCATTTTGGGCTGGGCCACAGCAGCTGGGAAGGCGCTGGGTTTTTAATTAGACTTCCAGGCAGTCCCAATGGTGGCCTATCCTGCTATGGGAGCTGTCGGGCTCCCTGTCCCAGGCTCGGGCTATTTCAAGGGGGCTTTACTCTCTGTTCTCTCCCTTATCAAGCTGGACCAGGCCTGAGTCATGGAGAGTGTATTACGTATGGGTTAGGCATAGTAATGCTAGCATTAACAGTCCGGATGGTGAAAAGGGGGCCTGTGAAAACATTACAGTAGGCTGTTCTATTTTGTTGGACGTTTCTCTTGCCGTTTGGTACTACTTGTTTTCTCGCTGTGAATTACTAGTGACTGAAAATAAGAGTCATTAATGAATTAAAGCTATTAAGTACATTTTTGGCTTGATTATAATTATATATGTATTTTTTTGACCCGTGTTTTCAATCTCTCTTCATTACCTTTGGAGATAGCGTTCCTTCTGACACCGCGTCCGTCCTGCTAGTTACCATGGCAATGTCATTGCAGAGGTACATGGCCATCTAACCATTGGAATAGCTTTTTGCCATCAAGCAACACAGCAATATTCTCCTCTAGCTGGTTCTGAACACATGGTTACATATTTAGTCTCCTAAGAGAAAACTTAGGAGACAACTTCACAACTTGATTTGTTGGTGTTCATTGTTTAAATCTGGTCTTGGCATGGTCTTTCCATCCTATTGTCTACAATTCAGCATTTGCTCTTCATCCCAACATAAGTGTTTGATGCCGTTACACCGAGGTAAGGAAAGGGGACCGTAGACGCTGCACAGTAGTACACTGTTAAAGCAGCTTACAGAGACTGAGGCTTTATATTATCATCCAAACTAACTATTTACTTCATTATTATCCTTCGTTTTCTTATTAAGAATCAGTGTGATGGCTGTAAGTATTGCTATTAGATTAGATGGAGCAATTTGGGTAAGATTAAGGACCCAAATATCTGTCCAGCTCATGTTCTTTTTTGTTGTGCAGCCACCATACTGACTTTCATAACTTAAACATCTTGGAAATAAATCAATGGAAAGATGAAATGCAGGCTTTGAATAGAAATGGGGAAAAATGGTAAAGGTAAAGTTAACCCATTTAGATTTCAAGTCGGTTTACCGTGCATACTTTATATTTATTATCAATAGATTTTGCACATAGCCTGCAAAATGTAGTGTAACCAAAAGAAAAGTATAGCTTTCAATGCACATTCATGCCCAATGTATGTGTTGTTTCCAGATGGCCTTGTCAAATTGTTTCTTTTCTCATCTTGTCACTGGATCTTCTTATCACATGATGCTCTAATGGAGCAGTTAGCCAGGGCACCACTGCATCCCAAATTGTTATAGGATTAACATAATTTCATCTGGCAAGGCAACTGTGTCCAAATCCCATCATTCTAAGAATTGGAATTTCCCATTCCCACCCTTTTTTCTTCAATCCAAAGTGTCTCTACTCCCTCGATTGTCTCTCTCTCTCTCTCTCTCTCTCTCTCTCTCTCTCTCTCTCTCTCTCTCCCTCTTCGATTCCATTCGTCAGATATCAAAGCCAAGCAGGTGTGAATTTACGACAGTGGCTGCCACCTTGCAGATGGAGTTTGTGTAACTAGTTTTGATTGGCCTGCACATCAAAGCCGATCTCGCTCAGCCTGGCGTCTTATTTGCTTTGGGGGTTTTCTGGTTGAATGACAAAAACATGACTTCCATTTTGCTCTGGTGCAGCTGTCTTTACACTAATGCACTGATCTATGAAGCACTCTGTTTAAAGATGTTGTGTGCTGTGCTCAGAGTTCTTTCTGGTCTATTGATCGGGACATTGGTTCCATGTGGCGGTAAACACAGGAGGGATTGGGACAAACATGTACATTAGGCTGTCACCTGTTGAATAGCTGTTAGTCCGTCCATCCGTGCCCCCCCCCCCCCCTAATTTCTCTCTCTCTCTCGCTCTAACTGTACTAAGCAGCTGGGCTGGTTACTATGACACTACTGGGGTTTCTACCTCAGCCCGGCCAATAGGGGAACAACTTTGAGAGCAGGTGGTCTGTAGCTATTTTGAACAGGAGCTGCCTGTGTAGTGAAGCGAGCCGCTAAATTAGAGGCCGAACCTATTGACAGAGGGATGGGGAAACAAACACTGGGAGAGGAAGTGTTGAATAGGAAAGGCAAAATGAAGACTGGTGAGGTAGAGAAGGAATTTGAACTGCCTGTCGATCGATTCCCTTTCCATAGAAAGCCACTGATCTAGACTCCGTCCTCCTCCACTCCTTTCAATAAAGGATTGATTCAGTCTGTGTGCCGCGTGTGTGCGAGTCTGTACGAGTCTGTGAGTGTGTCCGTACGGCATTTTTGTCCCTCGCTGTCTCTTTTTGCACGCCTCTTTTTCCAAATTTGCCGTGGGTCTGTTGTGTGACGTATGCTTGATGAAGATGTGTGAGTGACTCACGCATTTCCCCTCCCTCTCCTCCTCTCTGGCTTTCTTACGTTTTGCAGCATCAGGGACCTGTTGCAGGCAGCCAGTTGATCCTTTATGCTCTTATCCATTATTTTCTCCAGCTATCTCAAATTGCCTTCTCGTCAGTGTTCATTAGCTAACCTTTGTTTAATTAGCCCCGCTCCATGTTGGGATGCACCTATTTGGGCTGGATGACTCAGAGCTGGTAAGTGGCCACCATTGTTGTTCACTCTCGTTGAGGTTTACTGTACGCAAACTCTATTGTGACTGCTCTTGCTTTGCTGTGAGTGTCTGGGTTGTACAGGATGTTGGGAGGGTCAGGGGAAGTGTTCGGGTGTTGCCATGGCGACGGGGTGTGTGTTGAACTGGCCTGGTGTTGCTTAGCCACAGGGCACGTTGATGGGCCAGGTGGCTCGACTAGAATCAACACATTTGTTACTGTCCACACACCCGACTGGGCGAGCAGAATTGATCCATTCTGTTGGATTGTGGACACACACGCAGACACACACACATTACCTCGCTCTCTGTGTCACACACATTGATTATTTCTGTCTGTTAGTGGCAGGTTGACCCAGCAGTGTATTTTAAGCCCTTCAAGTCTAGTCTGGTTTCAATTCCTCTGGAGCACAGATGAAAGATGAACCTCTGTACCTTCTCACCCCTCTCAATGTTGGTTATCTACAAAATGGTGCTTTTTATTTTGCACATTGCTCTCCTTTTCATATTGTCACACCATCAGAGAGGACAATAGGGAGTTATTGTTTTTTTACGATTGGGCCTACTCCTTACGTATGATTGTGTGCGTTTGCGTTGGAGCTGCCCTCCTTTACGCAAGGCGCAATTTATCGTCACTACATACGGTGTGTGTCATCTCTCGCACATTCTCACTCTATTTTAGCAGCCTCCACCTAATGACTCACTTCTGGTGCTTGACCAACTCATCTGTCCGCATTCTTGTCGGCACCTCCCACGGGCAGACTGACACCTACTGTACCAAACCAGCCAGCAGAGAACAAGTGGGAAAGTTATATAAAGGAGGAGAGAACACTCCAACTCTTTGCTGCAGTGTGCAGTGGGCCGGCAAGGCCGGGGGTTTTTATTGTGCGCACTATGGGTGGGTTAGGGTCAGCCAGGGGGGTCAGGTTACCAACCCTGAGGGCTGGAACCATAGCCACGTCATGGGTAATTTAAATCGCTCTCTGCCAATCCTAAAAACAGGACCTCCTCGTGGCCTTCTCCTTTCCCTCTGCTCTGTTCCCCATTGGCCCGCCCACTCTCTCCGTGGATCTGTGGATCTCGCTGGATTAGAGATCTTCACACACCCCACCATTCTCCATCCTGCCGCGCCTATTGTGAGGTTGCGTGGCATCCAATTTGCACCAGTCTATCATCGGCGTGTGCGTGTTTCTTTGAGGCTTCGGCTAGCGAGTGTGTAATGCTGTTGTGGCACTAAGTCTGAGCTTTCAAGACGGCAACAAAGCAGTTCCAGTGTGGACGAACTCTACTTAAGTACTTCAGACAACCTAAAGTCTGATATTCTCACCGTCAACTTTGTGTTGAGGTTCTTTTAAGTTTACCCTGTTAGCTGGAGAATCACCAATTTATCAATGTCTCCAGTTGACACAAATGTCTCTGTAGCCAGAGGATGGCTTGACAGTGTCGGGAAGTGGAGAGTCGACGTGATGGAGCCAGCGAAAGGAACAAAGACTCCGGGAGACAGAAGTTAGGCCGGGACCTCATGAGAGGACAAAACCGATTATCACATCAGCCTGTGGGCTTTGAGTTTGTTATTTCAAGCAAACTCACACGGACACACACACCTCGATAGCACACTCATTTCTTTCTCTCACCTTTTCTCTTGGCACCATGGTGGTGTGTCCTGTGGGAAGCCAGGAAGGCCAGAAATGTTTCTCTGGTACTGTTACTGATCTGGAAACAATGTAAGAATGGATGACTGGGAAATCCCTGGTGTGGTTTTATTCAGGGATGTTAAGGTCAGCTCATGGAATAGAACAAATACTAATAATCATGAAAGTCAATAATCACGCTAAATTGAAATAACCCTTATGACGTTTTATTCATATGATGTTGTGTTTAACAATGTTGCAGCCTTTCTGTTTCCTAAAGCCCCCTCTCTGTGTGTGTCTCCATGCAGGGCTCTGCAGACTCCTACACTAGCCGGCCGTCGGACTCAGACGCGTCCCTGGAGGAGGACCCAGAGGCCCTGAGGAAGGAGGCCGACAGACAGGCCCTCGCCACGTTAGAGAAGGCCAAGGTCAGAGGTCACATGAATGATAATAAATTATAATAAATTTTAATTGCAGTGCACTTCGCATTGCAAGCACAACCTTAAAGTGCTAAAACCTGTATTATCCCACTCCCCTCATTGCAAGGCAGCGGCACATCTGACCCAAACATTTTACCGTGCTCCTCAAAAGTACATTAGAAAAAAAAAATTATACCGTATATACTTGTTGTTCCATTTTTCGGCACGAGTTAAATCAAACCAGCCGTGTTATCAGCCCTGACCTCCCGGCGCATTTGACCAATCATACTTCTCCCTTTCCCACACCAGACCAAACCTGTGGCCTTTGCCGTGCGGACAAACGTGGGCTACAACTCAGGCCCCAACGATGACGTCCCAGTCCAGGGCATGGCCATCTCCTTCGAAGCCAAAGACTTCCTGCACATCAAAGAGGTCAGCCTTTGGTTCCACGGTGTCTTTAAGTTCTGCTCCTCCATTGGAGCTTGTGTAAACAGCAACAACACATATTTTTTGGGGGGCTAATGTAATTTGTCGATAAAAGAAATGAGATGTCAGTCGGTTGCCCTGGCAACAGTGGTCTGGGCAAGCAGGACCGGGCCGTTCCATTGTGTTGACGTCGCTCTGCCTGGGCTGCGCCCGCTGTGCCTCCGTTTGCAGAAGTACAACAATGACTGGTGGATCGGGCGCCTGGTGAAGGAGGGCTGCGAGGTGGGCTTCATCCCCAGCCCCGTCAAACTGGAGACCACCCGCCAGCTGCAGGAGCAGAGGATGAGACAGAATCGCCTCAGCTCCAGGTGTGCCTCACAGATGGCTGTCTGGTACCATGGACCCCTTTAGCTGGTCATCCACAGCAATCAACCCACAACAGCCCCAAGTAGCCCACCCCTAATGTCTGCCTTCATGGCGTTAGCCAAACTCGCTCGTAGCCAATTCGGTCAGGCTCCCCAGTGCCACCGGTTGGCCCACCCATGGCGGCTCACTCACCCTTGTTTACCTTCCACAGTAAATCTGGAGGAAGCTCCAGTCTGGACGTGGCGACGGGAACCCGCCGGCCCACCCCTCCTGGCACAGGTAATGTCACGCCGGCCTCCTCTGTGTCGAGTGTGCGTCCAAGAACGCGGAGAGGAGAGTGGCTGATATTTAGATGTAGATTTTAATTGGATGGTTAGTCAGGCATAAGGATGAATCACGGCGGCGGCGTTGCCTTCCGTGGGCGTGCTGCTGGAGTGTGAAAGAGGTTTTAGCAGGTCTGCCGTTAGCGAACAGGACAGGACGGAAATAGAGCTGAGAATGGACTCCTCTCATTAAACCTGATAGTTCCCGTCCCCCCTCCCTGCGTGTGTGTGTGTGTGTGTGTGTGTGTGTGTGTGTGTGTGTGTGTGTGTGTGTGTGTGTGTGTGTGTGTGTGTGGGTGGAGGTGTTTGTGTGTGTACGAGCGACGGCAGGAGGGTACTGTATGCCTGCTGAATAAACACTGACGGAGGGAGGAGAGCGCTGCCACAGAAACACTGGGGGTGCATGTCAATGAGAAAAGTCACTACCTCGCTGGAGCCATTGAGCTGACACGAGACTATTCATCAAGAGAGACGGCGGCGTTATCTTTGATCGGCTTGTGACATTCCTCGTCGATTGCCATCACGGTCCATAATGATTAATGCGATGGCCTGACCATCACCCATGTCTGTGTGTCACGGCCGAAACTCCTTGCCTGGCTGATCTGGCCTAGTCCGGCGCCAACACAGAATCCCAACACCCCGGCCCCTTTCCCATGCCAACACCGGCCCCAGCTGATGACCCCTCCACTCCACCCCAGCCACGACCGTGTGTCTAGTCTCTTCACCTTGGCTTCCCCGCTTGCTCCAAGGCCGCTGCTTAACGCAACTTTTCCACTTGCACACCTCCGATGTCGTCGCTTCTCACTGCTCTCTTTTGTCTCGTCAGTCTCTTGGCGCTGTGACCTCGCTCGTGGCCTCTTTTTTTTTTTTCTCCATGCAAACATTTCCTCCTATGATCTCTGGTCACCACTCTCTCTGGTTCAGATTCCGTCATGGTTACTTTGCAGAACTTTGGTCTTTGTATGTTTGTGTATTCTCTGTACATTTTCTCTCTCGTGCATGTCTATTAGGGTGCTTTGTTCATCTATACTGCCATCTTCTGCTCTCTTTGTTTGTTTTTTTTCTCCTCACTTTCCGCTTCCCTTTCTCCGCCTCCTCGTCCCTCGTCACTCTGTCCTTCTTTGTTTTCTCTGGTGTGTCTCCTCTCTGTCTCTCTCCCGCCCCTCCCTGTTCCCCGCCCCGCCTCCTGCCCTCTCAGCTCACGTGGACACGTCCACAGTGGCATTTGACGTTGACCCCCTCGACCTGGATGCTGAGGAGCCCCCTGAGCCCCTGGGAGACCCGCGCTCCCCTAAGGGCACAGCAGGCAGCGTCACGTCCCCCCAGGCCAATGCCCACCGCCTGCCCTTTTTTAAGAAGGTAACCCCCGGGCCCCCGGGCTCTGCCTGCCCTGACCCCTTCCCCACTGCACCTAACTGGGGTCTGACCCACGAACCCCTGCATCGTTCGGCCCTTCTCCCTCCCACTTGCCTGCCGTGTCTGACTAACTGCTCGCTGACTGACCCAATGTTCCTGCTGCTAGCTCCCGATTCAAATCCTGATCGGGGCCCACGGTCTCGTTGGTCGCCATGGTAACGCGCTGACATGTTTGCATCTTCTGAGTTTGTCCACTTGGCGAGGCATCGAGCTTACTTGCCGGACTCACTTGCTGTCCTCATGTCAGGCTGAATTATTCCCACTGTTAATGTAGGATGCAGTCTGTGTAGCTTGACCAATGAACAGCTCCCCTCCCAATTTAACCCGTAATCCTAACCTGTCAATAACAACATGTCCTCTGTGTTTTGTGCTTTTGGTCTCTTTTTTGTCTGTTTTTGCTCTTTCTCTGGTGGGGCTTGTGTGTGTGTGCTGTTTGACACCGTAGGTGGCCCAGCTAAACAGAAACAGAAGTCGGTGAGTCTGTGTGGTTTGTTCACGTAACGAGTCTAACCTTTGACCTGTCAACCTTTCAACCTTTTATCCTTTCTGCTCCTCCTCTCTGCTGGTACTTGTGTTTCTCTCTCAGTTACCGCATGCTACAAAGGGTAGAACAGATTCTTTATGCATTCTCCTTTAGACAGCTTAATTGTGCAATTTTTGAATAATGTATCATTGAATTGCCTCTAGACTAACATACCTAGACTAACATATTTGACAGCTGGAAAGAACAAGGTCACAAAATCCACCTAAATGTAGTTCCTCAACAAAATCAAAGTGACGGCTCCGTCCCATCTCCAGTGCCGATTGGTTAAAACAAGTTGTCAGTTTGCAGGTGCAGGCTTGTCACAGCCCCTGTCATCACAACGCTAATGCCCCCTGATGTGTTTCTGAAAGGCTGGCATGAATGACAATGGTCTATCGGCAGACTCTTTCAATATCTCTTAGCACAGTTCTATTGCCCAAGAGATGGTTGAGGCTTTGTAACAAAAATCCTCAATTATACAATCTCTCTTACTGTAGCTAGTTCACATTCAAAAGTACATTGAGTACTCGAAAAGAGAAAGACTTATCATCAAATGTGATCTCCGCCCCTTCAGCGATAAGGGCCATTGGAAAGTTTTAAAGAGTGTATTTTTAGCCTCTAGGAATACTAATGTGGTGAAATGAGCTTTCCTGGCATGGTTTTATATAATGCAATGTACCTTGGTGGAGTACAGCTCTCTAAGTCTATCTCCTGCTCTCAGCACGCTGAAGTGCTGCACAAATCATGATAGAGAGGGCGTGCCGAGAATACAGACCAGGGTAAAGCCCATTCCGTTCTCCCGCTGTCAGTATGAAGGACATGGGACTATTGTCCCCCGCTTGTCACTCCCCAATCAGACTTGAAAGCAGGAAGGATGCCTCTGAAGTGCTTCTGGATGAATCATGTCATCATGATTCACATTTCGCAGAATATTTCGTTGTATTGTTCGTTGTCCTGGAATGTGTGGGTGTTTTGCATAGGACTGCACGTCAGGTGCGTCGCTGCGGTTCTGTTTTGTATTTTCACAGTGGCGTACCAGGTGAACGCAGTGTGGTGGCTGTGTCGGAATTTACACTGAATATGTTTGCGAAGTCGAACCAACGTAGAATTTTACCAGCAGTACAGTCACACATCGCTTTATCATGGCAAAAGCCTGCATCGGTTGAGAAAGAAAAAGAAAAGCCTTTAAAAAATACTGGCCTATACTCGTGGTCATTGCCCCGTCGTCTAATGCAATCAGACAGCAGACTGACAAAATAACCGAGTGAGATAAGAGAAGTTGACATCTTGGTGCTAAGTGTTTACCCTCAGCCTCTATAAACCTTAATGAGCTCTATTAGCTGAATATTATATGAATCAACACATTTTTATGCTACAGTGTTTACAGTGAGGGAGGCTTCCAGAGAGGTGGAGTCTGTGTTGCGTCGATGTTGATTTGTGTCGTAAATCCTATGTGTTCGAAACTTTAAGTGAGCTTCACGTCTGTGTCAGATGTGTGTCTTTGTGGTCTTGTGTCGGTGTGCTCATGTGTGTATATATGTGTGTGGGTGCCCATGTGTGTGTGGGTGTTAGTGTGCGACATGGCGCAGCTCAGCGCCTTACCCTAGTCTTGGTGCTTTGTTCACTGGCTCAGATGGAGCATGTCCCCCCCTATGACGTGGTGCCCTCCATGAGACCCATCATTCTAGTGGGACCTTCACTCAAGGGCTATGAGGTAATTAAGGAAAATCAATACAGCTAATGTTCGGGAGATACCTTTTATCAGAAGCCTTTTTTTCAAATCATATTTTTTCTTGCTTGCCCTTTTAGGTGACAGACATGATGCAAAAAGCACTCTTTGACTTTTTGAAACACAAGTTCGAGGGCAGGTAAGTGTTAAAAAGCACATAACACGACAGTCCGGGAAGCCACACGAGGGGTTGCTCGTAGGCACATAATCCACAGCAACGTTAGTGTGACAGTGTGCCTGTCTTGATTCCAGGATATCCATCACACGGGTGACAGCAGACATCTCCCTGGCTAAACGTTCAGTCCTTAACAACCCCAGCAAACACACCATCATTGAGCGCTCCAGTACTCGCTCCAGCCTGGGTAAGAAAAGAGTTTAGTGTGCTGAACCCCCATAGAAAACACAAACACAAATTATAGACAGATGGACAGCATTTTTCAGCCACAACTAGCCAGTGCCATGCGGAGAAGGCTATTTATATTATCTACTTGAAGGACATGAAAAATAACTTAAGACAGTTTTTTGTATGTTCATGTAGCTAAATGTTTCATATTGCTATGGTGTTGGCTCTATCTTTCACTATATCTGTTTCATTTTTTTATGTATTTTCTGTCCCTCTAACACAGATATGGCTTATATGATTTTTAAAGAAGAACTCTTTAGCGATAATTTATTTCATTTAGTCTTTGAGATGTAGAGTAATATTACCAGACACGATAATAGTTAAAACGTTTTTGCAATAAAACTTAACGTTTTGATGGCAGCCAAATATTTTTTGACTAAAGCCATGAAAGTGCAGTGTACTGAAGACTAAACTGAAGTGACACTGACAGAAGTTTACAAAACACAAGAGTAAGTGTAAGACTGTGTGAGAAAATCACCATTAAGATAGTAAAAAACATGTATGCTGTTCCCCAGAATCAGGTAGTACCACATAGATTACAGCAGAAGGACCCCATGGGTGGCTTTTAATTGGGTCACCTGAAAGATGTAGCTAGTGTTTAGAGTGCTAGCCGTCGAGTCTGATGTGGCCTCTTCTCTCTTGTCATCCTGTCTTTCCTGCCCTCCACCTACTCATTCCTCCTCAACCCCACTTTCTTCATCCCCCCACCCCGCTCCTCTACTCTTTTTTGACTCAGACGTACTGGGTATGTATTCTCTCCTTCCTAAAGGAAAACCATCAGGCCTCCTCTTTTCTTTCACCATTCCCACCCTTGTTTAATACTTCATATGTCTGCCTGTCTGTTTGCCTGTCTTTTTCTCAGTTCCTAACCTTACGTGTGTGTGTGTGTGTGTGTGTGTGTGTGTGTGTGTGTGTGTGTGTGTGTGTGTGTGTGTGTGTGTGTGTGTGTGTGTGTGTGTGTGTGTGTGTGTGTGGCAACCTGTTGCCTCTAACATCAAAAGAAGCGGAACAAAGGCCAGGATGGCAGAGTAACACAGCAGTGGGAATATGGAGTAGCTGAGGGCTGTTTTGCGTCAGCCGTCTGTAGTTTGAGGGAAACGTGAGAGGGCGCCTGGGGCAGGGGGGCTGAACACACAGGGGAAGCTGATAGTCCCTCCTCCATCCCTTGTCGACCCCCCTGTGCCACCCTGTGACCCAGAATCCCTCCCAAACTCTACCATACAAGGAAGACATCAGCCCATAGTCGTCAGCAGAGCCAGTCAGCACGCTGCCGCTCAGGCTGAGATTGCTCTACTACAGGGAATAAGTTCAGCAATTAAGTGCGTATATGGGGCGCATACGGTCCTGTAGCTTAATTAAGGGGGGGAAATTACATTTTCTTATCACACTGCAGAGCCCCTGTTCCCTGAAGTGACTTTGAAGTTGAATTTCCCTCCCTGTTGCCCTCTGGGAGTGGGCACTGCAAATACCTCTGCCATGAGGTCCTGATGCAGATTACTCTGCATCTTTCACTGGGGCTGGGGTGGCAGTCCTCAATGTGGAGGAAATGAGGTTTGACCAGGCAGGCGCAGAGCACTCGGGCCCGGCTGTTTAATCTCTTTCCCTTCACACGTCAACAGGCTCAAGATGAAGGGCCAGTTTGACTAATCAACAGCACACAGACCCCTACAGGGTGCTGGAAAGGAATTCAGTGAGAACAGAAAAAGGCTCACCCCACATACCTAACTGGCTTCTAGAACATGATAACAATAGCTGTCCTAATGCTCCCACAACTGATTTTCTGCTTCATCCAGTTTGACGATTACACTTTTTTTTCCCTCCCATTTACATGGTCTGAACGAGTAATCTCAATTATTTTAAGTGGCACCGGCATCTCATTCGTAAGAGCCACATTCCGTCCACCGATCCAGGTGGAATGCCATACTCATTGGAACGTAGTAACAGAATGAGACTGCTTCGCTGTTCCATTTAGCTGGGCCTAAATGGAACTTCAAAAGCTTCAGAGGTTCACATTCGTAATCCCTGAGTCTGAACCTTGCGCCACAAGGTGGCATGCATGGCACAGCATTAACATGCCAGGGTTGCACGTGTGTTGGCTTGTGTGTGGGTTTCTCTCAGCCAACAGGTTCAATAAGATATTCTCAATCTGCACACATTTTGCCCTGCATACATAACTCGACTGAACATTAATTGGGCCATTAAATACTCAGATGAACTAATCTTCTTTCCCCATGTTCCTTGACTTGGTCCGTGTTGTTTCCCCTCTGGCTCTGTAGCTGAAGTGCAGAGTGAGATTGAGCGTATCTTCGAGCTGGCGCGCACCCTGCAGTTGGTGGCCCTGGATGCAGACACCATCAACCATCCCTCCCAGCTGTCCAAAACCTCCCTGGCCCCCATCATAGTCTACATCAAAATAGCCTCACCTAAGGTATTCCACCTAGCAATTTCACACTGTTAGTACGCTGACTTTGCCATAGATTGTATATATCTGTAGTGGAGCTACGAACAGATACGCTGTTTAATTAAATTTGAATTTCAGTTGGGTCAAAAGACAGGCCATTCAAATATAAGCATCACATGACCAAAATCGATGTTTCTGTGCTATTAAGCATGGTCAGTACTATCCCGCAGTACTAGGTTCTTTAAACAACATTGTTTAATTAAACAAGTGTTTAACAAAACTGAGAGTATGGTTTGTTGTCAACATGCGTCTTCTCTGTACAGGTCCTCCAGAGGCTCATTAAGTCCCGTGGGAAGTCCCAGGCCAAACACCTGAACGTGCAGATGGTGGCCGCAGACAAGCTGGCCCAGTGCCCTCCCGTGGGTGTCTCTCTGTTTGCCTCAGCCCCAGGCCTAAGTCAGTATGTTTACCTCGTCACGTCCTGTATGCTAATGACTCACGTGGGCTTTCTTCTGTAGGAGCTGTTTGACATCATCCTGGACGAGAACCAGCTGGAGGACGCCTGCGAGCACCTGGCGGACTACCTGGAGGCCTACTGGAAGGCCACGCACCCTCCCAGCAGCAACCCTCCCAACCCTTTGTTCAACCGCACCATGGCCACCGCCGCCCTGGCCTCCTCCCCGGAGCCTGTGTCCAACCTGCAGGTACAGGTGCTCACCTCGCTGCGCCGCAACCTGGAAATGTGGGAGGGCTTGGATGGGCCCGTGGCCACGGATGGCAGAGTGCAGGAGCATGCCCTCTGAAGGCTCCCCGCTGGAGGGAGGGACAGGCAACTCACCCAGCTACCAAAACCCATCTGCGAGCTCTCCAGATTCTATTCTCCCTCTCTCCTTCCCCTTGCTCTAAAGAGAGAGAGATAAAACACAGACATAGTTCAAGCATAGTTTTTGCCGCATTTTGATGTGCTGTATATAGAAGCACAACACATGCATAGGGAGAGGGAGTTTGCTAATACTAGATAGCATTTACTGGGTCCATCATTACGGATCCGTCCTACAATGTACACACACAGACACACACATTAGCAGCGCACAAGCGCGGTGCTTATAACGAAAGAACAAGACGTTCCCACACATCACACGCATTAGATAACACACACACACACACACCCAAACCTGCAGAAGCTGAAATTTTGAGGAAACAACCTCTTGGAAATCTACACCGTATCTTAGAGGAACACACACCATAGGGGTTTTTAAGGCAAGCCATCGCCTCCAGACCAATGAGGAAACAAAAACAAAAAAAACAAACTCGTTCACATTGGAGTTCTGAGGTAAATCACCTCTGGCTTTGGTGTCAGCTCCACGCTGACTCTGTCCAAGAGAGAAAATGGACTCCTGTGCCCCCAGACCTACCCAGTCCACCCAATGGCTTATTGGCCTCATTTCGCCAGCTTTCTTTTATCGTCTGGGAAACCAAGTCCAGTTTGCTTCCCTTCTCCGTGTTGCCATGGCACCGCCCCTTAGAAAGAGCAAGTCCTCTCGGTGGCTTTACCAATGTGTGCCGTGTTGTTGTGGCTTGGTCTCCAGTTGTTAGACCTGTGTAATATACTGTTGTCTATGTTGGTTTGTGTGAAGTGGTCTGGAGGCCGTGACTAACAGAAATGCTTGTTAATGCATATTTTGTAGGGATCTTTGCAGCTGATTGCAAAATACTTAATGCGTCAACTGCAGTCAACTACCGGCCTCCACATTTATGCTTGATGAGTCACGGGTGTTGTTAAAAAATAACCCAAACTCCAGATGTTTCTTAGAATATAAGATATACACTTTAAGACACGAGTGTTCACACTTCATGTATACCACACCACCCACGTTATATTCTATAGCACTTGCAAAAGAATGCCAAATCTACAGTTTGCAACAGACGTTAGATAAGAATAGGGATTTGCAGTGCAGTGTGTAACAGAGGCAGGCACTGTAGCTATGTACATAAACCAAGTACATAAAGCTAGATTTATAAAAGTGCCTATTTGTATGTTACTTTTGCAGGTGTTTAATGTTAGAATCAAAATAAGTTAATCTTTTGTATCCTTTAATACATTTGTGTGTTTCTGGGCGTGTCCGTGTGTGTGTGTGTGTTTGTGTGTGTGCGTGTGTGTGTGTGTGTGAGAGAGAGAAAGAGAGACAGAGAGAGAGAGAGAGAGAGAAAGAGAGAGAGAGGAAGAGAGGGGGAAACTGTGCATGACTGTAACTGTGATTCCATGTTTACTAATATGCAACTTATTTAGACTGTTACATTATTGAATGGGCGTGTGATGTATGATGGCTCAACTAATTGACTGTCTTAGATCAAAGTGAACATAGCTCCTAATCCGGTTTTCTGTCCTGGTACCCTGTGAAATCCTAACCCCATTTACTAACTCAGTGCCTGGCTTTACTCTACCAACTGTGTCTCTGCATGTTTGCCGTGTGGTATGGGCGTGGCTTGCTGCGCCAGGGGCCGTACCAGGTGCACGGAGAGCAGAAGCGCGAGGGCCCCCTTTCAGAGCGGGGTGGCAGCGGCAGTCTCCATGACTACCAGAGTGACGCAGGCAGCGGGAAGCCTCAGCAGCAACACCAACAGCAGCAGCAGCAGGCCTACCTGCGCTCCTCGCGTGGCCAGCTAAGGGGTGGGAGTGGCCGGGGCCTGTCACGGCAGGACACCTTTGACTCGGAGACACAAGGGAGCCGGGACTCAGCCTACACCGAAGCAGGTGACTCCTGCATGGACATAGAGACTGACCCCTACGAGGAGCCGGAGCCCTACCGAGGCGGCGGGGGTAGCCGCCTTCATCTGGCACAGCACCACGGTCGCCAGGCCTCCTGGGAAGACGAGGGAGCCGAGCCGGATCAGGAGAACCTCAACCACCCTCCCGTGCCGAGCCTGCCCCAGCAGCAGCAGCCTGGCCGGGCCAAGCTGAGAGAGCGCTACTGCCAGGACCAGGGGGACTCTGGAGCAAACATCGGCCACAACAAGAACCAGGAGGACTGGGGGAGGGACGTCTACATCCGCTAAAGCACATTATACACCATTACGCATAGTGGCTAGGAGGTTGATCAACTAACTGAGGGGAGGAGAACAGGGAGAGGGAGGGGGAAAGGGATAAGGACTTGGGATGGGGGCTCAGTGGGACTAAAGGGTGGCTCTGGGGCCATGCCAATTAGAGGCTTATGAATTAATCTGTTTACAACCCTTATCAAAAGTGTGCTTTTCTCATTCTACAGTACAGTGTAAAGGAAAACAGCAATTGCAAGATGCCATTCTCATCTTATACTGGCAATTATATTTATCTTTTGGGCAAATATTAAGATTAATAGTTTCTTTTCTTTTTATTTTGTTAGTACTGCATGAATATCATGGAATCCTACAGCACGAGGACAGTTGTTGTTACGATTGTGAATCTCTGATTGTGATCTTTAGGACTCGATCTCTCTCCATTGTTGAATGTGAAGGCTGATAGAGCTGTGGTCTGTCATGTCTGTCCTCTGCAGTCTTAAACAAGGTCTATTGTCCCTTTGTCCATTGTCAGGGTTTCTCTATATCTCCATGTAATGCTTCAGGATTCATCACCTTTCAGCGTTGTGATACAAAGCTTTTTGGCATCACACCTTGAGTCCCTTATCACCCGAACCTTAAAGCTCTCTGGCGTTGAAGAGGCAAATTTTCTTTAGGCTATTTATTAAGATTGTGTTATTCGTGTTACCTTGATGTTAAAAATACAGAAAACACCCCAAAGATACGATACTTCTTCCCTCACCTGCTTCTGTTATATCATATAGAGCTATGCTGTATTCAAAATGTCTGGTCCTCCCATATCTATTCCGATACCTGCCATAAGAGGGTGCTGTGGTGATAGCTTTGTCTCTGCGGTAATAACTTGGTAGTCCGTTTTCAAATGCACTACAGGAGGCCTAGTAGTATATGAAGTGTCCTGCCTTAGTCTCACAACCTGAAACGTTCTTAAAGAAAACTCCAATCACAAGTGCCGGAATGTCTCACCAAGCCATGACCACCTTTGCCATGGTGGGATGTCTTTACTTTTTTCATCCCCTCTGTTTTGATCCCATACACCAGTATTGTATCCGTGTCGAATGGCTACTCAGCATTGTAGCCTCTCCTGTCGTTTTTGCACCAGCTGTATTGTTTATGTTTATGGATTATGAGGACACACTAGTGGTAATGAAAAGTAGTTTTTTGAGTGAGGAATCACCACAAACTTTCACCCAAACAGCTAGCTTGTCTGAATATCAAATGCCATGCACTTCTACTTTTGATTTTTGACTGATGAAGTGTTGTTTTCCTGTGGACATTTTTGTTTTATAAATCCTCAGTTGTTCTTGTGAAGTAGTGAGAGGAGTATCAACTTGGGTTGGGTTGAATAGTGCCACCTTGGTCTTTACTCAGTTATCTAAATGGAGAATCCATGAATGTCTTTGTTGGGCTTCTTTTGCCCTGTCTTCAGTTAAATAAATGAATATTAGATAATGATCCGTAAATAATGTTATTGTTGCGTTATCGCAATTGTTAAAATATGAAAGAACATGTATCATTGGTGCCTGATTGTAGCTACATTTTGCTTTTTCTGCCTTTAATTTTTAATCTGTGGATAAGTTCGTATTTTAATTAAAAATTTAATCAGAAATAAATACTTTCTGAAAATGTATTTTGTCATTTATTCAATTAAAACAGTCTAATTATGGAAAATGATATCAACCTGTTTTAAAACATTTTACCAGAGCTCAGATCTTAGTGTTCTCAGTAGCCTCTTGTGTTCAGGGTATTCAAGATGTGTATCATTCAGCAGAAGAAGAGAAGCTGCCATCTTCCGAGAAAGTAGGCCTACTTTGAAGTGATTAAAGTTGCGTGACTCTTTAAGCCAAGGCCATTAATTTAAATTGTAAATCGATACAGATCAAGAAAAAAAAAATATTTCATTTCTGGAGAAAACCCCTGGCAGAAATTCAATTGATGAGCATAAGGAACAAAGGTAAGTTCCAGGGGATTTGTGGGGATTTCTATAGTATATGGTATTGTTCCACTTTCACTTTTGTATTTTTTATGTCATTGGGATAGGTTTCAACAAAGTTGTTGATAGTGATACTCAGCAGACATGATCTCAACGTCACACCCTCCTTAACCATATTTGGTGTGTATTTGTGAGACGTACGTATGTGCGTCATATTATAAACCACACCCACTTGCTTTTTCGACGGAGGAATTCCTAACGTCGACTATTTTCCGTGACTCACGCCACTGAAAAATACCGTGTCCACATTACGTTTGCAGTTTTGTTACGTTAGGTAACGAGCTCATAGTGTAGACTATAGACAACAAAAAGGCTGAGCTGAAAGAGACAGTAGTTTAGGACAGGGACTACCAAAATATTCATATTGCGCGCATATTTCAGTTAACGTTAACGTTTCATTCTATTTACAAGACATCAAAACGTACATTTGGAAGTCTAACGCTAGATATGGGACTACTTTTTACCAAGTTGATGACTGTCTTCGGTGATAGAGGTAAGATTTTTTTTTTTTTTTACTTTTATTAGATAGATATATATATCTCAGGCTTGCTACGCATTTTCCATCAGAACGACCATCTGTTCAGTGTGTGGGGATCATCCAAGTTGATGAGTCTCAGTTTTATTGTCAACAATGTCGAGCCCTTATAAGGGAGGTGACTTTTCCCCATCATATTTTTGCATATATTATAGGCATACTATAATAGAGTAATCTATTCCACGATTAGGCTATAGCTAGACAGATATTCATTAGAACTTTATGTAATGTGTTATGTCCAGTGTATTTTCACTGTACTGAGTATCATGTGGGTGTTGTAGTAAATGTATTATAGGCTAAATGTACACATTACATTTTTTTCAGAACATAAAGTCATTATTGTGGGTCTGGACAATGCTGGGAAGACGACTATCCTTTACCAATTGTAAGTGATTATTTGTTCAAGGATTGATATGCTCAGGTTTGCATGCATTTAACATTTAACCTTTTTTCAACACTTATGCTAGAAACAAACAAGGAGTAATTGATGGAACATGATTTATTACTGGTGTGCAAATGCATGACAGTGCCTACCACTTTTCAAATTAAATGGGCAGGCAAATACTAGGCTTATACCCATTTATGTTTTCCGACAGCTTGACAAAGGAGGCCGTGCACACTTTCCCAACTATTGGGAGCAATGTTGAAGAGATCTCTGTACGCAAAACCCGATTCCTTGTCTGGGACATTGGAGGCCAGGAGAGCCTTAGAGCAAGCTGGAACTCCTACTTCTGCCATACAGAGGTAATGAGCTGTGCATGTGTATGCTTGCATGCATGTGACCTGAAAAAAAACAGGATGTGTGCATGATTTGTAATGTGCTAGGTTCAGTGCGGCTGCAGCTGGAATTCACTTTGGGTTTTTCACATAAATGCTGCTCTTGAATAGCACAATGATTACATTTTGTAAATGTAGGTTTAAAGTTTTTGTTGCAAGCAAAAACATTTCAACGGAAGCCGCAAACCATACATTTTTCTTCTGATGGATTGACCCGACAGAACAACCTAGGGTTTTGATAGGCTTTTTTACTTACATTTTGCCCAGTATAAAGATCAATATTTTGCTACCACAGCTGGGAAAAAGATAATTGTACATTGTCCAAGTCCATATGCCTGGCCAACGTGGAACTGTCAAACATTAAGCTGGGCCTGTTGTTGTATTCTGCTCCTCACTGCATTGATAAAACATGTTGCTTAGCACTGTTACATAAACAGTTATTATGTTGTTCATATTAGTTTGTCCTCTTGTTGCTCACTGATTGTTCTGTACTTTCTCTGATATTACAGTAGTGATAACAAAGATAGAGAGATATTTAGAAAGAACAAGTACATAGGAGTTTTATGTTAGTTTGCTTTTTTTCCTACTTAGATTGTTATTCTGGTTGTGGACAGCACCGATCGTGAGCGCCTCACATTGACCAAAGATGAACTTCACCGCATGTTGGCACATGAGGTAACAACCAGCTTTGACTTTGTTCAATAGGTAGACACAGTAGAAGGCTTTGTCATGGCATTTTAGACCTACGTATTTTTCGCTTTCCTGAGAACATAATAGAGATGGGTATGTTTTCGTCTTTAAAGTCATTTTATGACAGAAGTCGAAACAGATGACTAAACTCTGTTGATGACATTTCCTTGCGGTCTTGCGGAAATCAGTTAATTGACAGACGTTGTCTTTGTCGCTCTGCCGACGCTGTTATTTTCTTGTCCTTGATGACGTTGCAGACACATTCTTCAGAATGGCTGGGTATTGTCAGTAGCTGATTGAAAGTTTTTGATTTCTCTCTGTTGTTGTGGGTTTAGGACCTTCAGAATGCAGCCGTTCTGGTTCTGGCAAACAAGCAGGACATGAAGGACTCCATGACAGTGGCTGAGATCTCTCAGTACCTCACTCTTAACTCCATCACAGCTCACTCCTGGCATGTTCAGGCCTGCTGTGCCCTCACTGGGGAGGGGTGAGTACCGCCACATTAAGCTCTTTGTTTATGTCCGTGTGTGTTTGTGCGAGAGAGAGAGTTTAAGAGTGAGAGTAACAGATCATTTTTTTTCAAAATGTATTGTTCCTTGACAAGTCTGTTAAAAAAATTTTTTATCTCTCTCTTCCCCAGCCTCCCTGCCAGTCTGGACTGGATGAGGGCACGAGTATAGGCGAGCCTAAAGCTCACAGCAGGGAGCTCATTGTAAACCCAAATGGAACCAGGACTGATATCCCTTGATCCAACCCAACCTCAGGCACTGCAGAAACCACAGTGTCAGATGAGAACCAGGACCTCCACTGTGTGTTGTTCCAGTGCACCTCTGAGCCTGAGAGCTAGCCCCATGTCGGCCTTATCACCTTCATGCCTTATCTAAGAGAGTCTGCAGGGACCACTCAGATTCCTGGCCGTCCTAAGGTGCAAGGAAACCTGAAGGAACCTATTAGGATGTCAGCTGTGCACGCGGATGTGTACGCTTTGTGAATGAATGTGCGTGCACATGTTTGTGAGTGTGCTAAGAGTCACTTTGTTAGAGGTCCACCGTGTTTACAATAACAAAGGCATATATTTCAGACCTGATTCCATATGGGTGGCCTGAGTAGCGGTTTCCATTCTAAGCTGACATAGCATGTAATTGTTGAAGACCGCTTGTTCACATAAAATCAGCCTTGTTTGGAAAGGGGTGGTTCCAGCTGACAAATACGTCTGCTAATGAGCCACACGCTTTGTTGACTGAATGGTGCCCAGTCATACAAACGATAGATGAACAAACTACTTGAAGTATTTATGTTGATGAAAATAAAATTGTGTATGGTTACAGTGTGATGTGCATAAGGGGACAATGAAAATATATATTTAAAGTGTTCGTTATCTATTTCTGCACATTAGGTAACTCACTTCATTATGTATGTTCTACAACTGTTTTGTAAGAATAAAATGTATTATTAGCAAAATTCACCTAGATTGCAATCAAATTACTCAATTAACACCACAGATTCCACTTACTCCTGCTATTTAGGCGTAGTAATGATAAAGCAGATAAGTATAACTTGATATAAGCTTGAACAGTTAAGGGTTGCGTTGGTTTTAATCGATTATACCGATAGGTTCCTGTATTTGCCAAAATTTGATTACACAGATAGACTTAAAGTTCATACTATTTTAATTGATGGCTGATGGGGCACAGGGCACAGGGCTTTCAAGCGGAGACATCTGCTGGTAATCCATTTAAAACTGTACCCACCAATTGTATATTACCATAAAAGCATGGTTTTATAAGAAAAATGAAAACATGGTTTCCACCCAGCATTGATTTTGACTTGGTGAATAGTAATCTTGTCTTTGTTTGAGATGTTTCACCACTAGGTGGAGTCAGTCGATCCTTACGAAAATGCAATTTTAGCATGAAAACGTGACTGTTAAAATGAAGCCTATACATACATGCATAGTACATGTCAAGTTTTGTTTTGATTTGATTTGTTTTTAAATGATAGAATATCATTTTCAAAGCTTTCTTGATAGTGTTTTCGCTGCTTGTGGAACAACTGTCAAAAGTCAAGCCAGACTGAGTCAGAACCCACCTATCGAGAGTGGCCGTTGTTGATGAGAAGTGTCTGCAATTAATTGTGCAGACTGATACTTGGCAGGTAATTTACACAGTACTGAGGAATGCTCAAGACAACATTGATTATTCGATTATGATAAATGTCCTGGGGTGTAAAGTTTGCATAACAAACAAAGGTGTGAATATGAGGTGATATCCTTCAATCTTCTTTATTTGAAAATGAAAGTGTTGTCTTTGTTACTGCAGGTCTATCGTATTGCTCAGCCATTACACTTCGGGTACGATCGTATCAATAATTTTTACCGTCGTGTAAGAATAGACATAGACAAGGCCATTTAGTAGGCGAGTTTCCTCTGAAAAACATAATTTGCACCCATTCCCAGCTTTTGTCTCAAGATAGAGAAGGCAACCAAAGTGCACTGACTGGCCTTTTATGTTATTTTAAATACCATGACAATTTCTAACTATTATTTGAAATGTTTCGTGATAAATGTTCATCGCACAGAGACGTGGAAGACGTGGAAGTGCTTATTGTATGTATTCGAAGTTTCAAGCATTACTAATTCATAGCTGTTATATAATTGTTCTCTGACTCCTCGTATAACATTTATTAAGATTTACGAAAATGAGGGGGCACCCGGATTTGAACCGGGGACCTCTTGATCTGCAGTCAAATGCTCTACCACTGAGCTATACCCCCTTAGTATACAAGCCAGTCTCGTTCATTAGATTTGTCTCAGATCTACCAGCATACGTGTTTATTTTGGGTAACGAATGTCTTGAAAAACTAAGTAGCAACGCTATGTCGAGCTAATGTTGAGCCAAAACAGCGTTCATAGAGCTATCGGATGTGGTTCCCTTTGCCTCAGTAGTCGCAGGCACAAATGTATGCCTGCTCTCACTGAAAATGTGTTCGTGCCTCCCTATACCGTATACGTAAATATCTACAACGATAAAAAAAAAAAACTGTTTAGCATGAGGCCATTACACAAGAGCTGTTCTAATGTGTTTAATTCCTTGTCACAAGAGATATTTGAGATGTTTGGGTGAGTTGTTCGGTGACAAGAGAGGTTTCTGCCGATCACTGTGGGGTGGCAGTACTGTCCAGGCCCTGAGACTAAGTAGGCTTCATTGTCTTCTTTGGACCCTGTTTCAGATTTTCTTTAGATTTGAAATTCAGTTTAATTTGTGTTCTCAGCATTCGAATTATGTTCACACCAATGTTAATATAAGGTTTAACAGTGTGTGGGCCAAGTTATATCTCCTTTATAAACCCTTCCCATGCTTTGGAGCTAATTCAAATTTACTGTAAATAGTTTTACCACCATGTTCTTTGTTCTAAATTTGGAGTAGAGCTTAAACAGCTAGTGTGTAAAAGATTCAAAATAGAAACCATGGTGGAGTCAACCACAGTAGGCCTACTTGTAAAGCATTTTTGTTTCACTTAGACCGGAAAATAAAAAGAAACACAAAAAACTCCTTTCTTATACAACCCATATGTCACTATAATAGACCCAATCTGTTTACCAGTTAGCATGGATTATTGTGTCTTTTAATGCTCGGAAGAGTCTAATTTCAGGTTGGAATATCAGGAAACTTTCCATACATAATCTTCTCTGCCTTAATTGAATACCAGGGGCTTTACACAACATATAATTATCCATGAAAAAAACAATTACAAATTTCCAGTTAATTTTAAAAGTAATATTTTTGACTGCTGGAGGCGCCATAATGCAGTCCAAGTCCATGCCATTAGATAGAGGATCCCCTCATTATACCTGAGCGCACTTGTTATGGTTTTGAAGAATTCAAGTGTCGAGTCTCAGACGGAAAGAATAGGGCAACAATTGTAAAGTAATGTCAAATAAAGTGCTTTGAGCTTTAGAAAGAGAATGCAATTTCATCTTCTCAGCTGCTTCATCAGTTGATCTGTGTGTCTGTGTAATCACAATGGCAACAGAAGAAAAGGATTGAGGGAAGGGAAAGAGGGTGTAGAAAAGAGAGGGTGTGTGAACACAAGGAAAGAGTTAAGGAAAGGGTAGAAGTGGTACCAAAAGAGAGCTGTTTTGAAAGAGAAGAGCTCTCAGTTGTTGCTTCTGAACATGTGTCTTGGTTCGGTGTTTCTTCTCTGCCTCTCCCAAATAGCGTTTGGGAGAGTTTTGACACAGGATAAAACAGGTAAACTCTCTCTCTCTCTTGTTGCCTCTGTTCTGGATCTACTTTTCTTTCATCTTCTTTGGTATAATTAACTCCATTACGTTTTACTGGTAATGCTACTATGCTGTACATTTCTGCATCCAAAGTCACCTTGTGCTCCTGTTTCATGCTTTTAAGTTTATATAATTGCAGTACATATACACTGGTTGTTATATTGTGCCAATGCCTGTCTAATTGTATTTTTTTTCTTTGAGAGCTACTAAATCTAAAGACTGTATAACTACATTATTTGTTCCCATCTACCTTTATGTTAAAAAGGTTGGTGGTGCATGATTGTGGCGTATGTTGTTTTTGCAGAAAACCTGTGATCAAGTTTACAACAAAAACCATAAAACCATAGAACCATAAAAAACCTATTTCACAAACATGTAACTAAATCTGAAATAGACTGCAGGCCACAACCAGCATTGCTCAGGCTTAAAATTAGATTAAGACATTTTTCCTCCCTGCCTCTCCCTGAGAGCCTAGATGCTTGAACAATGCTAGGGTGAAGATCTTAACAATGCATGTTGTAAAGAACAAAATATTTATGATACCAATTGCTTGTTTTCCAATTATCTGTGTCGTTTAATGTTTTAGACTTGAATTGGTTTATTGGACACATGTTGGAGTGGTGGAGTAGTGACAGAGATGCTTGTTTTTCATGAGTGCCCCCTATGCATTAACTTAAAATCATCTATCGTTTTGTCTGTGTATGAAACACTTCAGTTTAACCCCTGCTTCCAATTTAATATTCTTCCCCATTACTTAATTCAAAACATTTCTTGCCTATGACAACACATTTCAGGACAATTTTATCGGAACCTCTGTTCACAACAACTCACTCCCAATGACGTTTCGCTCACTGTTGGGAAAATATGCATCCATCTTTTTAGTACCATGTGCAACATCTCAACCAGATTATGAAAACAAAAAAGCTAAGGGAGGAAAATAAATTCCGATACTCGCTGGTGACCTAAGTGTCTTGCTACTTCATCACTTGTCCTGTTCAGAAAATAATTTAGCAACAGCTTGAACCTGGTCCAGCTTATATTGGCCAAGTGTGACCATAAAGCGATGAGTTTTGTCTCACAGCAACATTCTTTAGATCATAGTTTAGCAATTCCCTTAGCCATAGGAGTATGTCTGGGCTGGGTCTCATGTTTTCTTTGTGTATAACATAACATAGGCTTTTCATATCGACGTATCAAAATCAAAGTTAATCTTCTTGACCTCTTTCAATCCCATTTTAATTTTTACCATAGCAGAAATTGTATGAGGTCATCAGTCTTTGCTCATATTTCCATAGTGGTCTCTTATCAAATTCCTCTTTTATGTCTCATGCCTCTTGTCTGTTCAATTGCCTCACTGTGTGAGTATTCACTGAATAAGCGCCACACATCACAACAGCTCAAGTTCAATACTGCAATACAGTTTATTTTGTTGGCAAAAATGGAATTTAAGACACCAACCAAATTTTAAGATTAAAACATTGAGTATCTGTGTAACCTACGTGTAACCTTTGAAAGTGGGACGTGTATGCCCTGTCAGGCCCTAGAGACGCCTTACAGGAAAGGGTGTGCCGTCTTACGCCCGCTATATGACCACTGTGCTTACAAAATAAGTAATGGAAATGTTGTGGGTTTGTGGTGCTGGGTTACTCGAGTGACTGGACGGAATTCAGACCTACGGTTGTGTGCTCGGTTGTTCTTTTTTTTTTTTTTTTTTTTTTTTGATTTTGGGACTATGTTTCAACTCTTGGATTTATTTTAACCACCCAGACCCAAAGTTATAAATAATATTCTCATCCATTTATAATTTTATGGTAGTCCTGCAACATAAAAAGTGATTATGGCTGTTACTCCAATTTCTTCCTACTGCTCGGGACGCCATAGATGCATCTCCTTGATAATGTGAAGTGATCAAACCAATCAGCCTTATCTTCAGGACAAGTGTGGCTCCTATCCCTTACATAGATCACCATACTTCACTTTTACAATTATCAAATATTTTTTGAGTTGATGTTTTGGGGTCCCTTGTTTATTTTACTTTTATTCGTTTATTTTTGAAACAGGTGCACAACACGCCTCTCCTTAGATCTACATGCATGCCATTCGTCTTTCAGATGACTTACATGTGCACAGTGGGTAAAGCCAGGCAATTTGAGTATCTTAAATGAAGAGCATGGATTTAGTCACTTCAGTGTGTATTTAGCATGGAATTTAGGGGTCTGGCCAGAGCCTCAAGAAACACTCCTACTTAAGATACTTTACTTTTGAAATAACCTATAGTCCATAATTTCTATATCAAAATTAGTTATTTCTACCATCAAGTTAGTTTTGTTGAGATGGTTTAACACCTTTTTTATTTGCTAGCTGTTTTTGTAGCACTGGTTTCAAGGTCCCAATTTTGGACTAATTGCATGTTATATTACAAAACTCCATGTTAAATTTCCAACTCTACCTTTTCTAGAGACCAAATAAAATGTATACACGTAATATAGCAAGATATTAAATCATTTTTCAGAACACCTCCCTTAGTTATTAAAACTGCCCTGGCACACTGCATATAACTTTACTAAAGTTATGTCGTATGCACAAAGACCTGATCATGGGATACACTTCAACATAGATAATGTTGTAAAAACTGAGTACTGACATTGTATTACTTTTATACACAGATCAGCTGGTCAGTGCTGTATGACTTAGATCTCATCGACATACTAGCCGATAAGTTTACTTGCATGTTTGATAGTCCTTGAGTGTGGCAAGTCAACAAACCCCAGGTTATGCCCTGCTGCCACCCACGGGCACTCTAATTATTTTGTGCCAAATAGAGGTCGGATTTATTGTGTATTCCAACTACAAAAGACCCAACTGTTCTAATCTTACGAATTTTGTAATACAAAATAAGATTAACTGCTCAAGATCAAAACGACATGGGGGATACCGGGCCTAGTTGTAACACAGGGAGAGTTGTAACGCCACCAATTCCACCAATCAGGGATAAGATAGGAGTCATATGATAATTTCAGTTTTAAACTACTTCCTCCCTGATCGCACATGGTGGTTGTCAAGACTGGAAACAGGCCAATGCAGATTCTATAGTGAAAAAACTGATTTTGAGGTTAGAAAGTAAATTTTTGGACCAAGACTTCCTATTTTGTTTGTTACTTTTAATATTGCAGATAAAATCAAATGATTTATATTAGATTCAATAGTAGATTATCAGGCAACATGAGACATTTTTCCCCTGCTAATTTCAAACCACTATGTTAATACAGCTAGCTAAACAATGGCCGACAGGGGTGGGGTGGGTTGTAACGCATCTTTAAAAAGGATGCTGGGACCATTGACAACAAAATTTTGTGTTCCTATACAAATTGGCAACCCTAAGCCAACGGAACTGTTCGGAAGGGCCCTATGCAGTTTCTGAGCTCACCAATACACTCCAGGGTTCATAATGTGCCACCATTGTGACTTAAGAATATACACAGGACACAAACACACACTAGCCTTGTTTTTTATTTGACGTAAATGTTCTTTACTAAAGTACATGTACGTCAAATAAAAAAAACTAGGCCAATGAGTTTGTGTCCTATGTGTATACAGGAATATTTTAGTACAATGTTCATTAAGCACACATACAGGAAAATGCGTTTATTCCAGTAGACTAATTTACACACATAGAAAGTGGATTTAAGTTATGGTGGGTCACAGAGAGACATTGTTCTGGGTAGTTATTTTATTTGAATTAACCTATTTTTTAAGCACATTGCATGGTGTTGCCCGTTTTTGGTTGTTACAACTTATACGCTACTGGTTGTAACAAAAGAACATTTGTGCATTTGACATCAACCCGTCTGTGATATTCTTGCAGAGGTTTAAATTGGTGCAATTTGTAGTAAACAAATATGGGTACTTTGTATAAAAGTTTGAGAACTCTAGCTAAAAAAATCAGTTACAAGCGCTGTGGCAAAACGTGTTACACCCATAGCCGGCCTCCCCTACACCAGAAAGCTGTTTCTGCCGCAATATCACCTGAATAGAAAAGCTGAGACTTTGTCTAAACTTTCAGGAGTCTGTAAAACATCACCACGTCGCCAAATTGTTATGACTGCAGTCTTAGTAACTTTATTTGGTACAATGTAAGAATCGTTTGAGGTGAAAGACACTACGGAATCCGGGGCAGGGCTTCAATAGAACTTCACGCAGTTTAAGCAAAATTGATCGGTGAATTGCATTTTCAAGGGCTCTAGTTAGCAGCCCAAGCCAAGGAGTACCGCCATTGTACTGTTCGTCGTGTCCAAAGGTTCTAAATTCCGTTTTCATGTTTTTAAACTGTACTGCTGAAAATCCTGCACCACCATATGCCAAATACAATAGTTTTGCAAAAACGTAATGCTTACATTCTGACCAACATTAGGCACGGAATAAGGCTAGTTTAGATTCACATCAAAATATAACAATGTGCATGCTGCAAGGCACTTCATCCAAAAATGCTAACGTAAATGTTGCACATGCATGTGCCACATTGCAAAAAATAGTAGCTAGCTAACACATCCACCAGTACTAGTCGTGTTTCCATTCGTTCCAGAAGTGTCTAAAAGAAAATGTTTGAGCGTGGGCTCTCAAGTAAGATCATTAAGAGGATCTACACGAATGTGCCCTGCTCAGTTTTGTTCTGCTCAACGAAACAATCCTGCAGATAACACCAGAGCAGCAGAGACGAACTCTTCGCAGCAGCCAAGCTGTCCACGGCATGTTCATGATGCTTCTAACAAGAAAATTGAGCGAAACAGAGCGTTTTTCTCCATGCTTTTTTGTTCGCCACAAACGACCGTAATTCCAAAACTTCCTGTAGTTTACTGAAAGCTAGAGATTAAAACAGTAAACGATCACGTACAGGAAGTGACCTTAAGTTAGGGTTAGAATGTACACTCTGTTCAACTTCAACCGAAAGTCCGGACTTTTTATAAGATAACTTGGGTGACGTCACCGACTCCCTATAGGGTGACTTAAAATGTAAACGTGCCATAATCAATGATTGTTTTGAAATGACACTATTGTGCGGGCAAATTTTTTTTTATTGATTTGATATATTTTGATAGAAAAATGTACTTTGGTACTTTAGCTATAGGGTAATGTAACCATTTATGAATTTATCTGTGCATTCTAAAGGGTGTGTTCACATAGTAACACAGAGTTCAAGCAGTGACCCAATTTGATTTGTTATACTAACTGCGGAGTAAGACCTTCACAAAATTACACAGCATGAACTACATCCCATATTATGTTACTCTTTGTGGAGTCAACTGAAATACATCACTGTTGTCTAAAGCATAACGTTTCTTTGTGGTTCCAGAAAACCATGAAGAGGCCTCATCTGCCAACAACAAAGAGCAGTGGACCTTGACAGGCCATGCAAGGGGGACCAGGGAGGCCCTTGGAGGCGTACTGACCCTCAACAAGCTGCCAAACAACATGACACACTTAGTGGTAAGCCCACCTGTGGCTATAAATGGTTGTAAAAAGTTTGTCTGACTATACTGCTTCTTACTGTTTAATTTTTATTTAAAATCAGACAACATTACTTTAGAATAAATTTTGCAGCAATGACCTTACTTGCTTTACCATACTTGCAGAATGAACCATACAGTTCACCCCCCCCCCCCCCTTACTGCTTGAATAACATCTATAAATATAAGTTATTTCCCTGTGCTTATATCTTCTGGTTCACAAGGAGGACCCTGGAAAGTATTATACATGGCACAGCTATGGCCCTGGCGATTCTCGTATACATAAACTGTGGGTGAACATGAGTGACCTCCAGCATGGCCAAGTCAGAATGCATGGGATTCTATCCAATACACACAGACAGGCTGCGGTGAGTTGCACTCGCATATAAACACATATACAGTACATGGAAATCCGAAATGCAAATAGAGCAGTGGGGTGGAGCTGTGATAAGGGAGACATGTCAACGTGGCCATTGCTCAGGTCGGCCACTAACCATTCAGAGGAACAATTATAACAACTCTGTGCTGCTGTTTCATCTGGGGGTATAGCTCAGTGGTAGAGCATTTGACTGCAGATCAAGAGGTCTCCGGTTCAAATCCGGATGCCCCCTATTTTATCTTTGTTATAAATGATCACAATGCCAAAACACAATCCTGTGATTTGATACAATCATTGATATGTTTGTAAAATTTTTAGCTAAGCGTTACTAAACAGATGGTCGTTGTTTGTTATTGTTAAGACGGCAATGTTGAACGAATGTCAGGTTTTTGGGTAATCACACAGTAATGCAAAAATGTTTGGCTATTTAAAAACAGAGTCAGCCACACATTACTACTAACTGTCTTTATCTTTTTTCTTCTAGAAGGTTGCTTTGTCTTTCGACTTTCCGTTCTACGGACATTACCTGAGGCAGATTACCATAGCAACAGGAGGTACACATTGAGCTTTACTGCATGCATTCTCACAAAAGAAAACTTGTTGGATTTCTTTCGCAACTATACAACCCTTACAATATTTTGAATCTCACGATCTGCAGGGTTTATTTTCATGGGGGATGTCACCCACCGGATGCTGACGGCAGCCCAGTACATAGCTCCACTAATGGCCAACTTTGACCCCAGCTACTCCAAGGAATCTACTGTGCAGTATCTGGATAACGGTACGACAGTAATGACATCCTATTTATGAGAATATCTAGATAAACATCTGGTTGACGTCTTTATGACCTGTGTTGATCTCAGGAGAGCTGTTTGTGGTGCAGTGGGAGAAGGTTCGACTCCAGGGTAGAGAGTCAGAAGGGGCATATACTTTTCAGGTGGCACTGCACCGTAAAGGAACCATCATTTTCAGCTATCGAGACGTGAGACACCCTTCCATCCTGCATGCTGAATGACATATTTGAACATAATATGTAGAACCAACATTTTGTGCATTGCCCTTTTTAGTAACTTAGATGTTGTGTACATGTCTCCTTTTTCAGATACCACGGTCAGTGGAAGTAATAAACTCTGCTGAGCATCCAGTGAAGATAGGCTTGTCTGATGCCTTCTTGATCTTATTGCCTTCTCCACAGTCGCCTGGTCAATCAGCAGGTGTTTTTTTAGGCCCCACCGGCATCACTTATCCATATGAAAGCTTTCAAAAATATTTCCTTCAATGCAAAATATTTATCTTTCATGTAGATGAGCAACATCAAGCTATATACGAGTACCACCGGGTTGAGATAGATATAACAAAGATAACCAACCAATCAGCCTTTGAGTTTACTCCACTGCCAAGTAAGGGGTCCTTTTTTTCTGCCACAGAGACGTTCTAATTACCAACAACCAAAATGCACTAGGATAGCATACTTGGACAAATGTTGAAATATGTCTGTTCTTTCTCTCGCCACCCCATCCAGCCTGCCTGCAGCATGACAGCTGTGAGCTGTGTACGCTGTCAAACATAACCTCTGACTGTAGCTGGTGTAATGTCCTCCAGAGGTAAGCCAGGATGGCATCCGGAGCCCACATCTCTACATGTTTCTCGGGTTCTGTTAGAGTATAACCGATGTCACTGTCATAGGTGCTCAGATGGAATGGACCGACACAGACAGGAATGGTTGGACTATGCCTGCTCAGAGGAGGTAAAGATGAATTATAGGAACAGCTGTTCCTGAAGATATCTGATATTATGTTTCCTCAATTTTTTTATATGAACAGGCCAAAGATGTCACATGCGAGGACTATTCCAGGGGAGCATCTGCCAGCTCCATTGATCCCTCTACTGCACGGGATCCCGTGGCCACATCCCCTTTAAGTCCTAGAAAAGAGGGTGGTTTTGAAGGTGATGGTGAGCCATTTTGATTAGGTTTTATTTTAAGAAACGGATCTGTATTTTTAATACTGTATTGTATATTTTGGAATATGATGGAGAAATCAATTGTGCTCATAAAGTCATTAGTCACTGCCAAACCATTTTCTCCTAATAGAGCCTATGTTTTCTGCGTTATCCAGATTACACACAACCTAATTTTGTCTGCAATGACAATGGTGGGTGGATATCTGTTGTCTTTTCAAACATACAAAATTTAATATATATTTTTTATGATTCATTGTTACTTTCACCTCTCACTCACAGACCGAAAAGCAGATCCCTCACACCAGAGAGGAGGGTCAACTCATACTGGTGTTATTGCTGGTGTGGTAGCTGCTGTGCTGCTACTGTTGGCATTATTGTGTTTTGCTCTTTATATCAAGTCTCACCCCTCCACTGCATCCCCCCTTTACCTCATTGAGGTAAGGACTACCTCTGTAACAGCAAAACCCCTGATATTGGTCTGTGCCTTTCTGCAAGTATAGAATTATATAACCAATTTGTTTAACTTCAACAGAGACGCAAAAACTGCCAATCCCGCTATACAGAGGTCGAAGGCAATGTGGAAGAAGGGCCATGTTGAGTGGATAAGGGAATATGAAGAGGAACGTAATGGGATAGAATAGTACAGAAGTTATTTCTCTGCTCACTGTAGAAGTTATTTCTTTCGTTCCACATTTGTTTCTGTTTTAGCCATTCTAATGAAATAAAAAAAGAGAAAAACGTTTCAGATCCAGACATCCGGTTATGTAGCTAAAAAGTGGTAATAAAAAACTACATTCTTAAAAAATAATCTCTATGAGTTGAACATATAGGCAGATACATTATGCTATTATAAACTGTGAAATACCCTATGGAGAACATTCACATCTTGAACTACAACAGACGTGTGTGTACCTCTTTCTGGCAGCAGGTGTCACCATAGTCCACAATTTGTCACATCAAGATGGTTAGGCCCATATCTAGAACGTGGCACGAAGTGGTTATCAAATCGTATTGATTTGATTTGTTGCAGTTATGATCTTCACTGTCGAATCTCTCACAAACAGTACCCCTATGTTAAGTCTAATCGGCCCTAGCAGACAAATGGGAAGATGCATAGAGATGGGGGAAATCATTAAGCTTTTTGCAATTCGTTAAGACATCTTAATAGACAGACAGCCCTTGTTGTATTTTAAGACGGAAAGTGCGTCAATCAACCATTTCCAAAGCCAGATTTAAGGATGTTTAATCGAAGGTTAGATCTCGAAAAAGGATCCAATGATGGAGAACCACCCTGAACACTACACAACCCCCTTTTCTTTCTCATTGGGAGCGCGTGGTTGGAAAGAGGCACTGTGCACGCGCTTTCCGTGTCTGCCTGGTTCGTAGACTGACAGCCAGCTGTGCGATCACAACGACAACAATCGCTCGAATTAGATTGCTAGTTAGCATCTACATAAACTTTAAATAGTACTGTTTTTAGAATACGCTCCAGTACATATATCATTTATATTATTTTTGTATTTTATTTTCGCTAGCTAGCTAGAAGAGCATTCCTCAAACATGAATCCGTTGTGTGGCAGATGTAATCGAGTCGTGTACCCCACGGAAAAAGTGAATTGTCTGGACAAGGTAAGAAGCAGAACATGCCCATATACCACGATATTTCGTTTACAAATAGACGTTAAATACGTTTCTAATGTTGTGTTTAAGACATTCTGTAGTCACCACATTTCCTCACACACCCCATTGTGGATTATACAGTGAACAGGCAACAGGACAGGTAACGAAAGCATTGCTAGAAGCTAATGTTAGCTGGCTAGGCTATTAGCTGCGTTACGTTAGCTTCACACAACAAGTCGGGTCAATGTAGCTTGGTATATTTCCTGGAATTAAACAGTTCATGGAACGTCAAGCAAGTGTATCAAATCAAACTACTATTCACTATCTACGCATGTTTTGAATTGCAAGCGTAAAATAGGACATCGTACCTTAAACAACCTTTGTATCCTGAGTTTTCAAATATTCCCTTTCAGGAAACAGCCTCTACATGTAGAAGAAGATATTGATATATCATAAACGTATATCCAGGATCCTATTATTATTATTAGCATTTATTTTTAGTAGGGGGTAGTTAGAACCCGACTGCTTAATCACATCAGTTATTTTATGCAGGCAAATTGGCATATTGGTTGTTAAATTGGTTTCCTCTGTTCCCTGCCTTGGCCTACACAAACATCCTTATTGTCAATACAGTCAGTCAATCCCTGCCCTTCTAAATGTTCGCATTCTTGTTTATGCAGTTAATCGAAAACATCATGCTAATTCAACATTGTCTCCTTCATTTCCTGAATCATAAGGTTACAACCTTGCAGTTGTTTCCATTTGGCTTTCAAAACAGGCGTTTTGAAGCCTTAAGTTATTATTCACATTCAAGATGTTGCCAGATGTATGGGGCAATAGAAATGCTTAACATTGTTGTCTTCCGATTGGAGCACATTTATGTCCCACAAATGATAGAAAATGGAGAAAAGGTTGACTTAAAAATAGAACAAACTAACCGGAACTTAATGTTTTACCTGCACTATGCTCGATACATTTTGATTTAGATATTTGTGGGGTCTGCCATTGTTGTGTATTGAAAAAAGGCTTTAATGTGTTGTGTTGTTTTCTATGAATTCATACTGGTGGCCAGCTGATAATATATTTAATGGATGTCTTAATGGCCATTCAAAATCAATCCCTGTCAGTGACTGTTACATATTTAGGTCAGAAAAGTGGCTGGGGAGTGAATTTATAATGCACGTTATCATGTCATGTCATCATTAGATTATGTACCCAGTCAGTTTGCAGTTTGTTTTAGATTTTTACTGCTAGCCGCAAAGACTGGTATAGATAAATCTTTCGCTACTTGCAGAATGATTCAGTAAAAAATCTAAAATAGTTAAAGTATTTAGTTATAGTTACTAAAGTATTGCGTTAGAAAGCTATAGATAAATACTAATATGCCCCCCACCAAAATAAGCGAAACATGCTCTGGAATCTGTGCCTGGAGCAATGTGAGCAGGGTGCATTCCGCTAAATAGACACTCCCATAAAAACGTGCTCTGTCAGAGGCCTGATGTGCCATCTCCCTCCTCAGAGAGCCTCACGCACAGCCATTCCGCATCAGCGCACACCTCTTCAGACACACGAAAACAGCCACCCCTGTTATATTTCCCCTCCGGGGCACCGGCGGCTTTCCTCCTTTGTTTAAAGATGTCAAGGTTAGAATGGTGGGGATGTTTCCATGTGTGGTTCAGGTGAGGATTGGGCAGATAGCGTTCCTTTAGCTTCAGATAAATAGCTGTTTACCTGAGTGACAGGCTGACCTTCTGCGGTAATGTCTGTGACACTCTGGAGAAGGCCAGCCAAAGACACTTGTTTGTCTGTCAACCTGCATTCCGCCGGGCAGGGCTAAGGTAGAGGAGGGGGCAGACGAGGACGTGTAAAGACAGGAAGTGAATGTTGGGCGAGTCAGTTTGACGGTGCTGAATGCCTAACTTGTTTCCTTTTTCCGTAGTTGAAGGTCTGTTTGCAAGCTTATCTAGAATGCAACAGTTTCTAAAGATTACAGTTGGTGTGTATTGTGAATAAGATTTAACCTATCGACTTGTTTAACCCAATTCCATTTTGAAAAGGTTTTTATCAATTTGAGGCCCATACAGTAGTGTGTGTGTATTTTACAGACTTACAAATGGCTACAATACAAAGTGAGATGGTAACTAAAGGTTGGACACTTTTCTGCGTTTTGTATTGTGTGTGACTTTATTTCTTCGTCACTTCAAGATAAACATGCATCTTTGAAAATTTTGATTTGATGGTGACTATATCCTTGATTAGCTTGGAGAAAGCAATATCCTCCATGTGTATCATCATTTGTGCCATCAATAGTGCATTGTATTCCATTGCTGTCTGATTAGGTTATTTCGGCTCATCTTTCAAATAAATGTAAAAGCGGCTTTCTCCATACAGGCAAATAATTCAAAGTGATTTCAAGAGCCTTTTTAATATTGGATTGTGACATACACAGGCCATTCCGTTGTGCAAGGAGAGGGGGAGGTGCCAATATTGTGTTGCTACTTGGTTGCATTAGTAGAACTCTTCTGTTGGCGGTGTTGGATAATTCCCACAGTGTCAGAATCCCATATTTATCATGACATTGCGATATCCTTTACTATTAACAGTCAAGCATCACTAAAGACTGTCTGAGCTAACCGTTTCTTTGGACAGAAGAGAGCCTCACAGTCTGGAGCACATTAGGGTCAATACCATTTATTCCCAGTGGGGTCAAACCTCTTTAGCACAAGTTTCTCCTCTCATGTTTGTAAAAGCATAGAGGGAAATGGACACACCCATGCTGGGAAGCGGGATCCTATAGTGACCTCTCCCAGAGAGCAGTATGCCAGGGGAGGACTATAGTCCCTTCAAAGTCTTAAAGAAAAGCTTGGCCAAGAAATATCTAGTAAGCAGATAGAACACGACCCTGACTGACCTATACTGATCACACGTATTTATGTACCCCTAAGTAGGATACCATGACCGGGCCGCTTTGGCTTGACGCTAGAACAGCACACGGGCCCTTGGAGCTGGATAGTGTTAAGTGATCTTCAACTCTGGTATCACTGTTGCATAAAGGCCACTTCCAGTAAACTCGAAGCTCAAATTTCCTACTTAGTAACACGAATCCACCAGACACCTCTCCTTTCAAACAGCCGCACAGAGTCAGTGTTTTGGATCAAAGGTGCCAAGGCCTGCCTGTTCCGGAGCTTTTTACTCACTGTTTATAACAGCCCTATCCTATTCAAATAGGCCTACGGCACTAAACCAGGGGTAGCAGGTAATCTTATTCAAATAAGCATTTCACAATCAACGGAGCTCTTATATATTTAAATGTCACTCACTCAAAAATGATTTTCTTTTTCATTCAAAAGGTTGGGCTATATTTGGTGGGATTGTTGTGATAGCTGATTCATGTTGTCCAGAGGAGGGTGGGGGGCAGGGTTGGCTTAAATTTCCAGCCATCAGCCACCTCCTGTCGACTCAGACCGTTTCCAGGAGGAACTGACTGTGCAATGAGTTGCCAGGTCCTTCTGCTTTGTGTACGCTCTGTCACAAGGGTGAACTGGGACGCCATCAAAGGCAACCCTGTACTTTCTGCCTCTCCGTTTCCAGCAGCTCGCCGAGTCTCCGTTCTCCTGCTCCTCCTGCTCGACTTGAAAGATGCCAGATAAGATGGAGGACGAGGAAATGGGCTTTGCATAATTTTTTGACAGCCCGCGCCGACCGAGGGAGAGATTGTGGGTCGATACGTGCCTCATGATTCACTCCACCAGCCGCCGTGACACAGTAGCCCTCTCCCCTGATCCTCTTTGAGAGTCCTTCAGAGTGGGTGCGCGCCGGGCGGGGATAGGCGCCGTGCTGTGGAGACGGGGGATCCTAAGTGCACTCACTCAACTGCAGTCGTTTGCGTTGGAGTAGTTTTTGGCAAAGTGCACACAAACGTCCCCGGTGCCGTCAGAGCAGCGTCTCCCCGCTGGCCAACATGAAAGAGCTAGGCAGTGGTAAAAACCCACGCATCAGGAGCGTCCCTAATTAACCAGGGCCTTTTAATGATCTGGTGTTTCCTCTGTTAGTGCGGGCCAGATGTTGGCCCAGTGTCTCAAGGCATCTAGCTAATGACTGATTACACACATACCTACCATTGCTAAGCTCTGCCATTCATTAACTCGCTCGGCGCACACACAACCACGCACTGGCCGTGCACCTTTATCAACGGACTCGTGTGTAGGCACAGACTGAACCACAGCCAATGTATGGAGGAGAAAGAATGGCCTCTCTCTGAAAGCTGCGGCTCTTTGTCCAGGCAACTCCCACCTTCACTATCGGCCTTCCTGTAACCGACCGAGAGGTTATTAGGCTGGCCTTGAACAATCTCCTGACTGGAGTGGACCCCAGTGACTGACACACATTTATCCCACTCAGACACATTAGCCTACATGCCGTACACAACCCCTCCCACAAACACACCCTCACGTGCCCCGAAACAGCACTAATGCAGAGGGACAGTCCCGCTTTTTTGTTTCTAGGACTCCCATCACGGCAGTGTCCTGGTTTTCCAACTGGCTGCCGACTGATCCGGCCTTGGCACCAGAGGAACCCCCCCCCCCCCTTCTCCCCTCTCTCTTGCTGGAGAGACTGACCACCCCCCCTTCTCCCCTCTCTCTTGCTGGAGAGACTGACCACTGCTTTCCTCCCGCCCTCCCTCCCTCGTTCCTCCCGCTCACCCTCTCATATCTGTCTTTCACTCTCGTTCCTTTTCTTTTCTATTCTCTTGCTCCACATTGATCTATGTATGTTCTATATGAGTGTAGCTGTGCGTAAGAGAGTGTTTTTTTCTCTCTCTCTCTCTCTCTCTCTCTCTCTCTCTCTCTCTCTCTCTCTCTCTCTCTCTCTCTCTCTCTCTCTCTCTCTCTCTCTCTCTCTCTCTATGCACCTGAGGTGGCCAAGGGATCTTTGTGTGTGTGTGTTGGAGAGTTTTATCTTTGTATGAAGCAGCGGCGGGGGTAGAGGGGGCGTGGGGTGGAATGTGGGTTAGCAGGTTGGCCTAGGCGGTTCAGCTTGCCTGCTGTCTGGAAGCGGCCCTAGGTCAATATTTAGCCCAGCAAGGCGAGGATCAAAGTCTAGCGCTCGGACCGATCAGTACACCTTCTTTACCCTGGCAGCGTTAGCCTTTGAAACGTGCCTCCATTAGCTCTGCGCAGCCTGTTGATCCCTGCTGGGTCTCCAGGTGGCCGGCTTAGAGGACTGAACGGGGTTAGGTTAATCATAATACCCCAGGTAGAATACGATCAGATTATCCCCGAGAAGTGGCTCAACCGCCGCACCTCTTTAAGATGGCCTCCGCAACCTCAGGTACGCCGGGCCCAAGGCTGGAAATCCTACTGCAGTGCCCAAGCGGAGGCGAGAGACAGGGAGCGGGAGTGAAGTGAGCCCGATATATGGTGTCCGTCTGGGGGCTACTTCTGCCTGACGGTCTGAACTGAGCCGGTGCTGCTGGTGGTGCGTTTGCGGTTTGGCCCAGTGTGGCTGACCTTGGATTAAAGTTCCATTGGACAGAGTTCAGGGCCTCTGTGTGCTCTATGAGCCACTTCCTTTGTTTGTCCTGCTGGTCAGCAGCTTTACTCACACACACACACACACACACACACACACACACACACACACACACACACACACACACACACACACTAAAATCCCTTGACACATGCCCTCCTGGGTGGTCCATTACAACCAAACAGAACACAATTGACTGGCATTCTGATCACAAACCTCATGGCTTTGTGACCATCCTATTATCTGGAATATGCTGGGACCTTCATGGCTTGCCAGTGCCTGGGTCCTGGACAGCGAGCGCTTGGCTGGCTAATGCCCTCTCCGGCCGTAATATCCCACAGGGCTTTGGTCCTGCCGAGCTGTCGTGACAGTAGCCGGGCAGGGTCCTCTCAGACAGTAAGCCTAGGCCAGGCCCGTCCAGATGATTTACAGTCGGTCCTGTGTCGGTGCCACAGCACATGCTTTATGGCCTGCACTCCGCCCGTCACGGCACACAGGCAAAAGACGGATGGGTCCATCACCAGTGATACCCCTTTCCCGACCCGGAGAGCCTGTGCCGGAATTAGCTCCTGCGTTTTTGTGTGAGACTGCAGAACGCATTTGCCTTTTTGAGTTAATTTTGTTGTTGTGTTTTGGCTTTCCGATGAGGCAGCTCTGGCTGGCCGTTTGTTAATGGCCGGCGTTTCAGTGCGTAGGCGGGTGGCGTAGCATGCATAGTGAGGGAGGCTGGGAGAGAGCGTTGCCGAGGGATGGCAGAATGCCCCACGGCCGCGTTAATAAGGACTCCCTCCTTTCTCCTCCTCCCTTTCCTCCCCTCCCTTTCCTCGCCGCTGCTGTCCTTCTCTCCTCTCACGCTTCTCCTTCCCTTGATGACAGCAGGAGCGGCCAGATCGTTGCCTCACTCCCTGGCGTCGCTCGCTGGTCCAGCCCTCCCGTGCGCTCTCTCTCTATTTCTCTCTCTCTCTCTCTCTCTCTCTCTCTCTCTCTCTCTCTCTCTCTCTCTCTCTCTCTCTCTCTCTCTCTCTCTCTCTCTCTCTCTCTCTCTCTCTCTCTCCTTCTCTCCTCTCTTCCCCCGGTCCCCTCTGAACCCCTCAGGCCACAGATCAGCCTCCGAGAGAGAGAGAGAGAGAGAGAGAGAGAGAGAGAGAGCGAGAGAGAGAGAGAGAGAGAGAGAGAGAGAGAGAGAGAGAGAGAGAGAGAGAGAGAGAGAGAGAGAGAGAGAGAGAGAGAGAGAGAGCGAGAGAGAGAGAGAGAGAGAGAGAGAGAGAGAGAGAGAGAGAGAGAGAGAGAGAGAGAGGCCAGTCAGACAGGGCTCCGTTGGAAGCGGGTAGAGGAACGGGTAGAGGAACAGAGAAAGGCACATTGGCTTGCGGAGAGCAATGGACAGAGACAGAAAGAAACAAGGAGAGGATGAGGGTCGGAAACGAAACCCAGCAGTGGAGTCTCTTCCACCAGTCGACTGACCTTGGGGAAAGCTCCCAGACGCTCGGTAGGCAGCCATAGGCGGACGGGGAATAGGGGTCAGGGCTGGGAAACAGGTTCTCTGTGTGTGTGTGTGTGTGTGTGTGTACTGTGGCTAATGCTGCCGATGTGTGGTGGTGCGTGCATAGGGTGTGATGATGATGATGATGATGATGATGATAATGCAAAGTGTAAAACGGACTCACACAAACAAGTTAACCCCCCCCCCTCACACACACACACACATTCAGCAACAAGGCTTTCTGAGAGATGGTGGCTATATAAATAACCTGTCTCATTGCACGCTGAAAAGAGGAAGTGGCGGCTCTTAACCTTTCAGGGCCAGCACACACACACACACACACACATACATACACACACACACACACAATCCTCCCTGTTTCTCTATTCTCTCTCTCTCACACACACACACACACAAGCTCACTGACCTTCTGTCAGTCTGTTTGTCAGTGGGTGTGCACCCATTCTGGTTCCCCACTAAACCTCAAACTGAATAGAACTGAGTTGTGGGCGAGCCTCCGTCCATCCAAAGGGCTGTCCCTCTGCTCAGCAGCTCAACTGTGTGTGGCTCGAGCTTATGGATGCACAATACAGTGGAACAAACATGTCTAATCCCCCCCCTTCCATCTCTCTCTCTCTCTCTCTCTCTCTCTCTCTCTCTCTCTCTCTCTCTCTCTCTCTCTCTCTCTCTCTCTCTCTCTCTCTCTGTCACAGTACTGGCACAAAGGATGCTTCAGCTGCGAGATCTGCAAAATGACTCTAAACATGAAGAATTACAAAGGCTTCGAAAAGAGACCATACTGCAATGCGTAAGTAGTCCCCAAACCACCATTGTGAGTGTGTGCGTGTGCAAACGACATGCGTACGTGTGTATGCGGGTGAAGTGTAATAGATAGACATTGGGGTTTCGATTGGGAGTGGTGATCCCACACATACTAGAGACATTACCCAGACCCAAGCCTTTGATCAATTCAGAAGACGTGTGTCCAGAGAGGGACCCAAGCTGCTCTTCCAGCGTGCTATGTGGGATTGTGTGTGTCGTGTTCCAGGCCAGCTGAGCCTGCTCTCTCCTCTCCCTCCTCTCCTCCCTCTCTTCCCTCTCCCTCTCCGCTCATGGTTCCCTGGAGAGAGGGGCTGTTTGCAGTGTGGGAAAGGGCGACCCACCCCCCCCCTGACTCCGCCCCCACTGTAACTCTTCCTTCCACAGGGGGCCAACAAGGGAAATTCCTCAAGTTCCTCTCCAATGACACACACACACACACACACACACACACACACATCCATCCATTTGCGCTTCCCCTCACTATCTCACTCACTTACTCACTCTCCTACGCCCACACAAGCCTACACTCCCAAAGCCGATGAGGAATCTGCAGATCCCCCCCCCACTCTCTGTTCTCCTGAGGCGGCAATGATTTCTGCACACTGTGTGTGTGTGTGTGTGTGTGTGTGTGTGTGTGTGTGTGTGTGTGTGTGTGTGTGTGTGTGTGTGTGTGTGTGTGTGTGTGTGTGTGTGTGTGTGTGTGTGTGTGTGTGTGTGTGTGTGTGTGCGCGCGCGCATGTGCGCGCGTTTGCCGAAATGGAGAATTTGGAGGGAAGGCGTGGCTTCTTGTTCTGACAGGACTTTTCTGCTCTTGGTTCTCTCCCTCCATCTCGGCCACGTTTGCAGAGTTACAGTAAGCACTGACAGACAGCATTCTCCAGAGAGGGAACATGTACTTCTAATTGCTGCCTCTCCATACCTTCCAACTTATCTGCTTGCCTGCATTCCATATCCAACTGTGAAGCGCGCACGAGACTGACTAGCCTAATATCTCCTGTTGCTTTGTGTTTCCAGCCCCTCCTATCTAGGTCAAGGTGGCGCTGTCTGGAGCGGCTCTCGCCGGTGGAGCCCCCCCCCCCCCCGTCTGCCATCCTGTTTCCTTCCTCCCTTTCCCTCCTTCCCGTCCCGTCCCGTCTCTCCGCGCCCCTCCAGTAGGAAGCAGGCTCTCCCCAGTCTGTTTATTATGGCCCTTTCCGTTTGTTTATGTCCAGCTCCGCTCAGCGTAAACATCATCAACGGAAGAGGCTCTCCCGCTCGAGGGCAGCGTCGCCAGACCGGTCCCTGTCTCCCAGTGGTCCATCCGTGGCCGTCAACTACTTTGTAATTAAAGTGGCGCTATGCAGGCACTTAGCGAAGGATTCAGCCCTGTGTTTGTTTTCCTATAATGCCCACCCAGCTCTGCCCTGTGAATCCCAACTCCCTAATTGGAGGGCAGAGTGGGTCTTTTTTTAGGCGGCCACACAAGTCAGATTGGGAAATGCTTCGGCTTCCCGGGAGATTGCGGGAGCCAGTGGCAGTGATTGTCGTCCTAAGGTTATTCCTCCTTCTAAAGCCGTTAGACATACGTTTCCTGTTTCGCCGTGCACAGCCCCACGTTTGGTCACGCGACGAGGGCTTTCAGCTATGCGCTGGAGGAATAACCGGGTGGCTCAAAACCCTTTTTTTCTCTCTCTCTCTCACACAACACAAGGACATCACAGCAGTGTCCCTCTCACTTTGGTGCATTCCAGAATATTTCTGGAGAGAAAATGACCGAGGAGGGTCCACGCGCGCTTGTAAAATATGAGTGTGCGCCCTGTGTAATGGATTCTGCCTGTCAGTGGAGTTGGATGCAAGTCGGGCTGTAATTGAGTCCTGCCCCGTTTCTGCTCCCCTGCCGCTCTGCATGCACACATCTCTCCCCAGCCTGGGGCCTAATCGGCTAATACGGACTTTCCAAATGTATCAGAACATGTCCTTTCTCCAGATGCTCGCCCGTCAATATACTACAGCTAGTACTGGAACACGGACCTGATCTCAAGACGTGTTCGTGTTTAGATAAGGTCATGTTTTTGTGTTTGCTGTGGCCCGCCCTTTTCAACACAGCCACCTTTGCAGGTCCTAGAGGGTGGAGCCTTCCAGAAACGTCCCCCTTTTCTTCTCTCCCGCTCCCAGCAAACAGGCCTCCTCCTCCTCCTCCTCGTCCACAGTAGGCTGGTGTGTGTGTGTGTGTGTGTGTGTGTGTGTGTGTGTGTGTGTGTGTGTGTGTGTGTGTGTGTGTGTGTGTGTGTGTGTGTGTGTGTGTGTGTGTGTGTGTGTGTGTGTGTGTGTGTGTGTGTCTGCCAAAGCACGCTGCTAGGTCCACTGGGCTAACTTTCTATTTGGACAGTGTCACATACTACTGTGTCACATACACACACACACACACACACACACTATGTAAGTGTGTGTGTGTGTGTGTGTGGGAGGGGACTTAGAACCCAGTTAGACAGACTAAAAGGCAGATGAGTGTTCACCACGACTGACTCATGCCTTAGCAGCCAAGCCTAAACGCCGGCACCGCACACACACACACACACACGCTCATATAGCGCTGGGACTCCTCTGCAGTTATTTGCATATGCAAACACTCATTAGAAGAGACCAAAGGTGCATGCATGGCTAAACATTGCCGCCACTCACAAATGGAAAATGCGACTTCATCTTGCACACAATGACGCTCTGTTCTCACACACCGATAGGTGGTAAATATCAGGTTTATGTGGGGTGTAAGTACACACACACACACACACACAAAAACGCGGGCACACACACCAGCCCCTATTCCTAACTAGCAGTCTTACAACTCTAACCCTAAGTACAAAGATGCTCTGTAAAGCACACAGCCTGTGTGAACCACAGCCACTACCACAAACCAGACACGCCCATCCTTAGTAGAAATAAAACATGCAAAAGCCACGAGCTTGTAGAAATGTATTGCTATCCACTACTACTGCTATGGTGAACTCTAAGCCACCCAAAGATCAAGAAGAATCAAAGGGCAGGTTATAACAGGGTGTCCTTAACACAACGGTGCACATAACACGGCAAAGAGCTGCCCTGTCTCGGCTAGCCCTATGCTAACACTGCTTACACGGCTAACCGCTGCATTTTAAATGGACCCGATAGCAACTCTAGGGATAAGCAGGAAGGAAGGGGGGGTTGGGGGTGGGGTGGGGTGGGGGGGTACGCAGATCTGCAAGTGCATGCAGTGCCTTGGTTGGTGCATGCTGGGTTCCCATGCTCTGGTAGTGTATCTCAGAGCTTGTAAAGCTCAGCTAGATAGGCCAGCACTCCCCCACCCCAGGCAATTAGTCAGCCTATATGCCTCCTTTGAATGCTGCTGCTAGATGCCAGCTTTTGAAAGGGGTTGTAAAGTTCTTGATTAAAGTTAATTGTGCCACATTCTCACATTGAAACTCTCCTTGAGATTGCATACGGTTTACATCAGAAGCACTTAATGTTCTTTCGTTGTTGTCAAGGAAACTGTCAGTGCATTGTCTACATGGGTTAGCCAATGGCAGGGTGGGTGAGGGTTGGAGATTGAGGTCGTCCTGTGCCCTGAGGCACGCTGGGTATTGGAGTTCATTTGAGCCGTTAGAGAAAGCTGTAAGGGGGTTTTCTCTTCTCCAGACTACACCCATATGTTTTCACTGCCTTAAGAAAAGGGCTGAGCTAGACAATGTTAGTCGTTGTTGCAAAAAGCCCGTTTAACAGAAAACTCAAGTGTGTCTGAACACTTTGATCCAACGCACACGCAACCCAGTGGTGGAGGTTTAGGATCAATAAAAACGTCTGTAGCGAGGAGCTCAGTCTGCCCTGCATATGTGTGGATACTCGTGTGTGTGTGTGTGTGTGTGTGTGTGTGTGTGTGTGTGTGTGTGTGTGTGTGTGTGTGTGTGTGTGTGTGTGTGTGTGTGTGTGTGTGTGTGTGTGTGTGTGTGTGTGTGTGTGTGTTTCAGGCAGAGCGTTTTCCCCGTGGCAGTGGGAGGTAGGTGGGGTTGGTTCCGGGTCCGTGGCTAGCTGTCCAGAAACCCCCCAGTCCATTCAGTAAAAAGAGCCTTGTGTTCGCGCTCTGTTGAAGGGGCAGCCCATGACATCATTCACACTAGCACACAGTCTCTCTGACCCCCGTCTGTCTGTCTCTCTGTCTGTCTGTCTGTCTGTCTGTCTGTCTGTCTGTCTGTCTGTCTGTCTGCATGAGGCTCCTCTTCCGCTTGTCCTCTTTAGGAGGCCCGAGTTGCCGCTGGGTGTGTTTTGTGTTCATTTGTTTTCTTGAATGTGTGTGTGTGTGTGTGTGTGTGTGTGTGTGTGTGTGTGTGTGTGTGTGTGTGTGTGTGTGTGTGTGTGTGTGTGTGTGTGTGTGTGTGTGTGTGTGTGTGTGTGTGTGTGTGTGTGTGTGAGACGGCCTGGTAGTGTTCTCTGCTCTGCTCTGGCTCGCCTCCAAACCCCGCTCACCACCTAGAGACACGCACCTCTTCACCTCACAGAGCCTGTTGTGACCCCCTAACCGACGCGAGGCGTTGTGTGTTCCACCGACAAAGCCGATCGTCTCCGGGGGTCCCCAGAGTCCACCTGTAGACCACCACCTCTAACAGCCTGTGGACTCTCTGTGGGGCCAAAAGGCTGCACACTGCTGGGGCTGCTCGGGTTTCTGTTCATGTTCCAAAGCCGGCTGCGTGCAGTGTGGAGCCTCAAGGCGGATGCTGTTCTTTTTATAAACCTGATAGTGAAACCTTTTTCCCGTTTGTTGTGTGTGTGTGTATGTGTGTGTGTGTGTGTGTGTTTCGCAGACACTACCCCAAGACAAACTTCACCTGCGTGGCTGACACTCCGGAGAACCTCCGCCTCAAACAGCAGAGCAAGATGCAGAGCCAGGTACTGCCGCACACACACACACACACACACACACACATACACACACACACACACACACACACACACACACACACACGGTAGATATACTTTCCCATGCACCCTCACTGGCCTAGCTCTATCTACACCCATAACGACAGGCACTAGATGTGCGGCCGATGACTCTATCCTCTGACTCAGCGGTGAGGGTCTCGGCCCTGCGCCTCGTAAACCACACAGCCCCTTCCACGCCACCCAGCTTTGAGAGAGAGAGAGAGAGAGAGAGAGAGAGAGAGAGAGAGAGAGAGAGAGAGAGAGAGAGAGAGAGAGAGAGAGAGAGAGAGAGAGAGAGAGAGAGAGAGAGAGAGAGAGAGAGAGAGAGAGAGAGAGAGAGAGAGAGAGAGAGAGAGAGAGAGAGAGAGAGAGAGAGAGAGAGAGAGAGAGAGAGAGAGAGAGAGAGAGAGGAGAGAGAGAGAGAGGCTTTCTCACGCAGTTATCTATTCATGTGTGTTTTCTCTGCCGGAGGCCCTAACGTTTGCCCTCTGATGACAGCGGGTGCCCCAAATCCTCCCTAAAGCCTCACTCTTTGTGATCCCAGCTCTGGCCGCGGGCCACTCCACAGCCGTACCAACACGGCCGCTGCCACTCTGGCTGAAACGAAATTGACGCAGTCCCATATATTTCAGGGAGAAAAAAAAAAGAAAAAGGCTCATCAGACCCAAAAATACCTCGCTGAACTGGGTCGCATGTTCTCGCTGTAGTAAAGATGGCTCCCTGACAGCGCAGAGATTCGCTCTCCTGAACGCCAGCGAGAGTTGTGGTGTTGAGCCGTTTCACTGTGGCCCTATGTAACTACACGTCTGTGGCTGGCTGCTAAAGGCGCCGCCCTTTTTCTGGCGAGCCGCTCTGGAAATATGTTTATGGGCAACGAAAAGCTGGTGCTGGTATTTCGTTCCCACGCTCATCCTCTTTGAAGGTATGCGAGTGTTAGTTTTACTACGAAGGATCAGTTCAGTGTGTGTGTGTGTGTGTGCGTGCGTGCGTGCGTGCGTGCGTGCGTGCGTGCGTGCGTGCGCGCGTGCGTGCGTGCGTGCGTGCGTGCGTGCGTCCCCGTGCACCTCCTCGCCTCTAGGAGGTGGTTAGTGAGCCCACCGCCAGCCAGCGACACGGGCGCTAATCCACTCTTAAACCCCCCGGTCAGAAGACGAAATGAACCCCCGCCCTCTCCCCCCTTCAGCCCTGTCTATCCCGCTCAGCGCTGCACGTAATCCGGATTGGGGTTATTCATCTAGGCAGTAGTGGCCATTTGGTCTCATTTACTACTCTCACTTCCTTGAGTGAGGAGGAGGAAGAGAAGGGTAAAGAAGATGCGGGCCCGCTGTGGAGTGGCGGAGAGCCAACTGTAGTGTGAGGGGGCTAATCGCCCTCTGCCTGTAAGGTGTGTGTGTGTGTGTGTGTGTGTGTGTGTGTGTGTGTGCGTGCGTGTGTGTGTGTGTGTGCACGTGGAGGATGCTTTGGGGGTGCTACGGGTGGGTCGCATGGCCTGGGGGATCACGGAGAGCGGCCAGGCACAGATGGTGCTCAAGCGCTCAAACCCCCCAACAAACAATAGACCAAACCCTCAACAACAATCATGCTGAATCTATTTCATCATCTGCACCTATCCAACAGAGATTATTAATACGTAAAGGCAGAGCTGTACGTGCGCGGGATTGTGTGGAGGGAGGGAGGGATGGATGGAGGGAGGGATGGATGGAGGGAGGGAAGGAGGGTCTGTGTAAATGTGAATGACTGAAGGGACCATTGTGGGACTCCCATAGACTCCTCTCCCTTTACAGGCGCTGTGTGTGGCTGCAGCACACAGGCCCTGTCATAGGGGGTTAGAGTAGAAGACCGGATGCGGCCCGTGTGTGTGTGTGTGTGTGTGTGGGGGGGGGGGTTATTGGTCATAGGCCTCACCTATTCATGTAGAGCTATTTCGAGATATGCTGCTAAACCGTCAGGATGCCGTTGCAAACTTACAAGACGGGGTACTGTGCATATTCATGCCTAAATGTCAGTGCGTGTGTGCGTGCGCGTGTGCTAGTGTTGGGACAGTTGTTTTGTCAAAGGGTGTGCATGGTGAACAGGGGCCATTTATCTCACCCCTCACCGGATCCGTGTTGCCACGGGAACCCTATTGCTATGGCAGCAGGGTAGAGCGGTTTGTCACACCTCATTACAAGACTTTACGAGAGAGCGAGAAAGAGAGAGGAAGAAACCTGAAAGAAAACAGGGAGAAAAGACGAGAGCGAGCTGGAGAGAGAGAGAGTGAGGCTCACAAACATGAGGGAGGAAAGCAAGGGAAAAAAGCGAGGCAGAGATGCACTGCAAAAAGGAGGAGGAGGAGATAAAAGTGAAATCCCTGGAGGGGGTAAACCCCCGAGGAATGCAAATAGTCTGCGCAGGGATCAGCGGAGCGGGTGAGTGTGAGAGAGAGAGAGAGAGAGAGAGAGAGAGAGAGAGAGAGAGAGAGAGAGAGAGAGAGAGAGAGAGAGAGAGAGAGAGAGAGAGAGAGAGAGAGAGAGAGAGAGAGAGAGAGAGAGAGAGAGAGAGAGAGAGAGAGAGAGAGAGAGAGAGAGAGAGAGAGAGAGAGAGAGAGAGAGAGAGAGAGAGAGAGAGAGAGAGAGATGTTAGGAGGAGGAGGGGAGGAGCATGGGCTTTGCTGGGACGGAGGGATCCTCTGTCCTCTGTGTGCCGCCGCCGAGGCCGACGGTAAAATATGAATGAAGGAAAGAAACACGGGGACCGGGAGAGAGGGGGTGGGGGTGAGGGTGGAGGGGGGGGGCGTGGGTGGGGAGCAGAGGGATAGCCCTGATTGGAGGAGCCATCCCAGCGACGTAGACCCGAGCAGACAAAGCGGATCGATGGGAGGGAGGGAGGGAGGGAGGGAGGGAGGGAGGGAGGGAAACGAAGGATGTTTGGCAGAGGGAAAAGGACGGAGAATCATTCCTTCTCATGATTCTTCTACGTCTAGAGCAGAGGACCATTAATCACATGAAAGGGGATCTTGATTTAGTCCCGTAGAGGGAGTCAGGCTTTCTGAGCGTGTCGGGGAGGGGCCAGGGTTGCAGCCATTGTGTGCAAGGGGGTTTCTGCTTTTGTGTGCGTGTGCGCGCGCACAAATGCAGTGCTTGCGTGACCGCGTAGCTTTCCCTGGAACCGTGAATCCGCCGACTCACCCCCCCCTCCCCCTTCCTGACAAGGTGTTGTGCCATCAGGAGAGGCTAATTGGTCAGCGCTCCCTACAGCAGCGCCGGGCATCACGTGGCCGGGCCGTGTCCCCGCCGTGCGGGGGAGAGCCCCGCCTGGTCGTGAAGCTGCGCCGGCAGCCCCCCCCTGCTCAGAGGTGGGCTGGGAGTTGAGTCAGAGGCCGGCAATGACGGCACAGCGTGAGGGGGGTGGGATGAAGTGACTCGTCATTTGGTGACGAGGTTCCCCCGGTGTGCTCGGCTGTTGAGGAGGCCACGGCCCCGCGTGTATTTTTACCAACGCGTGTAATGCTCCATTTGTGCCCGGGTTCTGTTTTGGGCGGGGGCCCGCGTTTCTGCGTCCGTAGATTAGGCCGCGTGTCAGAACACACGGTTGCGTCAGAAGGAGGCCAGCTGTGAGGGTAACCCGCCCGCTCCATTGTTGTTTTGGCAACGTCCATCTGACCCGCCCTGGGCTAGCCACTTCCTCTCCTGCTCTGAGAGGTCAGGGCGGGCCGGGACGGGCACACATGCACACATACACACACACACACACACGTATGCACATGCAAGAGACCCAGATAGCAGCCTTTACTGTGAAGTTATCTCCATTTAATGATGCCCTTGCTCTGTCACCCAAATGTGCAACTTCCCCTATTGTCATCTGACAATAGCAGTGATGGATAATGCTGCCACCGTCTCAATGGGCCACACGGGGACTGACAGTGACTTCGCTTCCACACAGGCCTAGCCACAACCTCCCAGCCAGACTATATAAGGCCATGTCAGCACATCCTGTGTGCAGGGCCTGCACTCCCCTGCAAACAGGAAGTGACTGTCAGCAGTGCTGATAAAGAGAAAACGGTGGGGAAGGGCAGGGCTTACCTGACGCGCGCACACACACACTTTTCTTTCTTCCACGTTCCGCATTTGAATCTTTGCTTTCTAGTGATAGTGAAACCGTCCTGTGTGTGTCTGTTGCTCCAGGTGCTGTACAAGGAGGAGTTTGAGAAGAACAAAGGGAAGGGCTTCAGCGTGGTGGCCGACACGCCGGAGATGCAGAGAATCAAGAAAACACAGGACAACATCAGCAACGTGAGTCTAGGCCGTGGGAAAGAAATCACTGCATCGCTGACCTCCCCACTCTCAGTCTCTCTCTCTCTCTCACTCACACTCACTCTCACATTCACACACACACACACACACACACACCATTTTTCACCCTCTATCAGTCTCTTGCTCTCCGTGTCTCTCTCGTTCAGTCCAGTGTCCTTGAGTTCCCCTGGCCCCTGTGCCTTTCCACTGACCTGCTGGGAGATTTGCCTCATCGACAGTGCCGTCTCCTCTCAGCGCCCTTTCCTGACAGCCCCAACCCCCCTCACCTCACCTCGGTCCCTGCGCTCTGCTGCGTATTGATTTGGCAATTCTCTATAAATAAAAGAAAGGTGGTGTGCACCTTCCAACTCTCTGATGCTTATGTCAGTTGTTAGGGCTTAACATTCCTGGCAAGACGAGGACACAGCCCCCCCCCCCACACACACACACACGCGGGCGCACACACACACACACACACTCACGTGGCCAGTAACACACACTTGCTCTGCGCTAGCCCTGCTAATGACATAATTAGTGTGGAGGGTGATGTGTAATTGCTGCTTTCCTTTGATGGGAGACCCCGTGTCTGAGACCGGCGGAAACATGCAGGACACACAAACACTAATTTACCGACGCGCGTACTACACTCTCTCTCTCTCTCTCACACACACACACACACACACACACACACACACACACACACACACACACACACACATATCCACAGAGGCCTCCAGAGAATGCCCACTCAGAAAGGCCACGCGAAGAACGGCCTTTGCGAGCGTCAGAGAAAGCGACTCTGGAGTGGATGGATGATGGAGCCTTTTCTGTCAGCGCCAGCGAGAGCTCCAGCTGCAACCAATTAGCGTGCCGCTCGTCTGCGTCTGCGTGCGTGTGCGGGCACCGCCACGCCGCGGGGGAACCACTCCAGATGATCATATCTCTCTCTCTCTCTCTCTCCGTTCCTCTTCTCCGCGACGCTGCCCTCCTTCCCTCGGCTCACGTTCCCCGCCTTACAGCCGGAGTTGACGGAGAGCGACGTGAGCTCAGCGCGTGAATGTCAGAATGGCAGCAATGCAAAGCCCCTTTCTCCTGCACCTTTCTGTCGGAACTTGTCCCAACCCGGGCTCTCTCTCCCCGAGTCCCCCTTTTCCCCCTCGTGGAGCTTGCCCACCTCCAGCCGTGACTTTCTCCCTTTCACTTCTGCCTCGTAACACTGTGGATGGGCCGCAGAGGAAGCAAGGAGGTCTAGTTTGTGTCCAGCGGAGTTGAGCTTCCTGTACGGAGGCAGGCACACGCAGTAACGACACACACACACACACACACACAAACGCCATCTGTTTAGCCTGCGTCTTTAAAACAAACCGCAATAATCTCCTCTCGCGTACCGTATTGCACTTGAGAAACTCACTGTCTCGTCTCTGTCACTGGGAGCACTGTGCTCACACACACTCGGGGCTCTGTCGCCATCGCAACCTCCAGTCTGTGAACACAGTGGCTCCTTTGAGGCCAGAACAGAGTCAGGGCCGTAAATACGAGCGCGGCAACGGGAGTCCGTCTGGTAACAGGCTGGAAGTAAGGACAAGGCTCGGAGTCAGTCAGTCAGTCAGTCAGCTCTGTCTTAGATGCAGGTGTGTGTAGGTTCACTACTGAAAGCTCTTAGTTGTAATGGTCTGGATAGAGTTAAGGTTGGCCAAGGCGAGGCGATAGCAGAGCTTCAATTCACTGAGCTATGTCCCTTTTACACACAATGGGTTTGTGTGCTATTTAAAGTGAAGAAAAGCCCATTTGGTGTTGGAGCTTGGCGGTTGAAACGTCGGTCGCATTCCTCCCTTTGTGTTTCTCTCTTTTAGTCTCTCCGTCGTTCTCTCGCCCCGTTTTGGACGCCGGCTTCTCTTCCTCTCCGTCTCTCACTTCACCTGTTCCTCGTGATGTGTCAGCGAGGGTTGCTAGGCAACCCTTGAGGTCACACTACTTCCGGCTCGGAGATGTCATTTCCTCTCAGCCTCAAGCCGCCTCCAGAGCGGAACTGCGCGCGGCGCGCCCCACCTACCCCTCTAAGACAGGGGCCGCAGGAGACACCTGGTGGACACTCTGTGAACTGCGCGCCGCACCGTTCCTCCCATTTAGGGCTCTTCCTGTGAGGCAGTGTGGTCCTCCACTCTGCCCACTTACAACAACAGGATCCAGCCTCGAGGGAGAATGCGTGGTATGTTTATCTTACGGTCCATGTTGTTCTCTTCTGTGTGTTTCAGATTAAATACCACGAGGACTTTGAGAAGAGCAGGATGGGGGGAGAGGCCTCGCCCGTACAGCCCAACACCCCCACTTTAGGTACGGAGCACTTCCTCACAGTATCACCTATCTATCGATACATACAGGGACATCGCTGGGAGGGAGCGGGTACTGGGAGGCAGTAGTAAGAGCTAGCCTTGGCTTGCCTTTGGCTTGCTGGGTAATCCGCTCTGTCTCCCAGGGCCCCGGGGCTGACAAGGGTGGCTCTTCCCACACAGTGGGCAGGGGAGAGGAGACATGCTGTGAGGGTGGTGTCAGGGCAACATGGAGCCAGTCTTATGTCTTCTGTCTTCTGTCTGTCCCCCCCCCCCCCCCCTCTCTCTCTCCGTGGTTGTCTCCCAGCAGCGTACCAGCAGGCCCCCGCTGCCTCTCCCAACTACCACTATGAGCCCGCTGCTGCCGAGCCGGTGCGCCAGGCGGCCGTCGGCCCCCCTCCTGGCTCCGGGGTGAGACCCTCCTCCTCTGCTGTTCTTACCACTGGGCAGCCCGCATGCTACACTGGGCTCCCCACAGCTGCATTGTCTTGTTAGTAGACTCTGACTGTGTTTGCACTCTTCTTTTCCGTGTGTGTGTGTGTGTGTGTGTGTGTGTGTGTGTGTGTGTGTGTAGAAGCGGTACAGGGCGGTGTACGACTACGCCGCGGCCGACGAGGACGAGGTGTCCTTCATGGACGGCGACATGATCGTAGACGTGCAGCAGATCGACGAGGGCTGGATGTACGGCCGCGTGGAGCGCACGGGCCAGCAGGGCATGCTGCCCGCCAACTATGTGGAGGCCATCTGAGCCAGGCAGAGAGAGAAAGAGAGAAAAAGAAAGAGAGAGAGAGAGAGAGAGAGAGAGAGAGAAAGGAGGAGGAGGTAGGGAAAGGGAGGGAGAGAAGAAAAAAAAATGAAAAGCCCAGTGCCATCTCATCTTAACGCCGCTTTCTCTTGGTTTTGACTCTTGCTCTCTGCTCTGTCCCCTCTGTGACACCCCGAACCCCCCACACCCCCGGAACCCCCCCTCCTCTGATCCCCCTCCCTCTGCCTCCGCTCGCCATACGCAGACCGCCTGTCTGTCGCTCTGTCTAACCCTGCCTATCTTTCTGTCTGTGCCGCTGTCTTGTCTTTCTCTGTATGGCTGTCTGTCCCCACCCCCCCCACCCCCTCTCTCTGTCCGCCAGCTCTTTTCCCCCTGGCAATCCCAATCCCCACTCTGGCACTGCCAGGAGTCTGAAGCCCTAAAATATATGACAGTGCTGTGTCCTACCACACAGTTCCATGCCCAGGCAGCACTTCCAACCCAATCAAAACTTAATGCAAAAAAATAAAGAAGGAAATGTGAACAGCAGCTCCCCCGTACAAATGTAAACGAACCCAGGGGCCCCATGACAGTCGAGGGCTGTGGCTAAACAGGATCACGGCCACTTTAGACGTGTAAAGAGTTTGTTTTTCGTTTTTATGTCTTCATTTTGCAACTTGAACTCGGTCAGACTGGAATTGCAGTGTACATTAGAATCTCACTGTGTACGAGTGCGGTCAGAACTAAGCTTGGAGAATTCAACCTTGTGTACATTCCACACACCTTAATTGTTGCGTCAGTCAGCGAGCTATCAGTCTTAACAGAGGTTTTATATATTTATATATTCACACACACACACTCATTACTCATACCATGCTCTTAATATATGTGCCCTCACATGTCCAGCACTGCTTGGTGGGTATTGTTGTGAAACTGGAATCCTGTCCCGAGTGAAGTGCACCTCCGACATGGCCTTCCACTGGCATGCCGAGTACAGGAGCAATCAGGGACTAAGTCAGGGGATATGGTTAGCAAGCATCCCCCTGAAATATCACCTCAAACCTCACCTTGGTCACAACTCCTCATCCCTGCACTCGCAGGGCCCATGCCTTCAGTCTTAAAAAGAGCCACTTTGTGAAGTGCTTGTGGTTGAGAGAGAAATGAGAGAGACAGAGAAAGGGCGAGGGGATCAGGCCAGGTTCCTCTCCGTTTCATGAGAGGGGCTGTTAGAGTTGACCAGTCATTGAGACGGCCACGCACAATTCATAAGAGTTCTGTATCGTGAATTGTTTTTAAAAGTCATTCCATTGTTTTTGCGATTGAACATTCCAATCTTTTTTCCATGAGGTGTGTACAAAAACGTTGAACTGTGTCAAGGTCCAGTAACTGTTGTTAATGTTGTCGTTTCTCTCCCACATCATGCTGTTTTTTTTTTCTTTCTTTTTTGGTAATGTAAGGTGCTTCATATTTACAAAAACAAATTGCGACTTAATGTATCAAATAAATGGAAAACAAAAATAAACCGGAACCTCCATTTATGAACGAGGGCAGACTAGTTTGTCTGGTCATGTGTAATAATAGCATTAGATTGGCTAGGTTAAAAGGTGGGCCAGTCACAGCTTTCTCTGGTTCAAAGGTGTTTAGCTGATAGTAATGCCTGCTCAACTGTGCCAACTCACGGCCTCTGATTTATCTGCCTGATGATATGTTTCCCTGAGGTTCTAAGGAGGGGTGCCACTGACACATTATTACTATTGATGTGTGACTGAGGGTGCTGTAGTCATGGCATAAAAGACTTATCCCGTAAACCTGCATCCTTTGTGTGTCAGAAAATGTGTAATTGTTGCACATGATTGATATGTTGTATTGGCTCATGAAAACATTACCTAGAAAAACATTTTTTTTCTCCCTCCTGTGTCTTAAAAGGGGGCTGTTTTCAGATTTCAAATTTGATTGACTACCGTATAATCCCGATCTCCACCCCTCTGTTTTTATTCCCGCCTCCCTGCTGTCTTCATTCTTTCCTGTGATGCACTGTGACTGTCACAGACGTGGGGGCAAAGGATTTCAAAGGAATTTTCAGCTTTATATATATATAAAAGAAACGGCGCTCTCCATGTAGCTAGATTACATTGTACAATTGTATATGCATTATAAAGAGAGGTTAGGGGAAAGGTTTTTACTGGTCCTGGTGCTTAGGTGAATGGCTTGCCTCCAGATACAAGTGTATGGTTAATATTTTTGTGAATGTGATCAAGGGGGAAATTAAACTAGATTATGCGTTAAAATAAATGCCAGTGTGTTGCAACTTGTCGGACAATGAGTTGGTGTTGAACATTCATATCATTTTTCTAATGTGATGAATTATGACAGTGCTGATGAAGAAGATCACTGAATTGTCAGGAAAAAAAAAACACAACACACCTCAAACTGGCGAAGTAATCAGTTGGCCAGACAAAAGGATCCATATCTTTCCTAATCTTTCCTTGGCAACTGGATGGCTTTCTTTGAAGGTAGATTGATGATGATGAGCCTTTTTCTTTAGGGAGCGAAGTCTAGCTCTTAGGTAGGAGAGCTGAAGGAGGTTTGGCTTGAAGTGGACGTGGAGTGTTGTTCTGTTGTACCTTCAGGTTTCTTTCTTATCAATGATGATGATTTTTTTAAAGCAAGTAGCCTTGGCTGCTTCGAGGATATTCCTACAGTTGAGAGAAGAAAAAAACACAAGTCCATGCTGGAATTATCCTTGCACCCTTTTTTCTTTTTTTTTGCGGTGAAGTGGCGTGGGCTTGTTTTGATCGGTTGGTTTGGGAGGAGAATGAGTTAATGAGCATGATGCTGTTAGGGTGGGCCGGGGCGTAGAGAGATGTCATGTACTACAACTTTACTAGCCTTGAGAGCAAGTAGACTGACCCGGAGATTAGTCAGAGCAGAAGTTAGCCTTGTCGCGCCAAATATGCTTCACAACTGTGGAATCACTCATCCTGCATCTACTGTATCATTTAGCATAGATCATATCGTAGCCCTGATTCCCTCAGTGTCTTGTATCCTACCTGTCCTACTGCCAAGATCTCTTGTATCCTTAACTTCATGGTAGACTCATGCTTCTGATGAATCACTTCGTGCTCCTATGATGCACACTGGTATAGACCGTGCATATTAACCACAAACACTGACCTAGCATTCAGACCAATCTTGTGCATTCCATCTTAAATGATCTTTGTTTTGATATAATTTTGTTCTTTTATAAGTAAATATAAACATATGCATAATGACATCAGAAAATCTGAATCCAGTTGAATTCAAGGATAAGCATCTCATGTTGCCCTGTTACAGCACTTCGGATTGTATTTATGATTCTACAGATTCAATAAAATGTCATTTTTTCTCAGACTCTTCATTTTTTTTTCGTTTACTGATGCAAAACACAACAAGCAGTATCACTAGAGTTGCAATTCTTTCGACTGGTTATGTGGTGGCATAGGTCCATTGTCTGGACATAATTCTAGCATAGCTTCTGGAACATCAGTTTCCAACAAAATCATACTAAAGCATTGGTACTGTACAATTTTTAATGGCCATGGCTGGCCGCGGTGTTTAGGCCAAAATGCTAAATCGATTTGACCGACCGAAACGTATATTTTTTTATGGTAACAAAAATGAATGGGCTCGGCACGATCGTTGCCCTACATTGGTACATATTTTTGCAAGACTCCATAATTTGCAGCACATGCATCAGAAGACCCACTTCTCACGCAGAACATATTCTAGAACGCATCCGGTAGGGAGGGGTTTAGCAGGAGGACGACGTTGTCCGGAGAGCGGGCAGATGATTGCTGCTCCGGCGATTCCCGATCTCCTCCAATTTACGTCGGTGTTTAGATTCGAGGGTTTCTCCTCAGTGTATTCTCTCATTGCATCTGCATCATTAATTTATGTTAGTCTAAGTATGTTGGACATTTTGATGTTGATGTTTTTCGCCATCATGGGGCTTGTTTTCCTTTCCTACATCATCTACATGTTATGATGTGCGCACCGATGGTCGGGCCGGGACGTAGAAACATATCTGCATCAGTGTTTCCCTCCGGTGACAATGGTAAGAAACGCTTTTAACACCTGTAACGTTAAGGTGCATGATATGTATTTAATGTATTTTAGTATGATTAGCCCTTGTCCTATGAGATTAATTTAAATAGCAAATTAAGTAGCCTAGGTATGCTCTAGCGTATTCTATACTCAACATGCTGGCAACGTGATCCTTAATGAGACAATCACTCTTTATAGTTCTCTTGGGTCAGAACCTTAAATGCCATATTGTGAGACCATCTGTTTGCTGTATTTCAAAAAGTGGAGCCCGTCTGAAGTGACCTGAAGGAGACAGAGGGGGATGCAAAGACTGCCCCGCATGAAGAGAAGATCCAGATGGACTGACACTGAGGAAACCATTCCCTCCTCTCGTCTCTTTTCTCTGTCTCTCGCAAAGGTTCTGCGTAGTTATGGGTCCAAGTGCAGTAGTCTTTTCTATCCTACTGTTGGTGTACAACCAGTCTGGTTTTACATTGAAGTGCAGACACATATCTTTGTCTGACTCCTGTTGAGTAATTAGAAGTATACAACAAGGGGATAGGGTTGTATTACAGTATAAGTAGACCTATTATCTTTTAATTACACTTAACAGCTATCCCAGCCTGATATTGTTGATGCAGTATGAGTGAGTGACCTTGTCTCCGTCCTGGACTTGGCTCGTTCGGGTCTTATGGACTTTGGACTGTGTGGTAAAATCACGTTATAATTTTTTTAACTTAGGTTTTATAACCAAGTGGAAATAGTAACTTCTTACCAATGTCTTGCAGCACATGTAGCCTACTTAATCATCGTCCGTTTTTCTTCATAGCCTACTAGATTGTCCCAATGCCTTGTTTGATCCCTACCTAGTCTTCAATGTCGCCACTAAATGCATTTAGAGCCCTTTGCACAATATCTATACTATATGAGTAATATATGTTTTATCACAAAATGTTTAATTTGTTTTCTTAAGATGGTGTTGTTATGTAAATAAAGATGATTCCACTTTAACCTTAATTGAGGTG
>JAPMUY010008787.1:0-75246 GCA_026901105.3 Galaxias olidus
TAACTTAAAACAATTAAATACCACTGAATGAAATGCTACACATTCAAAGATACGCAGTCATCCATGACTAAGAAAACAAATGTTTTATTTAAATATTTTTTAACTTTTGGAGACAAAAGTAATGCTACCTTTGATAACTAAAATAAAGATAATACTGAAATGGAATGAAATCAATTAAACTAAAGCTCACAAAGCTTATAAAAAATATAAGGTGCTAAATAAAAAAAAAGCTTGTGTGTCTAGATTTTATTTTGACCTCTGGAATTTAATTGTTCATTTTTATTTTTTTATTTTATTTAGTAATAGCTAATATCTCTAAATGTGACGATGTTCTTCAGGGGGTAGGATGAAAAAGAATCAAGATAACTGTTAAAATATTTGTATTTACTCACCCAGTCAGATCCCCCCCTTCCCACAAACTGTACTCTCTATAAAAGTTACATCTTTGAAGTCCCTCAGGTCAAATTAAACCTTTGAGGTTTAAATATTAAAATAATTTACATTATAATTTGAAATACATTACCTAGCATCCAACTATAACAATAAACTATGAAGATTGATGACATAACAATTTGTGAGTTTGCTTTACATGCATACTACTTATTTAAAATCTTATTATCTAAACATTTTATCTTACAGGGTAACCTTAACCTGATACAATGACCTGAAACAATGTTTTGATTAGATGATTACAATGATTAATTGTATGTGTCTTGTGTGTGTCTTTGTCTCTCTGTGCGTGTGTGTGTGTGTGTGTGTGTGTATAATTAATACCTCTTTAAAATTGTTTGATTACGTAGCTCTCTCTTTCCCTCTGAATTCCTCTAGCCTCTCTGAGGATCAGTCCAGACAGATGTCAGTACAGCATCAAACACAATAAAAACATGACACATTGTATTACACATGAATTGTTTTTATTTGGTAAGCTATTTGCCAATCCAGTAAAGCTAAAAAAGTATGAAAATTACCCGTTGAATCCCATTTTAAAAACATGATATTTGTGTCGAATTAAGCCTACGCTACTCTCAGCTTCACTGTGCAATTACGTCACATTCACTTTGAGGCTGTGAGTCGTCTGAGAGTGCGGGCTACAGTTGGACCCTTCTCGCACCATCTGCCCTCATAAGTCCGCAATTTGGGGGTCATTGCTGATTCCACCAAGTCCTTTGAACCCCACATCAAATCCGTCACCAAACGAGCATTCTACCACCTCAAAACCATCCCTGTGACCCTTATCCATGCCTTTGTCACCTCCCATCTGGACTATCGTAACAGTCCTCCTAGTCGCCCAAAGCCCAGGATAGGCTTTAGAATTAGTGTTCTCACACGCACCAACATGTGGGTTTCTACGGTAAAAGCAGATTGCAAATGTAGGCAGGCGCCAAACCATTCAAGACTTTAAACTAGCAGAAAGATCTTGAAATTAATTCTAAAACTCACAGGTAACCAATGAAGGGCTGCAAGGAAAGGTATACTGTTGTCTCTTCTGGTACGAGTTAAAAACCTGGCAGCAGCGTTTTGAATCAATTGCAATCTTTGGATGTTTTGCTTGCTGATTGCAGAATAACGTGCATTGCAATAGTCAAGTCTGGAGGAGGTAAAAGCTGGATGACCTTTTCTAAATCTGAATCTGAAGATGAAAGGAATGATCTGATTTTGCTTAGCTGTCTAAGTTGGCAAAAGTATGATCGTATAACATTGGCCACCTGAGTGAAAAGGACAACTCTGAATCAAATATAACACCAAGGTTGCAGGCCTCCTTACAGACATTTGATAAGGTGCCTAGATTGGATGAGAGATGGTTAACAATACTAGTGTCATTACTATATGGGGTAATGAAGATAACTTTTGATTTTGAGTCATTAAATTGTAAGACATTTGACATCCACTCCTTGACTTCAGCAATGCATAACAAAATATGGGAAACATCGGTGCTGCCAGGACATACAACTGGGTGTCATCCGCATAGCAATGGAAGTCAGAACTGTGTCTAAGTATGATTTGTACCAGCGGTAGAAAATATACATGCCTAAGAGGGGACCCAGAATAGGCCCCTGAGGGACCCCACGAAAGAAGAGCACAGGAGGAGGCATCTCTAAGCGCTACAGAGAAGGACCTGTTTGATAAATAAGACAAACCGTTCCAGAGACACATCACTGATACCAACATAATTTTTCAGATGGTTAATTAACACATCATGGTTCACTGTGCCAAAGGCGGAACTGAGGTGAAAGAGGATTCAAATTGAACAGCAACACAACTGTATATCAAATGAAAGGGTGGAAAACGGAAGACAAAAAAAGGAAAACTAAAAACTGTTGCATAAATTCCTAGCAAACTAAAAAGATTAAAGAAATAATTAAGCTTAATGAAGAATAATAATGCTATAGTCTAATCCTTAAAAACCAATCCAAATGAAGAAAGCAAGAACGTTTACTGATTAAATGCAAGTTGGTAGAAGTGGTTCTTCACCACAATTACAATAATAAAAAGTGTGTGTGTATTGTGCGTTATATATATATATATATATATACACACACACCTTACCACAGATACAACAACTGCAGTTATAACAACACATGGAATATTTAAATCAGCCCTTCAGTCAGCCTCACTATCAAGTCCACTGTCTTCACCAATTTCAGCAACACCTGAAGCTCTTCTTGTAAAATCTACAAGAGATGAAATGCTATTAGTACCACCATTCCTCACAAAGCCCTGCTTTCCATTCTGATTACTCACCGTCTAAATCACACTCATAGCATTTTCTGAACAAACTGGTTACATTATATCCATGATAGGAGATAGACTAAAATACATTTATAAATTACAACAACCTCCTGCTCAACACCAAGAAGACCAAGGAGCTCATAGTGGACTTCAGGAGGAATGCTGACACTCATCCACCCATCCACATCAATGGTGCGGCAGTGGAGTGTGTGAACAGCTTCAGATTCCTGGGGATCCACATCTCACAAAACCTCACCTGGACAACCAACTGCTCCAACCTGGTCAAGAAGGCTCACCAGCAGCTCTTTTTCCTGAGGACCCTGAGGAAAAACCACCTCTCTTCAGACATCCTGGTGAACTTCTACCGCTGCACCATCGAGAGCATCCTAACCAACTGTATTACAGTTTGGTATGGGAACTGCTCTGTCGCGGACCAGAAGGCGTTGCAGAGGGTGGTGAAAACCGCCCAGCGCATCGCTGGAGCCCCACTTCCTGCTATAAAGGACATCTACAGGAAGCGTTGTCTTAGGAGGGCCATAAACATTAGAAAAGACTCCTGCCACCCAGCACATGGACTGTTTGCCCTCCTGCCCTCTGGGAAGCGCTACAGGAGCCTACGGACCAAGACCACTAGGTTCAGGAACAGCTTCTTCCCCACAGCTGTCTCCCTGCTGAACTCTGCCCCCCATGCCCCACCCCATTCCTAACACATATACACACGGATCTGAGCACCAGGACTCTACCAAGTATCATTGCACTACTGTAGATATGCTGTTTATAATGTAAATCATTTTCCCTGCACTACTGTGCATACAGTATACTATATATTCTGTAGATTATGTAAATCATCCATTGCACTGTACTGTACTGCACTGTACATACTGTATACTTAACATTCTGTAGATAATGTAAATCACCCACTACTGTACACTACTCATATCGTAATTTATCTATACTGTTACCAAAGCCTGTTCATAGACATAGATATAGACACTGCACATATGTATATCTTTTTTTATATCATTTCATACTGCACTTTGTAAATTATGTTATTTAAGCACTGCTAAAAGCACTTCTGGTTGAGATGCAATCTGTATTTCGTTGCTTTGTACTTGTGACATGCGCAATGACAATAAAGTTGAATCAATCAATCAATCAATCAATAAAATTAGATCATTTTAAAGTTAATAGTAAACGGAAAAACTTGACGTACAGACTTGTAGCATGGTTCCCCAATTCTTCAGTTTGATTTAATTGGTCCTGCGTGTCTATGGAACAAATGTTTAAAGGGAGATATGTTAATATATTTTAAGTAAAAAATATGTATCGTTAATACACTGAAAAACACTTGACTTACTATCTGAGACTGGTTTCTGTTTCTTTCCCAGACATGGTCCATACTTGTACAGCAATACCATCACCAGGATCCCCAGGATCCCCACTCTCACCACTGAGTCTTTGTCATTGCTGGCTGGGAGATGTGTTCGGGTGAACAGGTCATCTGAAATACAACAACTACAGTTACTGATGGTCCCCCAAACGGCTGTGACAATATTCCCAAACGTTTCAATATTCAAAATACAGTCACAGGCAAAATACAGTCACAACAAAAACAAAAAGCACCATCATGACAGACACATTTTAGGTCAGTAACGTTTTGGCACCATCAGGACAGACACATTTTAGGTCAGTAACGTTTTGGCACCATCATGACAGACACATTTTAGGTCAGTAACGTTTTGGCACCATCATGACAGACACATTTTAGGTCAGTAACGTTTTGGCACCATCATGACAGACACATTTTAGGTCAGTAACGTTTTGGCACCATCATGACAGACACATTTTAGGTCAGTAACGTTTTGGCACCATCATGACAGTTACATTGCTCTTTACAGTGTAGCGACTATCAGCATCTTCGACAGTCACAGTGAAATCAGAAATGATGACAAATCCATCCCTGTGCCTCCACTCCAACGCAGGCTCTGGGTACCAGCTCCTGGCCTCACACTGCAAAACCATGCCACTTTGGTTGAGGCCTGCAATGGAGACTATAGGCACAGACACTGCACCTGCAAGAACACATGTTTCAAATTCATTAAAAAAAAAATTCAAAAGGACCTCCAAGGATTTGTTTGTTGTTTTAGCACATAAATGGCAAAAAGTAGAAGTAAAACTAGGTAGCGCACAGTATGAGCATCAAACAAAGATTAGGTCTTATGAGGAGGTAACAATGTAAAAGAACAGTTTGTAGTCTTATTGTGAGGGCATAAATTATACCTAGTCTATAATATGATACGTACACAATTGAGCAGGTTTTTACAAACGGTTTCTGATTTCAGACTAGACAGTTCAGAGCTCTAACAAAAGTCATTTGTCTCTGAGACTAAGATTTGTCACATTTTTGTTTGTATGTCGTTTTTGTGGACCGGGACCTACCAACAAAGAGTTGTATAAAAGATTCCCCCATCCTTGGAACATGGCATCTGTATCTTCCTTCATCATCAAGATTTACTCTGAGGAGGTTCAGAGAGATGTTGCCGTTGACTAATTCTTCTAAGAAAAGGGCAGTCTTTCCCTTGTACAATTGATTTTTTATCGTGTATTCCTCCCGGCCATCTCGACGAACATGTACAAATTTGGGCTTCAGGTCCGGTCTAGACCACTCAGTAGCATCGGCCGGGGGTTCCAGGTGACATGACAAGGTGACGTCATCACCCATTAGAGCTGCTGTGTGATGCTGAATTGAACTAATCATCCGAGGCGGACCTGAGACTAACAAATCAAACTCAATATAGTGTGAATCTAAACAAATAATTATCTTAAAGGATATGATTACAAGGAAAACACTTGACCAAAATACTCACCATCACAAACCCCTGTCAAGCAAGCTTCAACCATAAAGCTTATAACCAGACCAAGAATCTTGCGTTCCATTTTGTAACCTCTAAAAGACGAAAAATACTTTTTTAAATTTATTCACTTAGCCTAGGTAAGTTATTGAGAAAAAAAATTAAATAGAGCTTTTTTGGATTAGGCATCAATAATGTCAAAGGAACCAGAATGCTAAAAATGTGGGTTGTAGGATATGGTTCAAAAAGACTGCGTTTGGCTACAAGGAAGTAACATCCCAGTATATTTCAAACATTAGACTGCTTAATCGATAAATTAAAATATAGAAATCAACCTGAAAACTGATTTAACTTGCCTAGTAGTTCATGCAGACTAGCATTACCCACTAATGTCTAAAGGGAAAATTACAGACAACATTCCTAATACATCCCCAACATCTCTAATGAGTTTGCTAAAACAAACATAACATTGTTTATTTAGACTAAAAGAAGTAAAACCTAGGCAACATTTACATGTGGGGCCAAAATGGGTTCTAGATAGATTGTTTTATGGGTCCCAAATGGGTTTGTCCGCAAGTTCCACAGAGCACCCACATGTGTTTGCTCATATGGCTCATGAGTTCCAGCCAGGCTAGTGATGGGGCCAAATTACAAGTGGCAATACTGTGCTCAGCCTGTTTGGGTCCCACTTCCAGCTAAACTGCCCATTTGGGGCCTGTGTAACTATTACCCAGTGACCCACCCAGTGCCCGCAGTTTACCCACATGGGTGTGCCTGTGTATAGCCCAGTTGGTACCTCAACCTAAATGCACAAGTTGAATTTGTTTCCTTTTCAATTAAGTCTCATGTTAACAACGCGAAAACTGCAGTTGGGCAACAGCATGTCCGTCCGTCTCACACATTACAAAGAAAACTAACAAACTTAAACGTAACTAAACTAAAAATGGCTGTAACTCAAATAGGCACTGTGTGCACTCTGGGTTTGTGGTTTACGCAGTACAAAATCGTTGTCCATACCATAAGATGCAGTTTCAGATGTTTATTCCAGGTTTCGGCAGGCAAACAACGAGCAATACATGTTTAAGCCTACTTGCTGCCTCTCTTACTCTGACCGCTGCCTGACTGACTGACTGACTGACTGGTAAAAAACCATAGGCCCACCCAGGTGCATGCTGGCCTACCTGTGGTCTAGCTATTTATCCTCTAGGTGCCCATAGCCTAAACCAATAGAAAACAAATTACTATGAAAAAGTAAATATAAGCAAATTTATTCTAAACAATATAGGTTAAACAAAAATAATAATACTAACTTAATAAAAATAGGCAAATAGCTCCTACACTCCGGCCCCTAATTGTCCATTAAATCACAATTACAACTACAATTAACTAAAGGAGCTATTCTAACAACAATATCAGTGGTATGCTATGTGTATACATTAACTTTAAGTGACTCTTGTCATTCTTCTTCCGCTTAATGATGAACCTGAAAATAAAGGTCAAAGATAGAGGAGGGGAGTGAGTAGTAGAAAAGATAGAAATAGAGTCTTAGTCCACAGCTGCTTCCAGAAGCAGACAGAGCTTCGTCACTGGCCTCTCCAACACACTGGTTTTGGTCTGAAGCTGCACTGAACGAACCAGGCCTCGTGCATCAGCTTTGACTGCCAGGACTCTCCCCATCTGCCAACATCCTCTGGGTGCAGTAGCATTTGCGACCAGGACAATATCTCCCGGACAGATGTTTCTTCTCGGTCTCATCCACCTTTGTCTTTCCTGCATCAGAGGTAAGTACTCAGCAATCCATCTTTTCCAAAATAATTCAGCCATGTACTGTACTTGTCTCCATCTTTTCCTCAGGTACAAATCTTGCTTTTCAAATAATTCAGGTGGCATGACAGGTTTGCCCTTTAATATTAGGATGTGATTTGGTGTAAGGGCTTCTAAATCATCTGGATCATCAGAGACTTGTGTGATGGGTCTGTCATTTAAAATGGCTTCAGTTTCACAGAAAACAGTTTGGAGCGCTTCATCATCCACAATCTGCTGTTTGAGGACTGAGGTGAGTACACTTCTGACTGAACGAATCAGACGCTCCCAAATGCCACCTTGATGTGAAGCTGCAGGTGTATTAAAATGCCAGTTTATGCCATCCTGGACCAGGGCTCTTTGGATTTTGTCCTGGTTCAAAGCAGCCAGACTTTCTTTCAGTTCTCTGTTGGCGCCAACAAAATTTGTGCCATTATCTGACCTGATGGAGGAGACAGGGCCACGTCTGCAGATGAATCTTCTGATTGCATTAATACAGGAATCAGCATCAAGCATGTACGCCACTTCCAAATGGACAGCACGACTGGTTAAGCAAGTAAATATGACTCCATATCTTTTGAGTAGACTCCTGCCTCTTTTAACATCAATGGGGCCAAAATAATCTACTCCAACATTTGTGAACGGGGCTTTGTCTGGTATTACTCTCTCCTGGGGCAGATCGGCCATTTTCTGTTCCAAAAGCTTTCCTCTGTTTCTTCTGCAGGTGATACAGTCAGACAGGATTTTCCTTGCAGCAGAGTTTGCATTGATTATCCAGTACTTCTGACGCAGCCTGGACAACATGTGGTTTCTTCCTGCGTGACCAAGTAGGTGGTGAATATGGCGAAGAATTAATGTTGCCACATGCATGTCTTTACACAGGATGGCAGGATGCTTGGTTTCTGATGGTAACGCTGCTCTCTTGAGACGACCACCCACTCTGAGGACTCCATTGTCGATCACTGGATCAAGTCTGTATAGGTGACTGTCTTTAGAGATGGTCTTGTTGGCTCTGAATGAACAGATTTCAGGTCCAAACCTGTGATGTTGTTCAAACTGAATGATAGACTGCTCTGCTTTAGCCAGATCTTCAGACTGCTCTGCTTTAGCCAGATCTTCAGATGTTAACTGTTGTCCTTTCAGTGTGGTCTTAAACTGCATCATCCTTTTTGCCACATCTTGCTCTTTGGTACTCACATCATCTTCTGACTGATGTATGATAGCAGAAAACTCCTTTCTTTTCTGTGACAACAATTTGAGGAACTCTTTCGCCTTTAAAAGCCAGGCCACAGATGTCTTCAGCTTCACCCAGGATGAAAAGTAAGAGACGAATGAACTGGTGGGGGTTTTCTTCTCCTCAACAACAGCACTGACTGTCACATCTTTCTTTATTTCAGGGTCATCAGCAGGAATCGGATCATGATTTACGTCCAGCTTAGGCCATTTGTCTTTGGACTTAAACAAGAACTCAGGGCCATTAATCCATCTGCTGTGCTGTAAGAAGTCTTCTGCTCTCATTCCTCTTGATGCCTCGTCTGCTGGATTGTCTTTAGTGCCCACATACCTCCACTGATCCACTTGTGTAGCTTCTCTGATGGTGGACACTCTGTTTGCAACAAAGGTATGAAATCTCTTTGTCTCGTTGCAGATGTATTTCAGGACAGTGGTGCTATCAGTCCAGAAAACAGATGTCTCAAGTTTAAGATGTAACCTTCTTTGTAGCAGTTGGTCAATGTGGACAGCAAGGACAGCTGCAGTGAGCTCCAGACGAGGGATGGTGGTCTGCTTGAGAGGAGCCACTCTGGCCTTTCCCAGGAGGAATGTGAGGTGCACTTGATGGTCCTTTTGGAATCTTAAATATGACACTGTACCATATCCCACTTGGCTGGCATCAGAGAAGTGGTGGAGCTGCGCTGTAACAGGACAAAAGTCTTTAGGCTTAATGCAACGATCCACTTTAAACTCTGACATCCTCTTCAGGTCTTCCAGCCAGCCGGTCCATTGTTTGGAGAAATGATGGTGAACAGCATCATCCCAGCCCAGATTTCTTCTACAGAGCTCTTGAAGCAGCAGTTTGGCAGTAATGGTGAATGGGGCGAGAAATCCCAGAGGATCATACAGTGAGCTCACTACTGACAGTATTCCTCTTCTTGTATGTGACTGCTCTTGAAGTGAGGTTCTAAATTTGAATGTGTCACTTTGAGTGCACCACTGTAGTCCAAGTGCTCGCTCCATTGGAAGCTCATCTCCATCCAAATCCATCTCCAATATTTCCTTTGCTTTGTTGTTGTTTGAAACTGTATGCAGCACTGCACGGCTATTACTGAGCCACTTGGAAAGCTTGAATCCACCCTTACTGCAGAGAGCTGTCAAGTCCTGTATCATTTTTATTGCTTCCTCTTCTGTAGGCAGAGACTTCAAGCAATCATCCACATAAAAATTATGCTTGATTGTACTGACCACTTCAGCTGGAAACTGCTGGGCATTGTCTTCTGCTGTTCTTCTTAATGCATAATTTGCACAGCTCGGAGAGGACACAGCTCCAAACAGATGTACTTTCATGCGATATTCTTGTGGAGTTTGTGAAGTGTCACCATTGGGCCACCAGAGGAAGCGGAGGACGTTTCTGTGTTGTTCTGGAACATGGACCTGGTGAAACATGGCTTGAATGTCTGCCATAACTGCTATGGGCTCTTGTCTGAAGCGCAGAAGAACTCCCACAACTGAGTTGGTCAGGTCGGGTCCTTGTAACAGCTGGCTGTTAAGTGAGGTCCCTTTGTAGGTTACAGCACAATCAAAAACAACTCTCAGTTTGCCTTTTCTGGGGTGATAAACACCATGGTGTGGAATATACCACACGTTACTGTCACTGTCCATCAGCTGGTCATCAGGTACCATTTCAGCATATCCATTACATATCATGTCCTCAAGAAATGTGATGTAATCTGTCTTGAAGGAGCTGTTCTTATCAAACTTTCTTTTCAGGCTTTGGAGACGTTGCTCTGCAATACAGCGGTTTACTGGCAAGATGGGATTTTCCACTTTAAAAGGTAAGTTGATACAGTAATGTCCATCAATTAGTTTGGCTGTATTGTTCATAATATCCATAAACTTGATGTCTTCTCTGGACATTTCAATCTGTTCTTGTGATGTTTTTTCATTGAAGTCATGGTTGTATTGTTTAACCGGCATTGTTTCCAGATGTTCCACAGAAATCCTGTTGGCAGTGACAGCAGGGCAGCCTGTCTTGTTCCTCTCACTCCAAAGTGGACCGTTGATGACCCATCCAACTCGGGTCCGAACTGCATATGGGCCTTCGTCCTGACTGTTAATCAGCTCCCATGGCTCCATCACTTTAGGTGCATCAGTGCCAATTAGCAAATCTACATTGGCATCTATATTGTGGAGCTTGATACTTTGCAGGTATGGCCACTTATCTATGTCCTCTTGTTGTGGAACATTACAATTTGAAACAGGCATTAATTTTTGTGTCATAACATCTGGGAGTTCAATGAAATCATCTTTATGAAGTGCTGCTACTTGTAATCCAGAGATGATGTTTGTACTCACAATGCTTCTATGTCCCATTGTTCGCAGCTGAATACTTGTTCTTTTGCCTTTCAAATGGAGTTTTCTTGCCAAATTTTCGGTGCAAAATGTACCTGTGCTGCCCGGATCCAAAAATGCATAAGTCTGCACAGTTGTATGATTTTTTGGGCTCCTGACTTGGACAGCGACGATGGAAAGGATTGAGTGATCTTCATCACCGGCCCCGATATGGCCACAGGTTTGAGTCATAGTAGAAGTGGTGCTCATAGGAGGATGTGGACGTTTGGAGTATGCTCCTGTATCTTCCTGGTTAATGTGCAGGACACTGGGATGCTTTTGGTGACATACAGAACAATCCAAGCGTCCTCTGCATTCTCTGCTTGTATGTCCCATTTTTAAACATCCAAAACACATGCCTTTTTCCTTAATAAAGTTCACTTTATCTTTGTGTGGCTTCTCTTTGAACTTAAAACATTTTTCAGTTGTGTGGTTACTTTGGAGACAATACAAACAGCTGTTAGTTGTGAAGGACTTGCTCTTATTTCCAGGTATGAATTTATTGTTAACTGCAGTAACACTAGTGGCAAAACTGCTTCCCTTTTTCCTTTGTTTTATATGGCTGCTGTTGGTGCTTTTGAAGCTGGGCTGTTGTGGATCCTGGATATTACCAAACAGTGGATCAGATGCAACTTTGACTTGTTTTTCAATGAAAGTGACAAGATCTGTAAATACTGCTCTCTGACCCCTTTGTTCCTGCAGGTCACAGGCCACATTTCTCCACCTCTCTCTCATTCTGTAGGGCAGCTTTAGGATAATGCTTAGCATATTTGATGGCAAGTCCAGTTCTTTCATTTGTGTAATGTGTTCTGTTAGATTTGAGCATCCTTTCAGAAACAGGGAAAATGTCTGCAGTGCTTTAATGTCCTCATATTTAATAGATGGCCATTTATGAATTTTGTCCATATAGGCATATGCAATTTTGTGTTCGTTTCCAAAATGTTCAGCAAGAAGATCTTTAGCTCTGAGATAACCAAGTTCAGATGGTAAGTGCTGGCAACTGTGAACGAGGTCTCTCGGCTGCCCCCTGGTGTATTGTTCTAAAAAGTGCAAACAATCACTCCGGTTGGATGTTTTGGCCTCCACGCCATTCTCAAATGCTCTTATAAATGATTTGTATTGGAGAGGGTCTCCGTCAAAAACAGGGATGTTTCTTGGTGGCAGGACAGAGCTTTGATTTTGCTGAACCACCATGGCAGTGATGTCGTTTTGCCTTTGCATAATATCGATAACGCTGGTTTGGTGATCTGTTTGTATTTCTGACTGCAGATGCGCACTCGTGTTTGGACTTTGATAATAATTTATTTGGGCACAGGCACTTTGTGGCATGTCAGTAATTTGAATTGCTGGCTTTTGTTTAGGGCGTACAACTGGTTGCTCGGAGGTATTAGGCGCATTGACATTATCATTTTGCTCCGGAACAAATATATCGGCACATGGACTTAGTTTTGGCGCGTGGTTGGAATTACGCTTTTCAAAGTATGAATTCATGCCGTCAGAATGTTTTGAGCCACACTGTGAATTGATTTCCAGTACACGGAGTTTTGCATTAGCAGCAGCCAGCTCTGTCTCGAGTTCAAGTTGCTCCTTTTCATGTTTTAATCGTTTCAATTCGTTCTCCATTTCCATTTTTAAATTTTCCTCTTGCGTTTCAATTTGATGTTTCTTTTTGAGTGCGGCAACGCGCTCCATCAGCGCCGCCCTTTCGGCCTCGGCCTTTACGCGCCCCGATGTAGTGGAGGAGGCACGGGACATTTGAGAGCGAGTCTTTGCTTTTGATATGAACTTACTGAACTGTCCTCGGGATTTATTTCATCAACATTGTCATTGCTTTGTTCCTTATGATCCACAATTGGTTGCACATAGGGCTGACCCAGTTCACATAACCAGCCTTTGACACGATCAGTAAACCCAAGGTAAGTAGTCATTTTATTTTCAAAGTATTCATTTTGTTTATTAAGTTCATCTGAGGGTATTGGCAAACTTGTGAAATTGTCATGAGAGTCCTTTGCGTCCTTATAACATTGGATGAATATGGCAAGAAGGGAAGTCACTGAATCAGCTTTGTCTTTTGACTCCATCAAAACATTTACATCCTCCATTATCCGTTTTGCTCGTTTGCATTTTGCGCTCCTTTTTTCTTGACACAGTTTCATATAAAAACCCAAGCCTTTACTTGTGAATTTAATGCTCCGTTTGGATGAAACTTCCACGTCACTGGTGGCAAGCTGCGCTTTTGTAACATCCGACATTTTCACACAAACACTTTAAACTGCTCGTAGCCTTTTATTTCAAAATCCACAAAAGAGAAAAGGGGGAGGGCAGTGCAGAAAACACAATAATTTTGATCCAATATGATTTGATTCAATTTTCCATGGAGCAAATCCACTAGCGGTGCATAAAGGTATTGCACATTAATCCAGCCTTTTATTCATCTCCGCTTTGTAAAACTTGTATTGTAACATTGATTACTTATCTTCAAACTCCACTCGTTTGGCCGTTTTCCTGTACAGCATTAGCAATCATATTACATACCACTGTTGTTGAAGAGAAGCGTGAGCATTTCTGGCTTGTGGGCGAGGCAAACTTTCCCGCTTGCGGCCTTCAAAGAACAAAGGCGGTTGATCAAACAATCTTTACACTGCCATCCGCGCATCAATCCACAATAATTCAGCAGATTTGGGTACGTTGAATCTTCCTTAAGGTCCAAGGGTAGGTTTTTTACTTGTGTAGTGACTATTTGTCAAAGAAAACTAACAAACTTAAACGTAACTAAACTAAAAATGGCTGTAACTCAAATAGGCACTGTGTGCACTCTGGGTTTGTGGTTTACGCAGTACAAAATCGTTGTCCATACCATAAGATGCAGTTTCAGATGTTTATTCCAGGTTTCGGCAGGCAAACAACGAGCAATACATGTTTAAGCCTACTTGCTGCCTCTCTTACTCTGGCTGACTGACTGACTGACTGACTGACTGACTGACTGGTAAAAAACCATAGGCCCACCCAGGTGCATGCTGGCCTACCTGTGGTCTAGCTATTTATCCTCTAGGTGCCCATAGCCTAAACCAATAGAAAACAAATTACTATGAAAAAGTAAATATAAGCAAATTTATTCTAAACAATATAGGTTAAACAAAAATAATAATACTAACTTAATAAAAATAGGCAAATAGCTCCTACATTCATATGTTATTCCTGAAGTTACACGTAGTCTACTCTACAGTACGCTGCATAATATAATGGTGGACTGCGTTAGGATACTTAACCCATTAATGTCCATAATGGAATTTTATAATTTCCTTTACTGCACTGAAAGTGCGCTGTGCTAAGCACAAATCCATTGCCATTTTTCAAATCGGACAAAGAATGAGGCTGCATCTCAAGTTGGTTTGAACATACTTTTTTTTGTCGTTAGCCACAAGGGGTTGCCGTTTTTGTTCTGTTTTTCACACAAAAACACCTCGAGAATAGGTTAGGATTTTAAGATCTTCATAATTTTTTTATACACACATAGTCTGGACTCTTATAAAATAGATCCAAAAAGAAAAAGTATATTCTGTTGATTTTTTATCCGGTATTGACATTGTGCAGCCCTCAGACATTTTAAATAGTAGGGCTATGGTATTTTCAATCTGAATAACATGTCTGTTTTAAATACAATTTTAAATCAACACTTTGTCTTCCCCTCACTGTCACACACACTACTACCATCACTAACCACCACCACTATACTACTACTACAACCACCACCACCGCTATACTACTACTACAACCACCACCACCGCTATACTACTACTACAACCATCACTACCACTACACTATTACTACAACCACCACCACCGCTATACTACTACTACAACCACCACCACCGCTATACTATTACTACAACCACCACCACCGCTATACTACTACTACAACCACCACCACCGCTATACTACTACTACAACCATCACTACCGCTAAACTATTACTACAACCACCACTACCACTACACTATTACTGCAACCACCACCACCGCTATACTACTACTACAACCACTACTACTACAACCGTTACCACTCTACTACTACAACAACAACAACAACAACAACAACAACTACTACTACTACTACTACTACTACTACTACTACTACTACTACTGCTACTACCCTTCTCCTACAATCACTACCACTCTACTACTACTACCACTGTACTGTTACTACAATCTCCACTACAACCACTACCACTCTACTCCTGCCCTACTACCATTTCCACTGCTCTACCGATAGCCCTAGCAATTCAATTGTAATATTATATAAACGTCTTTAAATCTGTACAAACATCCACCCGTCTTAACTCCACTGCACTGTCACCACTTTCACTATCTGGAGGCTCGATACAAAATGTCTGCCCTCATTGTCAACTGATGTTCCCAATTCAATCACCTCCTGAACACTGAACACTGAATCTTTTTAGAGAATTCATGACTCCCAGAAGCCCCTTGGTTTTCTTTACAAGGTAAGATCACCTTTAATCTTTTTTTTAAGCAGTCTGTGAATTCAACGTTAATGCTGTTGTGCAATTTGGATGGGACTTGACATACATTCTTATGAAACTGTGATCCAAAATGTGTTAAGTTGATGTAATGTCCTTGTTCAATAAAGTTAAGTTAAAAAACTAATTTCACACTTTGTTTTTCCCCCAGTGTAGAAAATCATTCCACTTTTACATTCCACCACAAGGTGGCAGCAATAATAAAGCTTTTAACTAAAAGACATTATGGTTACTTTGCCATTTCTAGGCTTGATTTTGTGAAACTTCAGATGCTAAAGATTTCTATTTATATAAGTTGAAGGATGTGTTTCTATTTAAACATCGCCTGAGAATAATAATGCAGGTTTGTTATCAGTAAATAAAGAAATACAAGGTTGACTATTTTCCAGAAAACTACTAAATGAGTTGTAACTGGGGTGGTGTTGGAGTGAAGTGTCTGGGGTTCTCCACAGTTCTGAATGAGAACAAAACATCAGATGGTCCTTTGTGGAAATGCTCTTGCTGTAATAAACATCCGTCTGTATTGTACAGGCCAAGCGACATGGGGATCTTGTGCAACTCTTACCAGACATGGATTGGTGATTATTGGATGGAGCGTCACTTGTGTTGCACAATATCTGATGTCTGTATCATCGGCAACTCGTATGTAAGCTATTGATACAGAGTTTGATAATCAATTTGATAGAGAAATGTTGCGGGGACTGAGAGGCAGGAAGCTCAAAGTTATATGAACCACATAAAGTATTCCATGGAGGGGTTATAGTTTCCGATTGAGGTCACCTTTTTACCATAGACCGAAGGAGAGGTTACAGCAAATGTTGTATCTTTCTTTCTGGGAAAGGTTGTCATTGCAGTAATTTTGCTACTGCCAAGAACTCTGCACGTACAGGAAATCCTGTCGGTAAGATTGTTTTCTGCACGAAAAATAATGAAGTCATTATAAATCCTGTTTTCCATTGTGACGTGAAAATAGAGATAATATCTGTGAAATACCCAGTTACAGAGATTGATTTTCAACATCGGCAATACAGGATGCAAGGCATGTCACATATAGGCTTACTATAAATCTGTAAATAAATATAGAGGGACTATTTGCAGCAGTTATCCAGTAAGGTCATAGATTTAAGTGAAACATGATAATCTCACTGACACACTATGGGTTTCTTCCTTTCTTCTTTCCCCAATGAGGGGAAAAAAGAAGGAGACAGAACATCTCTCCAGCACACCTTCCTCTTAAACTTGGTCTGTACCTTCCTCTTCTTATTCACCTGCTTGTTTGCGGTGAGTGTTTGGCCTGCAACTCTAGAAGGAATGGGCGTGTGGCTAACCAGAGGCATAACTGAGTTCTATTTCTGATGGTTTATGTTAGGAAGTTGGTTTAAACTTTGGTTTAAACTTGGTTTAAACTTGGTCTGTACCTTCCTCTTCTTATTTACCTGCTTGTTTGCGGTGAGTGTTTGGCCTGCAACTCTAGAAGGAATGGGCGTGTGGCTAACCAGAGGCATAACTGAGTTCTATTTCTGATGGTTTATGTTAGGAAGTTGGTTTAAACTTTGGTTTAAACTTGGTTTAAACTTGGTCTGTACCTTCCTCTTCTTATTTACCTGCTTGTTTGCGGTGAGTGTTTGGCCTGCAACTCTAGAAGGAATGGGTGTGTGGCTAACCAGAGGCAGAACTGAGTTCTATTTCTGATGGTTTATGTTAGGAAGTTGGTGTCAAGAGGTGAAACGGCCACTTCAACTGCTGCCTACGCTTGCCCTACAGTGTTATGGTCTCATGTTCCATCAACTGTAAATATTTGTGAAAAATCAGGTGTGCAGCAAAACCAGACTCAAGGTTACAGTTTTATTCAAATTCTCTCAGAAGATCCAACAAGATCCAACAGAAGGGGTAACTTATTTTGTTGATGCTGAGCTACAGCGATAGTCTCTAATGACTGTAGGTGACAGGCTAAGCGCTTTGGCAATTTTCTCCTTGACAAAATGGATCTCAAACAAAGTGTGAGAAATGTTCACATAGCACCAGAACAAATAGGGCTGGATTATGAGAGGAAATAAACACGACACTCCGCAGCATCTAGTCTATGCATCTCTCATTCATCCATGAGAACATGTTTGTCCCAAAGGAAAAAAGTGGGTGTGGAAATCCCCTGACCAACTCGGCAAGCCCAAGCAGATCGTGTTATGTTAAGACAATGACTAGCCGCAAGTCAGTCACTCAAAAACACTGGTCAATGGGAACCAAAGGTTTGAGCTTAGAGCACTGTGATGGCACCCTACAGTAGACCCCTGTCCAACAGCATCAACACATAACCCAACCCCAAACTACCAGGAAAATATGAAGTCTTAGTTGGTCATGTCCTGAGCCTGCCCTTGCTTCTTCTTTCCGCACGGGAAGCAGAAGAGCCTCGCCAGTGCGTTGAGGGCTCTACGGAAGGGAGATCTTTTAGGCTTTACCCCTTTGAACTCATGGGCCGAGGTTTCCGTGGAAACTGCAGCCAAAACAAAAAGTGAAAATCAGCGTCATGGAAGAACACGCGCACAACTGAACAATACCTTCAGGATTCTGTTTCTTACTTTGAAGAGGAACTGGAGCCACTTGCTTCTTCTTGGGCTTCTGGGGTGTATGCAAGACACCGTTTTGTGACATTAAGTTACAATTACATTGGGATGATATTTTACCCTGCTCTGTGAATTCTGTGGTTCAAAGTTGAATTTATGACTTCAGTACCTTGGGTTTGTCTTCGGACCTCTTTTCCTTTTTCTTTTTCTTTTCATCTTTCGTCTTCCCATCATTCTTCTTTTTGGCCTGAGAATGAAATACGATGAAAGTACCGTTTTCTACAAGGCTGTCTGCTTTTAGACTGAAATATAGTTGTAATGCTGTTACCTGAAGGACAACCCGGTCTTCTCTTGGTAGCAGGTTCTTCAGACTCATGTTGGATTCCTTCTCATTACAATGAAGCGAGGCATGGCCTTTCCCCTTCTGGCTCGATGTGTCCAAGATGGAGGTGAGACGGACACGGCTGTTGTCACGGTAACAATCCATGGATGGTGTAGGCTCCGAGAGAGACCCATCAGCGAAAGCAAAGCGATGGAAGTCAGAACGCGGACTGTCGAGACTCCTACTCTCAACAGAAGCCACTGGAAAGCCAACTGAGGCGTGGTTGTAAGGAATGACAGAGCTTTCCCTGTCTTTTGTGAACCCGGAGATGTCTTCAGGTCTCTCCTCCAAACGTTTGTTGGCATTGTTATCACACACATCACGAGTTTCACAAGTGTTTAAAATCCCGCCGGCATTTGCCAAGCAGGTGGAGTCTTTCAACGCATTCTCTGACATGAGGCTGCTGGCTTCAGGAAGCTTTTCAGGCAAAAACGTTTCATTTATGCCGAGACTCAAGGAATGAGGTCTTTCAACAGCATACAGAGGAACATTATCCACCCTCATGCCAGTTTGTGCGTGAATGTCTTCACCAGTCGCGATCTTCCCTCGCTCGACAGACAGAGAGTTTTCCATCACCTCCTGCTGAGTCATAGAGGACGGAGACTCGGTTGACCCTTCTGGGTTGCCGTCCTCATTCGGCGGCACATCCAAAGTTTCATCGTCACAGTGCAACCATGCTTTGCTCAGCTCGCTAACGTAACACCGTTTCACCTCTGCAACGGGGCTGCTCCACAGGGTGGAGGAGGAGGACCACGGAGAGGGGGCGGCGGTCAACGGACGCTGCTCCTTATTGTCAGGAGATCCTGAGTTTGGCGATAGGCCTGGGGCATCGGCTTCATCCACTTTGGGGTTCTTCTCCTCGCTCTGGAACGAAGCACCCCATGCCGCTGTAATGAAGGCGCGCCTTGGAGCAAATGAAATCGGCCCATGTGTCTCCCCAGGTAGCGTGATGTCCAAGACGTCCTCAACACTGGCCATGGAATCGGGTGAGAAGCATAACATCTCACTGAAGACGTCCTTGGCTCCCGAGTTCAAGCCTTGGAGAACGCAAAACAAACGGCAATAAAGTTAACATCAGCTGAGAAGGATGGAGTCATGCAATGTCCACTGCCTATGAAAAACTAAGGAGCAGTATTAAATGCTTAAATAAATATTTATATATATATATATATATATATACATATATATATATATATATATATATATATATATAACATTTGATCTTACCCTTTAACACAACGAGGGATACCGTCTCGTGGTTCTCAAAAGCCTCAAACAGGACTTTGCCAACTCTAGACATCAGGAGTGTACAAATGGCATTAAATGCCTCTTCTTTCTCAGCCTCCCCCAGGGAACTGGAAATCTCTTCACAACCGTAAGAGTCGCCTGACGGGCATGAATCATCCTGCTTGAGCAGTCCCTCCCAATCTGCAACCACACACTCCCCCTCTGGGATGTCAGGTAGCGCAAAGGAGTTCTTCGCCAGATGAAGAACTGCACAACGAATGAATTGCTGCAGCAGCTCCGTGCAGAACTCCTTCTTAGAGCAGTTGTTCACACTGCCTTTTGTGTCGAGGAGCGTCACGTAGACGAGGCAGATCAGCTGGCTGGAAGAGAAGGAGAGTCGTTCCAGGAGCGTGGTGATGCTCAGCTTCCCGTTTGCCATGAGATCACCAGCCAGGCTAGCGGCTGGGCTGAGGCAGGACACATCTTGCAACGCTTCATTTTCAGCATACACTTTCTGCACAAGGGTTTCAAACAGTCTGTTGGCAGAGAAGGTTGCCTCTTTAATCCCGTGTGGATTCACGCAGCGCTGTGTGCCAGCCGACCTTGGCTTGACCTCATCCGTAAGGAAGGGAGAGGGAGTCCTCTGAAGACTCGCGATCACTGGACTGAAGCGGTCTCTGTCACAGCCCTGGTCCTCCTCTGACCCCTGGTACAAGGACATGGCTGGGAGGAGAACTTCCATTGATGTGACCGCAACCCAGTTGATAATGTCCACAGAGTCTCTTTGCAGGGATTGCTTTGAAATGCGCTTTAACGAAAGTTAAAAAAAAAAGTGATCACATTGTTTCACTATCGAAGAGGCCACACACACATATATACACATATATATATATATACATTATATATATAATATATATATATATATATATATATATATTATATATGTGTATATGTGTAAGTGTGTGGTATGACAATAGTCATATATATATATATTATGTTATGTATATATATATATATATATATATTATGTACACATGAATACACATACACACATACATACACAGATATACACACACACATATGTACACATATATACATATAAATATATATATATTAAAGCGCTGTAGTAAATAATAGGAAATCAATCTGCGTTTTGTATAGATATTTACCATGTACTTCAGAAAGTGCTTCACCACCTTCCAGTTCCTTGGAAAGCAAAATGCCATGCAGTCAAAATCACGAAATACTTAAGGATTATTCATCCACTGTATTTTCAAAGGATATCAAGAACTAACCAGAGAGCAGTGAGATGTTCTGCAACATCAAAATCCTTGTCTGTCTCGATAATAACCAGTTGACAGGCACTGGCCACTGGAGGGATGAAATCCTCAAAGTCTGAAACATACTCAAAAGCCCCGTCCTCAAGTGTCCCATAGGGGCTTACTGTTGAGTCAAAACATGTATCAAATATAACATATGCACAGAAAGAGAATACTGTGAGAAACACACGATGTGCTCTATACACATGTAATCTGCCTAATGCATATACTACTCAACTTGCAAGACTCACCTTGATTCATGTCATTGGAGTATGAAGAACCCATTGACAAAAAATTTGGGGAAACATTTGCATTTCTTTTTGGTGCGTCGACTTTTGTGGTTGATGCACCGCTATTGATTGGAGGTAGAATTTCTAAAGTGTAGCAAAAAATAAAGGCTTTATGTCGAAGTTCTTCCATATCAAAACGTACAATACATTTTTAGACTCTCACAGCACAATGCAAATGACTGTACTCACTGAAGGGTGTTGTCAACTCTGCGCTTCGAAATTCAAGTGCTTTGACAACCTGAGATTGAAAACGGTTTCGTTTTTGATTGTAAATTGTACTGACATGTACACCTATTTACCACAACCTCAGAATGTGTACAAAGTTTATTTTCCTTAAAAATTGTGTGCAATACTACAGAGTACCTACCATAGACATATTGGCTTCCGCCTTCTTTGCATCAACTTGTTTGCCAGGGAGGAATGGCATGGGGCCAGGTAGGGGCTTAGGAACCTCAGCACATTTCACTTGGACCAACGTCTTGGAAAGCCCGAAGCCGCGCATAGACCTTTCCACCATTGCAGGGGCTCCTGCAATCAGTTGAGAAGGCTTAGGTCCACGTAGGGGTTTCAAACCAATAAGAGATACAGTAGCCTGGCAAGACTTCGAGCCAATCGGGGGAATGGGAGCCACTTGATGTGTCTGTAACAAAATAATACATTTTTAGTCCGGTGGGCCAGCAAGCATTCAGGGCCGCATTGCACTCGAACAATCTTTTTAGGGTTGCATACATTGCTGGTATCATGACCGCTTTCAGCAGTGAAGCAATTGCGATTCTTACCTGAGAGTTTTTGTCTGTAATTTGAGGACCCGCAGATGTGGATGATGCTGATCCCAACACAGCCTATTTAGCACAGAACATTTAAATGATAAACTTGTATAAGGAAAAATAACGAATGTGTATTTCAAATTACTAAGCTTGCTTGAAAGTGTAATGGACATCAAGTGAATAACTTACCATTTCCTTCAGCGGCTGCAGTTTTGCAGGAGGTCTCCGATTATGATTCATTTGTACTGCACTTCTACACCCAAGAATACAGTTAATCAGAGTCAAACAGCTCAATAACGGATGAGTAAATATAATGTGAAAAAATTCAGACAAATTAAGTAGTTCTGACCGGCACAACAGATGAAAAAGTGTTTTTACATTGAAAGGTTATATACAGATAGAACACTTCTTGTTCCCAAACCTTCTGATGTAGCAAAAGAGCATTGCATCATAATCAACTTAAATGACGTCTATTACACCAGCGCAACCACGCGTCACCATATGTGATCACTAGGTGTGGTCGTTTGTCCACTTTGATGGAGGAAGGACACGCATACCTTTCTTATATTTTTACCATGCAAGAACGTCGATCATTGATCGGCAGCAACATAATTGTTTGCCTGGTAGGCCATGACATTTGGGCTCTTAATAGCTAAAAAGCAACAGTGTTCTTACTTGATGTTATTATATTGTCATAGACCTCATTGACCGCCAGTCAAAATGGACGGATGTTTTCTCCAAAAGGGGGCGGGGGCGGCAAATTGCCTGGTTGATTGCTCTGTTTCTTGGGTCTATTAGACACATTCAAAGGCTATTGGAGGCTCGTCGTTAGCAACGCAGATAATCCAATCGTGCCGAGCCTACACTATGGCCTAGACTACAGTCCTGGCGTCTCCTTTCTGAAACAACGCGTAGGGTCCATCCCAAAAGTGTAAGTTTACGCACGTTCAAAAGGCTATAAAGCATGTGTACGCAAGTCGTTTGTCAATTTCCCTTTATAAATCACAATCAATTTTAAATTTGGCGGATGCGAGCGTGCGTCTTGTCCCACCGTTTTAACGCCCATAGTTGCTTCCAAATAGTCTGTGAAACGCCAGTAATTAAGATTAATTTATACTGGGTGCCGAATTGCGTGACACCTTCCGTGTGGTAATTTTCCTCATTGAGAGTTAAACGCTTGCAGCGTCGACCATGTGATAAGAATGAAACTTTGCGTTCCTATTATTTACGAGAATACATGCAAGTGGGCTATTGTTTATGCTTCCCGATTGAACTGTACAACATATTTGACGTACTATGTTACAAAAAGAAACTACATAATCATAACATAACAGCAACACATATCCTTTAGATCATTTTACACACTGACGTCAATTTAAAAACGTTTGTTGAGATTCTTCCTTCTGCCAGCAGAGTCGCAGTTTCTCATCTCTCCAGTGCGTAGTGGGTTAAGGTTTGCTTGGAGGACCGCACATTTTCACGTCAAGTATGTTTTGATAATAATCCCTGTCGTCGTAAAAAGCGTTCACAACAAATTGTACAAAACGTTCGGTGCAGCCTTTTTGTGAAAAGCCAGCTACATTGTTGGAAGGCCTATTCGTAACAGTACAAAAATATACACTCTTTTTACAATTAGGCTATCTTTAGGCCAATAGGTAACTTTTCAACCTTTGAGCAAAAGTTAAATCTGCTAAAACGGGATTTTACAGATCTGTGTAAATATCTAAAATACACTTCAGTGACAGAATATATGTAGCACAGGCAGATCCGTTATAGTTGTGTTGAAGTTGATTTTTTTTAAATAAAATGAGACCGCCCAACTTATTCGTGCTGCTCTTTTCCCCGACTTTTCAATGTCATGCTCGCTTGCATCCATTCATTCCAACGCTCAACGTCATGAGTCTGAAGACGTGCCACCTGTTCTAAATTGTCTCACTATTTAAAATACCTTCAATATCAATGCCTAATTGTTGTATCTTATTTCAGCAGATACTACAGATTTTACAGACGTGAGTTTTAGAACCAGAAAGAGGTGTGATATTTATATCAGGCCTACTGCACAATTACATTTAAATGCGGACTCAAGACCTATAGGAAACACACACTTCAGCCAAATAAGTAACAACAGACTATACTTACTCAGATTACCACTTGCTCCGTGATACAGACTGTAAAATGTTCTAGATTTGCGTATGACACTGGTTGCCCATATGCTGCTAAAACATAATGTCAACCGTTTATGCGCTCACCAAAGCACTCACCAATTTAATTATTGCGTCATATAAAATATAGCCTACAACTTCACTAACTGTATTCTTGGAGCAAATATGGCCCCTTTGGCGTGACTAAACCGTTATCACGCAAGTTGTTATGAAGTTTTACAATACTGTACGGATAAAAGACATGTATAGATACCTTAAAGTATTCTGAATTTGTATGTCTCAATGCGTTAAATATTAGAAATATATCAGGCAATATTTAGCGTCATTAGCCGAATGACCGAGCTTAATTCACTATTGTAAATGCGAACACATTCTCGCCCACACGCGCACCTACTCACACACACACACACACACACACACACACACACACACACACACACACACACACACACACACACACACACACACACACACACACACACGAAGCCAAAGGCAAGTTCAGACCAATGATTCGCGGCGCAATGGCTGCAACTAGCAAAAGAAACCGAACGTCTGCTCTTAAACGCTCTAAAAGTGAATTGTTCACACCAAAGCAACTAGCATATACTCAAATGGCCGTTTCCATAGTAACGGCATAGGCCACTACAGTTAACTAACGTTACCAAAAAACGTTTCATAATTTTATTGCCCTGTTAGTATGAGCTAGTGTATGACGATCGTTTTTATTTAACTGCGATTGGCACCATAGCTACTATATTATGCCGAGAACATAATTTTAATGAACAATAGCTCATTTAAATTATAACAAATCCAACCTATGCACGTAAACGCACTAACCAAAGTTTGACAGTTGAGGGAGATGATTCAGAAATTCATTTCTCAAAGATAAGGGAGTGACCGGGCCACTTTAAAAAAGTTCAAAACATATTTTGAATTTTGTTATGATTCGGAAAGGGTCCGTTTTGTATGGAGGTATATTTCTATCAAAATTATTGTAAATGCACAGACTCTGATTTACGAATGTAGATTACAATTTGTAAAAACAAAACACGATCTACAAATAGATTTGGAATTTACAAACAAACTCGGTATGATCCACAAATATAAAACATGACATACAAATAGATTTGGAATCTACAAACAAACAACTCATGATCCACAAATATAAAACAGCGTCCAGAAATACAATTCTGAGATTTGTCTGCGCATATGGTTTACGTTCTCTTTGTGGATTGTTTCGCATTTGTTCAAATAATTTTGACAGCTGTTCCGCTGTTTTTTGGTTGTAACAATCTACAAATACACTCTTCACTATTCGCAAACAAACACAGTCTAACTTGTATTTTACAACCACTGCCTGAAGACACGAGTGCAAAATGGGTGAAAAGCTCAGTGTACAAGTAACAAATCTGTGTTTGTGAATCACTATGCATTCGTCATTGTCTTGTATTTGTCTACAAATATTTTTGAGACATTCGTACTGTGAACGTGATCCACAAATGTGTCAGCCAATCAGAGGTGGTGCTTGCTGCACGACGTCACAACTCCTCAACATGCCTTTTTCAAAATAAGAGCATGCCCTGAAACCTGTCAGAAAGTGAAATCCATATTGTCCACCTACTTTGGATTTAAGCAGTCTTTGCTGTCAGTGTTACTAGCGAGAGAATAAGAGAAACACCGTGGTCACAGGAAATTGTGTGTGAATATTCTTTCTTCATCATCATCATCATCATCATCATCATCATCATCATCATCATCATCATCTTTATCCGCTTATCCGGGGTCGGGTTGTGGATGTAGCAGTTCCAGCAGGGCGTCCCAAACTTCCCTTTCCCGGGCCACATTAACCAGCTCTGACTGGGGGATTCCAAGGCGTTCCCAGGCCAGTGTGGAGATACAGTTAGGCCCAAAAATATTTGGACAGTGACACAAGTTTTGTTATTTTAGCTGTTTACGAAAACATATTCAGGATACAATTATATAATCAAGATGGGCTTAAAGTGCAGACTCTCAGCTGTAATTTGAGAGTATTCACATCCAAATTGGAGCAAGGGTTTAGGAATTACAGCTCTTTAATACGTAGCCGCCTCTTTTTCAAGGGACCAAAAGTAATTGGACAATTGACTGTGCAAAAAAAAATAACAACGCTGCATGGGCTCTTCCTCATTAACCTGTCATCAATTAAGCAGTTAAAAGGTCTGGAGTTGATTCCAGGTGTGGCGTTTGCATTTGGAAGCTGTTGCTGTGAACACACAACATGCGGTCAAAGGAGCTCTCAATGGAGGTGAAACAGACCATCCTGAGGCTGAAAAAAAGAAGAAATCCATCAGAGAGATAGCAGAAATGTTAGGAGTGGCCAAATCAACAGTTTGGTACATTCTGAGAAAAAAAGAGTGCACTGGTGAGCTTGGGAACTCAAAAGGCCTGGACGTCCACGGAAGACAACAGTGGTGGATGATCGCAGAATCCTTTCCATGGTGAAGAAAACCCCTTCACAACATCCACTCAAGTGAAGAACACTCTCCAGGAAGTAGGTGTATCAGTATCTAAGTCTACCATAAAGAGAAGACTTCATGAGAGTAAATACAAAGGATTCACCACAAGGTGCAAACCATTAATCAGCCTCAAAAATAGAAAGGCCAGAATTGACTTTGCCAAAAAACACCTGAAGAAGCCAACCCAGTTCTGGAACAGCATTCTTTGGACAGATGAGACTAAGATCAACCTGTACCAGAATGATGGGAAGAAGAAAGTTTGGAGGAGAATTGGAACAGCTCATGATCCAAAGCACACCACATCTTCTGTAAAACATGGTGGAGGCAGTGTGATGGCATGGGCATGCATGGCTTCCAATGGCACTGGGTCACTTGTGTTTATTGATGATGTGACAAAAGACAGAAGCAGCCGGATGAATTCTGAAGTGTATAGGCATATACTTTCTGCTCAGATTCAGCCAAATGCAGCAAAGTTGATTGGACGGCACTTCACAGTACAGATGGACAATGACCCAAAACATACTGCAAAAGCAACCCAGGAGTTTTTTAAAGCAAAGAAGTGGAATATTCTGCAATGGCCGAGTCAATCACCAGATCTCAACCCAATCGAGCATGCATTTCACTTGCTCAAGACAAAACTTAAGGCAGAAAGACCCACAAACAAGCAACAACTGAAGACCGCTGCAGTAAAGGCCTGGCAAAGCATCACAAAGGAGGAAACCCAGCGTTTGGTGATGTCCATTGGTTCCAGACTTCAGGCAGTCATTGCCTGCAAAGGATTCTCAACAAAATAATGAAAAGTAACATTTTACTTGGGGTTATGTTTATTTGTCCAATTACTTTTGAGCCCCTGAAATGAGGAGCGTTTGTATAAAAATAGCTACAATTCCTACATGTTTAATCATATATTTTTGTTCAACCCCTTGAATTAAACCTTAAAGTCTGCACTTCAATTCCGTTGTAGTTGTTTCATTACAAATCCAATGTGGTGGCATGCAGAGCCCAAATCATGAAGATTGTGTCACTGTCCAAATATTTTTGGGCCTAACTGTATAATCCCTCCACCTGGTCCTAGGTCTGCCCCGCGGCCTCCGCCCAGCTGGACGTGCCTGGAACACCTCCCTAGGCAGGCAGCCAGGTGGCATCCTTACTAGATGCCCCAACCACCTCAACTGGCTCCTTTCTACGCAAAGAAGCAGCGGCTCTACTCCGAGTCACTCACGAATGGCTGAACTTCTCACCCTATCCCCAAGGGAGATGCCAGCCACCTTCCGGAGGAAACTCATTTCCGCCACTTGCATCTGCGATCTCATTCTTTTGGTCATAACCCACCCTTCATGACCATAGGTGAGAGTAGGAATGATTATAGACAGGTAGATTAAGAGCTTTGCCTTCTGGCTCAGCTCTCTCTTCGTCACAACGGTGCGACAAAGTGAATGCAGTGCCGCACCCGCTGCTCCGATTCTCCGGCCCATCTCTTGTTCCATTTTCCCCTCAGTCGAGAACAAGACCCCGAGATACTTGAACTCCTTCACTTGGGGTAAAGACTCATTCCCTACTTGGTAATGTTGTCATGATAATGACATCTCAGTTTTATTTGGTTTCTATTGATGAAACCAGATGATCTGATAAAGTGTCTTCATCATAATCTTTATCGTCATCATCATCGTTACGTCCGTTGTCACACAAAATGGCCGACTCTATGTTCGACTACTGACCAAACATTTGTTTCCCAATTTGTTTTTCCCCAGATGTTGCAATTATTTCCCAAATAAACGAGTGCTTTGGTAAATTTTGTAAAATAGAGACAGATAAAAATTAAGAAAGAAAGACATACACTCAGAGAGAGGGATGAAGGGACAGAGAGAGAGAGAGAGAGAGAGAGAGAGAGATGAATGAAGAGACAGATGAGGAAAGAGAGAGAGAGAGAGACTAACAGTATCAGAATAGAATGAGACAGAGAGAGAGAGAGGCTAACAGTATCAGAATAGAATAAAAGAGAGAGAGAGACTAACAGTATCAGAATAGAATGAGAGAGAGAGAGAGAGAGACTAACAGTATCAGAATTGAATGAGAGAGAGAGAGAGAGAGAGACTAACAGTATCAGAATAGAATGAGAGAGAGAGAGAGAGAGAGAGAGACTAACAGTATCAGAATAGAATGAGAGAGAGAGAGAGAGAGAGAGACTAACAGTATCAGAATAGAATGAGAGAGAAAGAGAGACTAACAGTATCAGAATAGAATGAGAGAGAGAGAGAGAGAGAGAGAATGAGAGAGAGAGGGGGGGGTAGACTGGTAGTATCAGGAAGGAGAGAGAAAACGGTAGACGAAAAAGAAAGACAGTGGAAGGATCATAAAGGAGGGAGACTAACAGTATCGAGAGAGAGAGAGAGAGAGAGAGAGAGAGAGAGAGAGAGAGAGAGAGACAGATAGATATATACATTCCTTCATTGTCATTGCACAGCGTACAACGAAATTTAGTAGCAATCCTCTTGACGGTGATATCACACATAACAAAACAGCAATAAAAAATAAATTAAGACAAAGAGAGAGAGAGAGACAGAGAGAGAGAGAGACAGAGAGACATAGAGAGAGAGAAAGAGAGAGAGATAGATCATATAGCAGATAGAATTGTCATCCATAGTTTTTGATTGACAGCTTGTGCTGCTCTCACTTCTCAGGCATTCAGGTTCTGTCCAAACTGGCAGAGATCATTAGTAAGTATAAACAGTGTCTCTACACAATGTAGAGAATGTTATCTCTCTTCATCAACATTTGAACTGGAGTCAAGTCAGTCTACCTGCCTGTCTGTCTGTCTGCCTGCCTGTCTACCTGTCTGCCTGCCCGTCCGTCCGCCCGCCCGCCCGCCCGCCCGCCCGCCCGCCCGCCCGCCTGCCTGCCTGCTTTTCTGTCTGTCTGTCTGTCTGTATGTTTCTGTCTGATCAGTGTGTGCATAATTTTGTTGCGATATGTTGGGTGAGCAAGTCTGCCGTGAATTGGCTGCCACGGTAATTGTTGTGTGTGATAGCTGTCTGTCCATTCGTTGTGTGTTACCTAACTGGCTTTTAATTTGTAAAGCACTTTCAGACCTGAGAGAAGCGCTTAAAACAAAATCCAAATAATTTGCATTATTATTATTACTACTGCTACTAGTAGTAGACGTAGTATTACTAGTACTAGTACTAAAAGTATTATTACTAGTACTAGTACTAGTAGTATAGTAGTAGTAGATGTAGTGTTTTCCCAACTGTATCAGCTACAGAGGCTCCACCATTTCACATATACTATTATAATAGTTGTTGTTATTATTATTAGTATTATTTCCTCCAGTGCATCAGCTACAGAGGCTCCACCATTTCACATATACTATTATAATAGTTGTTGTTATTATTATTAGTATTATTTCCTCCAGTGCATCAGCTACAGAGGCTCCACCATTTCACATATACTATTATAATAGTTGTTGTTATTATTATTAGTATTATTTCCTCCAGTGCATCAGCTACAGAGGCGCCACCATTTCAACAAAAAAACAAAAACAACTGTGGAAAATGCAAGCAGAGGGTTTTGTAGAGTTTTGTGGCTTAATGTTTAGGGGAAACTATATTCCACGGTATACAATATCGCTACTTGGAAAGAAGGTCAAATTTAGTGAAGGCCTTTCACTGTGCAAACCACTGTTTAAACAAACGTATGCAAACCACTGTTTAAACAAACGTATGCAAACCACTGTTTGAACAAACGTATGCAAGCCACTGTTTCGAAAGAAGGACACTGTAGCATGAGGAACAGATACTGTATGTAGTATTTCATACGTTTGAGAATTCATCCATCCATCCATCCATCCATCCATCCATCCATCCATCCATCCAGCCATCCATCCATCCATCGTCTATACCGCTTATCCTACGCAGGGTTGGGGGGGAGGGGGGGATTGGGCCGGAGCCTATCCCAGCTGACATAGGGCGGGAGGCAGGATACACCCTGGACAGGTTGCCAGTCCATCTCAGGGCCATTTGAGAATTGAGGGATGCTATTTGCATTTTCCTTCTGGTCCTACAGGTTGTTGTTTTTTTACACTGAGACAATAACCCTCATTCTGCAATCATTTTCCTGCCTCCAGGGCAAATGTAAAATTGACTTCAAGGACACAATTTCAATAAAATTTTAATAAAATTTCAATTTGCCCTTGAGGCAGGAAAATTATTGCAGAATGAGTCTGTTACTGTGTTTGGATTCACAAGCTATGCGTCCTTAACGTAGTGTAACAAGCTGGGAAATGTAGTTTTATTTAGTATGAGGACACATAGTAGGCAATTCCAAAGCATCTGTTGCTGCTGCTTCTGCTGGTTCTTCTTCTTCTTCTCCTCCTTCGTCGCTAATCACTACTTCCTGTTATATGACAGGACGTCTGTGGGGGAATGTGGTTAAAGTGAATATTCGAAGAGGAGAGCAGAGTTATCAGAATGTGCTTGTCACCGTATCAGCCATTTGACAAGCACTGGCACCAGTTTAACTCAAATATCGGTCTGCATTTCAAATCTGCCAGAAAAGCTTCCTCTCACAAGACAGACTAATGTTTTTCTGTGGATGAATGCATTTTTTTCAATTAAATATATATATACAGTATATATACACAACATAAAAACAGTTGCGTAACAGATCCTAAATGTATTTTTGTGAATGAGATTACTATTAAATGTAGATGTTTTATTACTTGTTAATTTGTAGAAAGATCTGTTGTATATCAATTTAAACATATTCTAAAGATATGTATTTTTGTAGATTCTGTTATTTTTGTGTTTTGAAATGCTGCAACGGTTCGAATAATAGTCATCATTTTGATACAATCAAAATGTGTCATATACTGTACTATTTCACTGTGATTATGAAAAAAAAAATTAACTGTAAATTTGAGTCATACTAATTTAGAGTTGGTTAAGTAGGAATTAAGAATGTAGGTTTCTTTACATAACTGTTGCCATTATCCATGTTGCCAGATTGGGCTGTTTATTGGCGTCTTGGATTAAAGGGAAGGACACCTACTGATGAGTAGATGAAGATCTGGCAACCATATGTAAATGTCGAAATATAACTTGATTACAAGATAATTTTGCCATATAGTTTAAATCAGTAGATTGAAATAATCTCTTCGTCGTTTATACCGGACATAAATTTATAATTAAAACTTTTTTGTGCTTTGTCATCTATACAAATACTTTACACATTCTGTACTTTCAAAGTTATGTATACGATGGTACTGGACTGTACATGTACTGTATATGAGACCGAGACTGTATATGTCTCCTTTCCTCTCCTCTCCTCTCCCTGTTTTGCCAACCTGCCAGTTTAAAGACACAGCTCCCCTAGCAGAGAAAGTGGTTTCTGATTTTATCCTCGCTACAAAAAACTGTTCAGTACAAAACATCAACACGTGCTTCAATCATTTTCCATGGCAGTTCCACCATAGAAATGAGATAGAAGGGCACACTGTATATAATATTTGCAGCCAGAAAACCACGTATATAGACTGAAACATATTTAATAAAACTACTCAGTCTGCATGGATCACCATCTGAAGATTAAAACCTCTCCCTGGTGGCTGGAAAAGGGACTGTCCTGTTTTAAACTTTTCATTTGTAAAATTGCATAAAAACAAATTCTGAGTCAGATGTTACTGTGTATAAAAAAAGATTGTCAAGGGGTTAGTCGAGACTTCACATATGTGTGTTTATGTGTGTGACGTCTGAACAGAAGTTGGCGCAGAAAGGAATTTATATGGCAAGACATCATAAGGGCTGCCAGGTTCATACTGGGTTTATAGCCCAAAGTCCCTTAAGAACTAGCCAAATTTTTTTTTGCTAGAAACAAGCTTATGCTTGAGCGAATGAGGAAGTTGAAGTTCCCTGTGTGCCCAGCAGGAGGCACATAGAAAACACTCCGTGGTAAAAAAGCATGGAACCGAACCAGATCTCGCGTTAAGTTAGACGATAAAAACAGCAAAACAAGACGAGATCTCTGTGGGTGGGGCTCATTACTGGGTAAATCTAAGAACCAACAACTTGCATGTGTTTATTAAAGACTGTCAATGATTTGTCAAAACTTCACAGTCTGCGTTTGTGTTTGTCTGTGTTTTTCCGATGTCTGAACTGAATGTTGGCGTATCAGTGACTTGTCGATGTCAGAAGCCAGAGGGTTGAGAGAATCAGGAGGTTGTAGTTTCATATTGGCCCTGCAGGAGGCATATTGACAATCCTAAATTCAGAAAAGTACAAAAAAAACCTTCGGAGCAAGAGGATGGGCTGGGCTGATCGCATGGTCATCTGCTTCTGTAGAATATTCAGTATAAACAATCTGTGGCAGAAGGGGGCTCTGTGAGTGCACTAGGAGGCCTCAGGAACACGTGGTTTACATTATGAGGTCAACAGTATGGAACGTATAGGTCGAGGGACCCTAAGGGCAGGGAGTGCCTTCCTGGGGGGGGTGGGTTTACTGTGGATAAAAGGAAGATAATGAACCAGTCTGGTGTGTGAGTTAAGAGTGTGTGTGTGGGTTGGAGAAAGGACAGAGAGATATATTGGAAGGAGAATGAATGGACTTCCCTGCAGGAATCTCAGGTCTGTCTTGTCTTCTGTTTCCAAGCCGCAAACATTGCCTTTGAGATCCTGCATTCATTGGGGCGTTATATAAGTGGGGGGAAATACGCGACATAATTTGGCGTTGTCGGCAGGATCGTGATAGATCGTCTCTTCAGCCCGTTAGGGGCTGTTTGGAAAATCTACCTTCAAAAGAACTTGCCTAGCAGGTATCTGCAGACTGTGTTTTGGGGCTGGAATAGGTCGCTGTGTGTTTTGTGTTATACTGTATGTGGAGTTTTAATTGCACAAAGTTGGCAAGTGTGCCATTGTGGACTGGCAAGTGTGCCATTGTGGACTGGCAAGTGTGCCGTTGTGGAGTTGGCAAGTGTGCCATTGTGGAGTTGGCAAGTGTGCCGTTGTGGGGTTGGCAAGTGTGCCGTTGTGGAGTTGGCAAGTGTGCCGTTGTGGAGTTGGCAAGTGTGCCATTGTAGAGTTGGCAAGTGTGCCAATGATAAGTGGTTGATGAACCCTCGGACAGTGTGCCGAGTAATAGTTATAATAGTTATAGTAGTTATAATAGTTATAATAGTTATAATAGTTATAATAGTTTTAATAGTTTTAATAGTTATAATAGTTATAATTCTGAGTTGTTTGGTTATCAAGATGAAATTGTTCTTCATTTGTGGGGCGCCCCGTCTTTGTTGAAACTTTCAGTTCAGTTCCCTCTGAGTGAGGATGATTGACTGTGATGCGTTGTCTTCCTTGAATGCTGTGCATGGCTGTGTTGTCTGTGTGTTGTGCATTGTATTTAGTTGCTCTGTCATTCGTTTTGTACTTGATGTGTCCAGATTATTGTTTTTTGTTTGTGCGCCTGTGATTGCGCATGTGGGATAAAGTTTGTCTTTTTGTTTGTGTGTCTGTGTGAGTACGCGTGTTGGATAAGTTAGTGTACTGAGAATACTCATGATTCCGCCGATTAAGCTCCTGATAAAGCGTTTGAGAAAGATTTGAAATAATAATGCAAAAAAGGTCCAAAAGGACAGCTAAATTAGCCATACAATGGCCAATTGAAAGAACGGTTGATGTCACACTTTTTAATGAAATGGAAGCCTTAATTAAAAAATCAGGATAGTGATGGATTGAAAAAGGGTAGAGATAAGAAGGAAAGAAAGTAAACGCATGTGTTGAAACTATCTAAAGGAGAGGGTGCGGAATTTCTGACCACAGCCAGATTAAATAGACAGATGGTGAGTGGATGTGATGAGGCGCAGGATGAGACAGTACTAAAGGACAAGACCATAGAAAGGTTAGGAAGCGTCCCTAAACCACTCAACCTTATGCCGATGAGTATTCCTCCATTATCGGACAGGTTTATATTTAAAGAAAATGACAGATGGAAAAAGAGGAATTATGTTATGTTACGTGTAGTCCTCCACAAATTGCAACAAGAGAAGGCAGCCCAGGAAAGGAAAACACCAGTAGGGAGGTTGGGGGAGGGGCAGCATGAAGCAGACGCTTATGGCAGTGTGTGGCTTTTCACAGGGGTGCGGCTTTTCCAGGGCACATAGAGAGAGACAACAATCTGACTGTAGTGTAAACAAGGGGCTGTCAATAATGTTCCCTGGCAGACTCAGGATATGGAGATTTTGGTGCAGAAGTTGCCTGACGTAGCGAGCGGAGCAGGAAAGTGGATTAGAACTGTTGAGGAACTCACAACAGGCAAAATATTGGCATTGAGGGATATGAAAGCCCTTTTCGTTCGTCTGTTGGAAGTTTAAAAACGAATGAACTGTTGAGACAGGCAGGTCAACCTACTGCTGTTGACACTCCAGTGAGGGATGGAGAGCAGTTTGCTGTCATGCTACATGCCATGTGGACTGTTTTAAGAGATCGTTACCCAGCAATTGTCCGTAACGTTCAGAGACTCTGGCGTCAGGACACTGAACAAGACCCAGAAGACAAACCTGTGAAAGATAGTTTAATTAATTATTTAATAATTAATAATAATAATAATAATAATTGAATTAATTAACTGTTAATAGTTCTACATACAACAGAAGACAAACCTGTGAAAGATAGTTTAACTAATTATTTAACAATAAATAATAATAATAATAATTTAATTAATTAACTGTTAATAGTTCTACATACAACAGAAGACAAACCTGTGAAAGATAGTTTAATTAATTATTTAATAATTAATAATAATTTAATTAATTAACTGTTAATAGTTCTACATACAACAGAAGACAAACCTATGTTAAAGAAAGATAAACATGGTAAATCTGTGCTCCAGTCGCCCCGACATCTATACCGCCTCAACCACCCGTGTTGCCCCCACCCCCAGTAAAAATATATAATAGTTCTACATACAACAGACATTGCCACACGTAACTCTGTTTGTAAAAAATGGGTTTGAATCTGAACATTTGGGGAATGTGATATTGAAATCAGTATGTGTCGTGGTACGCTACAGATAATCCTTTGAGTTTAGTTTCAGCAATAGGACTGTATTAGAAAATCTTTTGTGCTACCGTTGGCTATTTGCTTTTTTAAGATGCGCATGGTGTTGACCATTGCGCAAGGGGGGAGGTAATAAGGAAATTTAGGAGGTAATAAGGAAATTTAAATTTGAAACTATTTATCTGGTAATGGATTGAGTTGATATGACTAAAATTGTATGATTCAAAGTGTGATTGACAGATTCAGCAGGTGAGTACATCCCAATCACAAGGGATGGTAGAGAGAGCTAACGGAAGTCTGAAAACAAAGGTAAGTATGATATGTGCAACTACAGGTTTGAATTGAGTGGATGCCTTGCCGCTCGCACTCATGAAACTCAGTATGCAAACTAACCGCATGACCCAATTAACCCCGCATGAGCTGCTTATTGGCCGGCCAATGCCAACACTTCACCACAGGGGGGGCCCGCACCTGAACCATTGGAGATTGAATTGAGAGACTATGTTAATTTCCATCCAAAAGGTTGTCTATCAACAGGAAAAGGCACCAGAGGCGGAGTGGTTCCAGGAGAAGGAGGTGGATCCAATTAAGCCAGGAGACCAGGTATACGTCAAGGTGTTCCGCAGAAAGTGGAACGAGGCAAGGAGAGAGGGTCCATACCGGGTTACTGCAGCTACGTCAACCGTGATCCAGGTCGAGGGGGGATCCACCTGGTATCATTTCAACCACTGTGTCAGAGCGCAGGAGCCCTCCAGGAGGGTCAAGGATATCCAGAGGAATCTCAGCCATGTGATTGGCCAGAATGAGCCAGCAGCAGGGCGGAACCAAGACACACCAGAGGAAACAGTGGAAACAGAGCAGGAAGAATCAACTCCCTCCCCAGTATAAGCTTACCTATCGAGAGCTGAGCAGACCCTCAAGGGGGGGAGGGGAGGACCTTCTTTCACCAGAGTGTGATGGTGACCAGCCGTCTGAGAGCAATGGAGCAGCCTGCCATCATGATGATGTTGGGATCCCTCTGCTGGCTGATAACAGCAGCTGGCATGGAGCCAGTGGAGGCTTCAATTGGGAACTGGACGTCAACGCCCAGACAGAATGAGTATTTGACAAACAGCACAGACACCATAGCCAATGAAAGAGACAAGTGTGTAGTGGCCTTGCTTCCAGATATCACTATGAATAATACACGCACTACACATTGGTCAGTAGATGCAAATATGCAATATAATCGTGATACGACCCACCGATGGTATTAGGTCTATATTAGGTCTATGGTGAGGTCGGGTCTAACACTGCCCAGGGTGAAGGGTGTAGTGGAGGGTGCGGTGCAATACAAGGCTCAAACCAAAAGCGGTATTCAATAGTAATGGGGTTTGTTTACATTATCACACTGCGGAGTCAGGAGGACACGAATGGTGCCAAAGGAAAGAAAAGAGCAAAACAACTAAACTGCCTAACCAGGTCTTACAAACATAAATACAGGTAGCGGCACCGTCCCTAAACGAATGATCTAATACAACATCTAATACACTGCGTGATGCAAAGATGTATGCCCACGGGCGTCTTACCTATCCTCCTGCTCCGGTATGAGATAAAAGGAGTGATAACGAAAACGTTGTCCAGTGTACAGGAATACATACAGGGTGTGGTTAACAAAATGAAAGCCTAGTGGTGAAAACGGTGAAACCAAAAACCACTCATTCTTAACGAGGAAATGGCGCTCTAATTACAGGGATTCTTAAACACAATAAAAACACTCAGAACTAATTTAACAGCCAAACGAACACAGACCACGCACTTCACAATTTAAACCACAACTTGTATCAGCCAAACACCAAGTACACCAAATCTCTCCGTAAATTAATCTCTCCTCAAGCCTGTGCATGGCGGCAGATTTAAATAGAGGGGGACCGACACGGGATTGGGCGTAAACCGGACGACTAGAAGAAGACAACCAATCAGAACGGTCTCCTGGGAAGGATAGTGAGGGGAGAAACAGAGGGAGAGAACAAACAAAATACATAATACATACGGACAAATCCAACTAAAATCACCGTCCGTAACAAATCGTAAAAATAAGACACAATTAGGAATAGACTTAAAATGAGATCTAAATGTTGCAGGTAAATTGGGAGTGATAAACGGGTCCGACAAATTCATCGTTTAATGGTATGTGAAAGCAACAGCTGAAACGGGGATGTACTTAATACCAGAGGAAAACCATACCAGATTAAACATGGTTTTAGAGTGTAAAATAGGCAAATGTAAAACTAACACCACCGGATGGATATCAATAAGTGAGGTAAAGCAATGATACAGTTCAAGATTCTTGAATATTAGTATGACTGTCAACGTTTGAGGTAGAAAATGAAGAGGCTCAACAAGGAGAGGGGGCTAGAGATACAAACGGTACCCACGTTGCAGAACAGGCGTCTGTAGAATCGCATAAGACACATGGGAAATGGAATGCCAAAGCTGGCAGTGATATGGGTACGGATAGAACAACAAAAGTAACTTTGTATTGTTGTACGAACGAGCTTTAGACAATCGGTGGTATAATTGGGCACAGTATACTACGACTGATTTGGGTCTAGAAAATTGTCTTGTTTGTACCCCCACGCCTTTGCAAAAGCTTAGGGTGGTTCCAAGCCCCATCTCATATCACAAATGTAATGAAGACAGTATTCAAAATGGCCACCTTCGGCACCATACAACATTTTCCCTATGCCCTGCTCGTTGTTTATCGTGTGAGTTCTCCACCGAGGTAGGGGAAGCCCTACTGCCAACGTGTTCAGACTATGGAATTAGACTAAATCCAAAAGCAGTCGAAATTCCCCTCAGGTACAAAGTGGACAAAAGGCATACATTTGAGTACTTTAAAATGACAGAGAAGATTATCTCCTTGGATGGGGACACAGTTGATGTGGGTGTTTTTAATGGAAGTTGTCAGATTACCTTGGAAATGGACAAGGGTTGGACATCAGGGAAGGCCAACAGCCTTTCAGAAGGAGCTGTCCTAGGAAGCTGTACAGGTTATAGTAGAATATGGCCAGATAACGTCAACTGGCACGACAGTTTAAGGCCATGGCAGATTATTATTGGTTGTGTGGAACAAATACTCTGTTGCCAGTGCTCAGATGCACTGGGTAGAGGTGTGTGCCAGAGTAAAGCTGACACAGGAAGTGGCTGTGTTTACATGGAAGGATAGGGAGAACCCATTGTTAGAAGACAATGCTGCTGCAGAGACTAGAATAATAGAGCAAACCATTATGAAAAGAGCTAAGAGGGCATATGAATCGGACCCCCGGGTATATTTAAATGGGATAGGAGTTCCTAAGGGTATTCCTGAGCAGTTAAAGGTGCGAAATATGTACGCAGCAGGTTTTGAGTCGATCTTTGTGTGGCCCACCATTAACAAAAATGTTGCTTGGAATAATTACATTTATTAAAATCAGCAGAGGTTCATAAACTACACTGATGCTGCCTTAAGCTTTGGGTAAGCAAACACATGCGACAAGTCGTATGGCATGGCAAAACAGACAAGCTTTGGATTGGATGTTGGCTGCACAAGGTGGTGTATGCGTAATCTTTGGTGATCAACGTTGTACTTCATCCTCAACAACACAGACCCAGAGGGGTCTTTTAAGCTAGCTATGACTAAAATTTAAAATCTTAAATTGGAAGTAAAATCTAATGCCGGACAAGAAAGTGCACCTATTTGGGATTGGTTTGATGGGAAACTTGGGATATGGGGCGCTACGCTGACTAAACTGCTCCTTCTGTTGTCTCTGCTCTGTTTGTCATAACTCTACTGGGCTGTTGCGTTCTACCGATGTTGAGATCTTTATTCACTAAGTCTATCTCTAAGCAGATGGTGCCGTTGGAGGAGGTGAAATCTACACCAGTTACTAAGAAGGAGGAGGTGGAACTCATGGAGTTAATGACGAGAGAGGAAAACGTGCAGATGCTTCTACATACAGTTAGGGCCAAAAATATTTGGACAGTGACACAAGTTTTGTTATTTTAGCTGTTTACGAAAACGTATTCAGGATACAATTATATAATCAATATGGGCTTAAAGTGCAGACTCTCAGCTGCAATTTGAGAGTATTCACATCCAAATTGGAGCAAGGGTTTAGGAATTACAGCTCTTTAATACGTAGCCGCCTCTTTTTCAAGGGACCAAAAGTAATTGGACAATTGACTCAGAAGGCTGCAAAAAAAAAATAACAACGCTGCATGGGCTCTTCCCTCATTAACCTGTCATCAATTAAGCAGTTAAAAGGTCTGGAGTTGATTCCAGGTGTGGCGTTTGCATTTGGAAGCTGTTGCTGTGAACACACAACATGCGGTCAAAGGAGCTCTCAATGGAGGTGAAACAGACCATCCTGAGGCTTAAAAAAAAGAAGAAATCCATCAGAGAGATAGCAGAAATGTTAGGAGTGGCCAAATCAACAGTTTGGTACATTCTGAGAAAAAAAGAGTGCACTGGTGAGCTTGGGAATTCAAAAAGGCCTGGACGTCCATGGAAGACAACAGTGGTGGATGATCGCAGAATCCTTTCCATGGTGAAGAAAAACCCCTTCACAACATCCACTCAAGTGAAGAACACTCTCCAGGAAGTAGGTGTATCAGTATCTAAGTCTACCATAAAGAGAAGACTTCATGAGAGTAAATACAAAGGATTCACCACAAGGTGCAAACCATTAATCAGCCTCAAAAATAGAAAGGCCAGAATTGACTTTGCCAAAAAACACCTGAAGAAGCCAACCCAGTTCTGGAACAGCATTCTTTGGAAAGATGAGACTAAGATCAACCTGTACCAGAATGATGGGAAGAAGAAAGTTTGGAGGAGAATTGGAACAGCTCATGATCCAAAGCACACCACATCTTCTGTAAAACATGGTGGAGGCAGTGTGATGGCATGGGCATGCATGGCTTCCAATGGCACTGGGTCACTTGTGTTTATTGATGATGTGACAAAAGACAGAAGCAGCCGGATGAATTCTGAAGTGTATAGGGATATTCTTTCTGCTCAGATTCAGCCAAATGCAGCAAAGTTGATTGGACGGCGCTTCACAGTACAGATGGACAATGACCCAAAACATACTGCAAAAGCAACCCAGGAGTTTTTTAAAGCAAAGAAGTGGAATATTCTGCAATGGCCGAGTCAATCACCAGATCTCAACCCAATCGAGCATGCATTTCACTTGCTCAAGACAAAACTTAAGGCAGAAAGACCCACAAACAAGCAACAACTGAAGACCGCTGCAGTAAAGGCCTGGCAAAGCATCACAAAGGAGGAAACCCAGCGTTTGGTGATGTCCATGGGTTCCAGACTTCAGGCAGTCATTGCCTGCAAAGGATTCTCAACAAAATATTGAAAAGTAACATTTTACTTGGGGTTATGTTTATTTGTCCAATTACTTTTGAGCCCCTGAAATGAGGAGCGTTTGTATAAAAATAGCTACAATTCCTACATGTTTAATCATATATTTTGTTCAACCCCTTGAATTAAACTTTAAAGTCTGCACTTCAATTCCGTTGTAGTTGTTTCATTTCAAATCCAATGTGGTGGCATGCAGAGCCCAAATCGTGAAGATTGTGTCACTGTCCAAATATTTTTGGGCCTAACTGTATTTTCACTAAAAATGAGAACATTGAAAAAACCATCCATTGTGACTGAAACATATAGGCTGGGTGGTTGGATTGTTTAGACATATGTTTAAACCCCATGTAGATCTAAGGGGATATGCTAGCTACATATATGCAAAGGCATTTATATATTATGGTGTCTCGTAGTCTAGTAGTGCTTACTAAATGACAAAGTCGTTTTGAAGCAGGTGTATACTTTTGTTTGATTAAAGAAAAGAAGAATGGGGATTAGTGGGATGTATGACACTGCATAGGAATGTGTTTAGCCAGATAGGTGTTTTCATTTTATACTCTGTATGTGTTGCTAAAGCTGCATGCTCTGCATTGCTTTGGGAGTGTAACTCGATCACCTGCAAAGGTTATGGGGTCAGGAGAGAATTTTGCCCTGAGTGGGTTTTTCGCTCTCCTCCATTGTCAATCAGAGGTGTACTGTTGTTATTTGATTTCTATACTATATTAGTTCATTATGATATACAAAACCGTTTGTGAGAAGGTGATTGTATATTACTGTTTGAATTTGTGGGACTCGTTAGAGTCCCAAGCGGGAATATGTAGAATATTCTATAGAAACAATCTGTGGCACAAGGAGGCCTCAGGAACACACGTGGTTTACATTATGAGGTCAACAGTATGGAATGTATAGGTCGAGGGAAACTAAGGGAAGGGAGTGCCTTCCTGGGGGGTGGGTTTACTGGGGATAAAAGGAAGATAATCAACCAGTTTGGGCAGAGTTGTAATTTGAAGAAGAGAGTTGTGTCTTGGAAGGAGAGTGAATAGACAATCTTTCAGGATTGTCACATGTGTCTTGTGTTATATTTATAAAGTCGCCTTTTCCAAGCCAGAAAAATTGCCTCTGAGTTCCTGCATTCATCGGGGTAAGTGTTATTGTAAGTGGGGAAAAATGCACGACATCACTTCGTCACTCACTTGATCTTAACTGTTCATTCCATTTTATAAAAGGCACATGTACAAATTGTAACTGCTCGTTCTATTAAGTAAGGCAAAAATCACCTGTTGTTTTACGTACACAAACTTATACTTTAAGTAAGATTGCAACATATATAGATCTAGTACATTAATATATTCAGTTACAGTATTTAATAGCAACAGGAAATAGACAGATACGGCCAAAAAACATTATGAGAAATTCCCTGTTCTATTTAGGTAGATTTAAATAAAGACCGGCTTATAAAATAATTGTTTCATTGACTGAAACATATATATAACATAAGACTGATATTACTAGATAAAAATTGAGAAAATTAGGGAAATTTAAATAGGTGTATATATTAAGTGATAGAAGTTTAGAAAAGTATTGTCTGGAATCATGTATTCTCCAGAAAGCCAAAGTGATGAGAAAAACAATTCAGGATCGATTTTTTTTAAATAAGACTATACATTCACAAAGTACAACCAAAATCTTAAGAATATGGATTTTATACGGTAGATGTAGATGGGTTTTGCGTGCTAGCAATAACAGTTGCAGTAGTTACTGCTTAAGGGTTGTGGGTGGTTTGGGGGCGGTGGCTGCTGTAGATGGGTTTCGGGTGGTAGCAGTAGTGGGTGCTGTAGATGGGTTTTGGGTGGTAGCAGTAGTGGGTGCTGTAGATGGGTTTTGGGTGGTAGCAGTAGTGGGTGCTCTAGATGGGTTTAGTGTGGTAGCAGTAGTTGGGGCTGCAGACGGGTTTCGGGGGGTAGCCGTAGTGGGTACTGTAGATGGGTTTCGGGTGGTAGCAGTAGTGGGTGCTGTAGATGGGTTTAGGGTGGTAGCAGTAGTGGGTGCTGTAGATGGGGTTTGGGTGGTAGCAGTAGTGGGTGCTGTAGATGGGTTTTGGGTGGTAGCAGTAGTGGGTGCTGTATATGGGTTTCGGGTGGTAGCAGTAGTGGGTGCTGTAGATGGGTTTAGTGTGGTAGCAGTAGTGGGTGCTGTAGATGGGTTTCGGGTGGTAGCAGTGGTGGGTGCTGTAGATGGGTTTAGTGTGGTAGCAGTAGTGGGTGCTGTAGATGGGTTTCGGGTGGTAGCAGTGGTGGGTGCTGTGGATGGGTTTAGTGTGGTAGCAGTAGTGGGTGCTGTAGATGGGTTTCGGGTGGTAGCAGTAGTGGGTGCTGTAGATGGATTTAGTGTGGTAGCAGTAGTGGGTGCTGTAGATGGATTTCGGGTGGTAGCAGTAGTGGGTGCTGTAGATGGGTTTAGTGTGGTAGCAGTAGTGGGTGCTGTAGATGGGTTTAGGGTGGTAGCAGTAGTGGGTGCTGTAGATGGGTTTAGTGTGGTAGCAGTAGTGGGTGCTGTAGATGGGTTTCGGGTGGTAGCAGTAGTGGGTGCTGTAGATGGGGTTTGGGTGGTAGCAGTAGTGGCTGCTGTAGATGGGTTTCGGGTGGTAGCAGTAGTGGGTGCTGTAGATGGGTTTCGGGTGGTAGCAGTAGTGACTGCTGTAGATGGGTTTTGGGTGGTAGCAGTAGTGGGTGCTGTTGATGGGTTTAGGGTGGTAGCAGTAGTGGGTGCTGTAGATGGGTTTCGGGTGGTAGCAGTAGTGGGTGCTGTAGATGGGTTTAGGGTGGAAGCAGTAGTGAATGTTGTAGATGGGTTTTGGGTGGTAGCAGTAGTGGGTGCTGTAGATGGGTTCAGGGTGGTAGCAGTAGTGGCTGCTGTAGATGGGTTTTGGGTGGTAGCAGTAGTGGGTGCTGTAGATGGGTTTACGGTGGTAGCAGTAGTGGGTGCTGTAGATGGGTTTCGGGTGGTAGCAGTAGTGGGTGCTGTAGATGGGTTTCGGGTGGTAGCAGTAGTGGGTGCTGTAGATGGGTTTAGGGTGGTAGCAGTAGTGGCTGCTGTAGATGGGTTTTGGGTGGTAGCAGTAGTGGGTGCTGTAGATGGGTTTTGGGTGGTAGCAGTAGTGGGTGCTGTAGATGGGTTTAGGGTTGTAGCAGTAGTGGGTGCTGTAGATGGGATTCGGGTGGTAGCAGTGGTGGGTGCTGTGGATGGGTTTCGGGTGGTAGCAGTAGTGGGTGCTGTAGATGGGTTTAGTGTGGTAGCAGTAGTGGGTGCTGTAGATGGGTTTAGTGTGGTAGCAGTAGTGGGTGCTGTAGATGGGTTTAGGGTGGTAGCAGTAGTGGGTGCTGTAGATGGGGTTTGGGTGGTAGCAGTAGTGGCTGCTGTAGATGGGTTTCGGGTGGTAGCAGTAGTGGGTGCTGTAGATGGGTTTCGGGTGGTAGCAGTAGTGACTGCTGTAGATGGGTTTTGGGTGGTAGCAGTAGTGGGTGCTGTTGATGGGTTTAGGGTGGTAGCAGTAGTGGGTGCTGTAGATGGGTTTCGGGTGGTAGCAGTAGTGGGTGCTGTAGATGGGTTTACGGTGGTAGCAGTAGTGGGTGCTGTAGATGGGTTTTGGGTGGTAGCAGTAGTGGGTGCTGTAGATGGGTTTAGTGTGGTAGCAGTAGTGGGTGCTGTAGATGGGTTTAGGGTGGTAGCAGTAGTGGGTGCTGTAGATGGGTTTAGTGTGGTAGCAGTAGTGGGTGCTGTAGATGGGTTTCGGGTGGTAGCAGTAGTGGGTGCTGTAGATGGGGTTTGGGTGGTAGCAGTAGTGGCTGCTGTAGATGGGTTTCGGGTGGTAGCAGTAGTGGGTGCTGTAGATGGGTTTCGGGTGGTAGCAGTAGTGACTGCTGTAGATGGGTTTTGGGTGGTAGCAGTAGTGGGTGCTGTTGATGGGTTTAGGGTGGTAGCAGTAGTGGGTGCTGTAGATGGGTTTCGGGTGGTAGCAGTAGTGGGTGCTGTAGATGGGTTTCGGGTGGTAGCAGTAGTGGGTGCTGTAGATGGGTTTAGGGTGGTAGCAGTAGTGAATGCTGTAGATGGGTTTTGGGTGGTAGCAGTAGTGGGTGCTGTAGATGGGTTCAGGGTGGTAGCAGTAGTGGCTGCTGTAGATGGGTTTTGGGTGGTAGCAGTAGTGGGTGCTGTAGATGGGGTTTGGGTGGTAGCAGTAGTGGGTGCTGTAGATGGGTTCAGGGTGGTAGCAGTAGTGGGTGCTGTAGATGGGTTTCGGGTGGTAGCAGTAGTGGGTGCTGTAGATGGGTTTAGGGTGGTAGCAGTAGTGGGTGCTGTAGATGGGTTTAGGGTGGTAGCAGTAGTGGGTGCTGTTGATGGGTTTAGGGTGGTAGCAGTAGTGGGTGCTGTAGATGGGGTTTGGGTGGTAGCAGTAGTGGGTGCTGTAGATGGGTTTAGTGTGGTAGCAGTAGTGGGTGCTGTAGATGGGTTTAGGGTGGTAGCAGTAGTGGGTGCTGTAGATGGGTTTAGGGTGGTAGCAGTAGTGGGTGCTGTAGATGGGTTTAGGGTGGTAGCAGTAGTGGCTGCTGTAGATGGGTTTTGGGTGGTAGCAGTAGTGGTAGGTGCTGTAGATGGGTTTGGGTGGTAGCAGAGTGGGTGCTGTAGATGGGTTTAGGGTGGTAGCAGTAGTGGGTGCTGTAGATGGGTTTCGGGTGGTAGCAGTAGTGGGTGCTGTAGATGGGTTTAGTGTGGTAGCAGTAGTGGGTGCTGTAGATGGGTTTCGGGTGGTAGCAGTAGTGGGTGCTGTAGATGGGCAGTTTGCTGTAGATGGATTTCGGGTGGTAGCAGTAGTGGGTGCTGTAGATGGGTTTAGTGTGGTAGCAGTAGTGGGTGCTGTAGATGGGTTTAGGGTGGTAGCAGTAGTGGGTGCTGTAGATGGGTTTAGTGTGGTAGCAGTAGTGGGTGCTGTAGATGGGTTTAGGGTGGTAGCAGTAGTGGGTGCTGTAGATGGGGTTTGGGTGGTAGCAGTAGTGGCTGCTGTAGATGGGTTTTGGGTGGTAGCAGTAGTGGGTGCTGTAGATGGGTTTACGGTGGTAGCAGTAGTGGGTGCTGTAGATGGGTTTCGGGTGGTAGCAGTAGTGGGTGCTGTAGATGTAGCAGTTTGCGGGTGGTAGCAGTAGTGGGTGCTGTAGATGGGTTTTGGGTGGTAGCAGTAGTGGGTGCTGTAGATGGGTTTTGGGTGGTAGCAGTAGTGGGTGCTGTAGATGGGTTTAGGGTTGTAGCAGTAGTGGGTACTGTAGATGGGTTTCGGGTGGTAGCAGTAGTGGGTGCTGTAGATGGGGTTTGGGTGGTAGCAGTAGTGGCTGCTGTAGATGGGTTTTGGGTGGTAGCAGTAGTGGGTGCTGTTGATGGGTTTTGGGTGGTAGCAGTAGTGGGTGCTGTAGATGGGTTTCGGGTGGTAGCAGTGGTGGGTGCTGTAGATGGGTTTCGGGTGGTAGCAGTGGTGGGTGCTGTAGATGGGTTTCGGGTGGTAGCAGTAGTGGGTGCTGTAGATGGGTTTAGTGTGGTAGCAGTAGTGGGTGCTGTAGATGGGTTTCGGGTGGTAGCAGTAGTGGGTGCTGTAGATGGGTTTAGTGTGGTAGCAGTAGTGGGTGCTGTAGATGGGTTTAGGGTGGTAGCAGTAGTGGGTGCTGTAGATGGGTTTAGGGTGGTAGCAGTAGTGGGTGCTGTAGATGGGTTTCGGGTGGTAGCAGTAGTGACTGCTGTAGATGGGTTTAGGGTGGTAGCAGTAGTGACTGCTGTAGATGGGTTTTGGGTGGTAGCAGTAGTGGGTGCTGTTGATGGGTTTTGGGTGGTAGCAGTAGTGGGTGCTGTAGATGGGTTTCGGGTGGTAGCAGTAGTGGGTGCTGTAGATGGGTTTAGTGTGGTAGCAGTAGTGGGTGCTGTAGATGGGTTTCGGGTGGTAGCAGTAGTGGGTGCTGTAGATGGGTTTAGTGTGGTAGCAGTAGTGGGTGCTGTAGATGGGTTTAGTGTGGTAGCAGTAGTGGGTGCTGTAGATGGGTTTCGGGTGGTAGCAGTAGTACTGCTGGGTGCTGGTAGCAGTAGTGGGTGCTGTTGATGGGTTTGGGTGGTAGCAGTAGTGGGGCTGTAGATGGGTTTGGGTGGTAGCAGTATGGGTTTCGGGTGGTAGCAGTAGTGGGTGCTGTAGATGGGTTTCGGGTGGTAGCAGTAGTGACTGCTGTAGATGGGTTTTGGGTGGTAGCAGTAGTGGGTGCTGTTGATGGGTTTAGGGTGGTAGCAGTAGTGGGTGCTGTAGATGGGTTTCGGGTGGTAGCAGTAGTGGGTGCTGTAGATGGGTTTAGGGTGGAAGCAGTAGTGAATGCTGTAGATGGGTTTTGGGTGGTAGCAGTAGTGGGTGCTGTAGATGGGTTTAGTGTGGTAGCAGTAGTGGGTGCTGTAGATGGGTTTCGGGTGGTAGCAGTAGTGGGTGCTGTAGATGGGTTTAGTGTGGTAGCAGTAGTGGGTGCTGTAGATGGGTTTCGGGTGGTAGCAGTAGTGGGTGCTGTAGATGGGGTTGTGGTGGTAGCAGTAGTGGGTGCTCTAGATGGGTTTCGGGTGGTAGCAGTAGTGACTGCTGTAGATGGGTTTAGGGTGGTAGCAGTAGTGACTGCTGTAGATGGGTTTTGGGTGGTAGCAGTAGTGTATTCTATGTGTAGACAGAAAAACAGATAGTTCAGTTTCTCATGCGCAGGTCTTGTCTCGTAACATTTGTCATATGTTTTGAAACAAATCAATACATTCAAAATAACACCATCCCTTCATCCATGTATTCTAAGTGCCTCTATGTTGGAGTTTACCCCAGTGGACGAGAGGGTCGCCTCCCTACGCCTTCGGGTCATGGGGGGGAAAACTCTGACTGTTGTCTGTGCCTATGCACCGAACAGCAGTTCGGAGTATTCGGCCTTTTGGAGACCCTGGATGGAGCCTTGTATGGGGCTCCTGAGGGGGACTCTGTAGTCTTGCTGGGGGACTTCAACGCACATGTGGGCAATGATGGAGACACCTGGAGAGGCGTGATTGGGAGGAACGGCCTCCCCGATCTGAACCCGAGTGGTGGCTTGTTATTGGACTTCTGTGCTAGTCATGGAATGGCCATAACTAACACCATGTTCGAACATAAGGATGCTCATAAATGTACCTGGTACCAGAGCACCCTAGGCAGAAGGTCGATGATCGTTTTTGTTATCGTATCATCGGACCTGAGGGAAGGGTAGGGGGCAAGGTAATGAGTCTTTACCCCAAGTGAAGGAGTTCAAGTATCTTGGGGTCTTGTTCTCGAGTGAGGGTAAAATGGAACGAGAGATGGGCCGGAGAATTGGAGCAGCGGGTGCGGTGTTGCAGTCGCTCTATCGCACCGTTGTGACGAAGAGAGAGCTGAGCCAGAAGACAAAGCTCTCAATCTACCGGTCTATCTTTGTTCCTACTCTCACCCATGGTCATGAAGGGTGGGTCATGACCGAAAGAACGAGATCGCGGATACAAGCGGCGGAAATGAGTTTCCTCCGGAGGGTGCCTGGCATCTCCCTTAGGGATAGGGTGAGAAGTTCAGCCATTCGTGAGGGACTCGGAGTAGAGCCGCTGCTTCTTTGCGTAGAAAGGAGCCAGTTGAGGTGGTTCGGGCATCTAGTAAGGATGCCACCTGGCCGCCTCCCTAGGGAGGTGTTCCAGGCACGTCCAGCTGGGCGGAGGCCGCGGGGCAGACCTAGGACCAGGTGGAGGGATTATATCTCCACACTGGCCGGGGAACGCCTTGGAATCCACCAGTCAGAGCTGGTTAATGTGGCCCGGAAAAGGGAAGTTTGGGATGCCCTGCTTGAACTGCTACCTCCGCGACCCGACCCCGGACAAAGCGGATGACGATGATGATGATGATGTAATGTTTATATGATGAGCGGGGCTTCTTCAGCTCCCTTTGATAGCGCAGTAAATTGGATGTAAAAAAGCTGCGTTTTTGGTTAACAACAACGTTGCCGAAAGGCAACCATTGCACACAGTCGTATCAGGTTCACTTGGACATACAGTATAGGCTGAAAGACACTGACACAGCCTATTCAAATAGGATACCAACCTAGTCCACAGGTATATTCAACCTTCTCTTCCTCATTTCATGCACATCTCCTCCTCTAATCCTGCTATCGTTCCCTATAATAACACATCCCCCTATAAAACCAACACTAGGCTTTATAAACAACTAGCCTATGGTTATTAACAAATAAACGCAAGCGAAATACAACTAGCTATTAACACAATACTATTATCTAGCCAACTGTTGTCTTACTTTCTTCTTTATCTAGCTAAATTTTACTAGTTCAGTAGAAATTACTGTGATTAACAAACCATTCACCAGTCTTTTCTGTCGTAAACACACAAAGCACTCGCTCATTAGCATACATATTATAATGTGGAATTGACGGGCCACGCCCCCTTGGGTGCTGACTGTCACTGAAATACACTGGCAGGTCGGTGAGAGCAACGTAGGTCGGCAACAGCGACATCTAGGCCGGAAAAAGCGACCGCTAGGTCAGAGACAGCGACAAGCAGGTTGAAAACAGCAACCGAAAAGCGACCGCTAGGTCAGAGACAGCGACATGCAGGCTGAAAACAGCGACCGAAAAGCGACCGCTAGGTCAGAGACAGTGACCTACAAATCGGACAAACCGACTGCTAGCTCGGTTTCTAACATGCATGGTCAATGATCGCTTAGAGGCTTTTACCCCTACTCCCCTTTTGCCTTCAGAACTGCCTTAGTTCTTCGTGGCATAGATTCAACAAGGTGCTGGAAACATTCCTCAGAGATTTTGGTCCATATTGACATGATAGCATCACTCAGTTGCTGCAGATTTGTCGGCTGCACATCCATGATGCGAATCTCTCGTTCCACCACATCCCAAAGGTGATCTATTGGATTTGGATGACTGTGGAGGCCATTTGAGTACAGTGAACTCATTGCCATGTTCAACAAACCAGTTTGAGATGATTTGAGCTTTGTGACGGCGCGTTATCCTGCTGGAAGTAGCCATCAGAAGATGGGTGCACTGTGGTCATAAAGGGATGGACGTGGTCAGCAACAATACTCAGGTAGGCTGTGGCGTTTAAACGATGCTCAATTGGTACTAAGGGGCCCAAAGTATGCCAAGAAAATATCCCCCACACCCATCACCACCACCACCAGCCTGAACCATTGATACAAGGCAGAATGGATCCATGCTTTCATGGTGCTTACGCCAAATTCGGACCCTACCGTCTGAATGTCGCAGCAATAAATTGAGACTTATCAGACCAGGCAACATTTTTACAATCCTCTATTGTCCAATTTTGTTGAGCCTGTGCGAATTGTACCCTCAAGTTTCCGGTTCTTAGCTGACAGGAGTGGCACCCGGTGTAGTCTTCTGCTGCTGTAGCCCATTGTGCATGAAAATCCCAGTAGATTAGCAGTTTCTTAAATACTCAGACCAGCCCATCTGACACTAACAACCATGCCATGTTCAAAGTCACTTAAATAACCGTTCTTCCCCATTCTGATGCTCTGTTTGAACTTCACCAGGTCGTCTTGACCATGTCTACATGCCTAAATGCATTGAGTTGCTGCCATGTGATTGGGTGATTACATATTTGCGTTGACGAGCAGTTGAATAGGTGTACCTAATTAAGCGGCCAGTGAGTGTACAGTACAATTATCACTGAAACAATGTTTAATAATTTGTAACTATTCACTACAGTGGAATATAAACATAAAATTCAATTAATTAAAGAATTTAACAATGTATACAAAACCCCACATTTTCAAAGTTTTAGAAAGTATCAACAAGAAACTTAATGTAATAGTATAATAATAATTTCATACAGTTTACTTATTTGACTAAGTTGTGTTACCTGTGTGGAGGAGAGTCCAAGCAAGACACAAAGTCGAGATGAGCTTCATGTTTGATGGATGAGACTAGATACAAATTATCTCAGCTGTGGTCCCTTTAAATGTAGTCCAGATGATGTCCCTTTAAGAAGCAAGCTTACTGTTATAAAAAGGGAAGGGCAGGGTGCAACCTGAAGCAACCTAAAATGTATTTATCTTGAAAAGGTAGATCTTTATTCCTGGGATGGCTGCCAAATAAATAACTCATCTTTTGATATTAGTTATACATTTTATTATGTATTGTATTGTAATGAAATGCCACATGACGGGTAATGTGCTTTAACTCTGCATCTTCAATGTTTTACATGTTATTGTGGACATTGCAATATGCAAAGTACAAAGCAAAAGCTACTACTACTATCTTTAATAGTCTTATGTGTGCATTATCCGACAGGTTGTAGCGGTTAATCAATGGGGAGCCTAGATTTTACAGAAGGGTTGTAAACAAGTAATATTGTGTCTATTTAACTATTTGGAGCTTTGGGCATATCTACTGGATATGGTTCAGCCTTACATTCATTTTGAGTTGGTTTATATGCACACTTCTACACATAATTAACCAACCACTTGAACAGTAGGCTAAATGCGGCGCCCTGCCTACGCAACAAGAAGGCAGTGGCTAATGTTAACCATAACTAGCTTATGCAATGCAGTCTAGTTAAACTGAGTGATGAAGTTAATAGCACCGCTCTGAGGTGAGTGTTACTGCTTCCAAAGCAAGAGCAGGCACTATGACACGTAACGTTAAGTTTTCCTAATGCTATCGAACCAATTATATAACATTTATTTACCATTACCATGGCAGACAGGGCTTTAGTTAGATTTGGAGCTCTCACAAGGTGACATGTTAGCTTGTTCAAATTATACTGTAATGGCCTGGCATTTGCTACAAATTGCGCGGACATACACAGACTCAGAGCAGGAAAAAAATCTACATCAAATAAGAGAGATGCAAGAAGGCAAGGGGAATTTATATTAAGCGAATCGTTAAAAAGTAAAACAATCAATGCCTTGAGACGGCAACTTATAGGTGGGCTTCCCTGTAGCACATATCAATTACGCCTGAAAATTGAGCCTCCCCTTCAAATAGGCTATCTCAATTGAATAGTATGAGGTTGCCCATTTTGACAGGGAAAAATTACTGCTCATGCGCTACCCTGTTTTGAACTAAATGCATGCTTTTTAAACACATTAAAGCATTGTCAGTGAAAGCTTGACCTTGTTGAAAATAAAACCAAATGGTAGTACTTCATCGTCATGTGTCCACCATTCTATTATGATGAAGAGGCACAACTAATCTAGCGGCAATAAGCTCCCTTGTCAACAAATAGGGTTTGGACCGCAGTCCGCTTGTGCTGCAAGGGTAGGTTCTGTGCGCTAAGGCGGTCAGTCGAATAACTGCGATGCATCACATTGCATTTGCGCAGGCAAATGCGTTTCTTGTTTTGGATTTTCTAGTTATTATTATTATCATTCTTTGGCCTGTTTTTTGCGCCTTATCATGCTTACAGTTTTGACCCAATTGATTTCATTCCAGTGCCCACATGTTTTGGGTATTGCAGTCCATTGCACTTACATACAGCTAAGGGATCAGGTCACGTATTATATTTTTTATTGTTATTTTGAATTGGTTTTTGGCCCCATTGAAATTAATGGGGAGATAGTTTTGACTGGGAGAGATTTTGCGGTCATATGCGTTGATGTTATATATTTGCATGTTGCAAGGCATTGACAAGAACCTGGGGGTCACCCTGGACGACCGGCTGTCCTTCTCAGCTAACATTGCGGCAGTAACGCGTTCCTGCAGATTCCTTCTCTACAACATCAGAAGGATACGGCGCATCCTTACAAGAGAGGCTGCGCAGGTCATAGTCCAAGCCCTCGTCATCTCTCGCCTGGACTACGGCAACTCCCTCTTGGCTGGGCTGACTGCAAGCGCCATCAAACCCCTTCAGCTCATCCAGAACGCAGCCGCTCGTCTGGTCTTCAACCTCCTGAAGTTCACTCACACTACTCCTCTACTTCACACACTGCACTGGCTACCGTTAGCAGCACGCATCAAATTCAAATCACTTGTCCTAGCCTACCGGGTGAGGATCGGATCTGCACCCCCCTACCTACAGTCGATGCTCAGATCCTACACCCCATCCCGACCACTGCGCTCTGCCACTGGATGTCGCCTTGTTGCCCTCTCACTCCGTGGAAGGGACAGCCTGGCACCTCTTACACGACTTTTCTCTGTCCTTGTCCCTCAGTGGTGGAATGACCTCCCCACGAACATTAGGACTGCAACATCTTTGTTTACTTTCCGCCGAAACTTGAAGACTCACTTGTTTCAACTGCACTTCGGCTCTTGAATGTGACATTGCGTCTACCAAGCACTTCTACTTGATATACAATGTAATTGGTTGCACTCAGAATTTTTGTAGTTGGTCTGTGAAGATTTTGTTAATTATCCTGATGTCCAATATAGCACTTGCTTAGCTCTTATTGAGATGATTAAGTCAGGGATGCACTTATGTTCTCTACCTGACTTGTAGTTTTTACCATTATCTATTTGTAGGCACATTTTTTGTAAGTCGCTTTGGATAAAAGCGTCTGCGAAATTAATGGAATGTAATATAATGTAATGTTGTAACGTTTGCACCGACTGTCTTGGTAAAATCCGTGCTGTGGGGAAAATCAGCTGCGCACATCAAACTAGTACTGGCAACGAGACTTCACTTCATTTACCACAGGCGTTGTACTTATTAATAACAGCAGGAATTGTAAATGGATTACTCTCAATGGGATTGGATTTACTACGAGTGTGCTATAGCAGGAAGTGGCCTACTCTCCGTTACTTGAAATGTGTTTGTTGTGTAAACAGGGCTAGTACGGCCGGGGCTAAGAAATAAAACGTAAAGGCTATAAACCTATAAATTTACATATTACACAATCCAGCTAATTTATATTGTTTAAGGTAAACTTAGGGCAGTTGACTTGTTTTGTGTTTTGTTTGTTTATCTTATCATGAATTAAGAATAGATGAAGAGTCAGTATTATAAATAAGCCAGCTAGCGTTGCGTTTCCTAGCACTGTGTTCCCCTATCCTGCTATGCATTTGTATTTGTTTTAACGATTTTCTGTATTAACCTCCAAACCACCATGTCTAGATTCCTTTTTTACAAAACAGCGGTATCTAACAATTTAAACGAATAACTAGATGCAAAACAACAGCAACATAAGGATCTTGAGTTGTTCGTTTTCCTTTTTCAATGTTGTGGTTTAACTTATTATTAGGTCGACATTTGGCCATGCGCAGTTCTGAATCTATCAGATCTTTCTATCTATAATTGCTTGCTGCAAAACGAACTATTTTATTTGTTACCGAAAAGCAATTAAAACGACCAATTCCAGCAATACAAAGCAGTGTCAGAATGAACAGAACAGACTGGCTGATAAACCTAGGCCATTTAAACAGGCAGCAGCACAGTTTCATTTAGATGATGATTTTATGTCTGCAACGCTGTCCATTTGCGATTCGATTGGCAGATGCCTTAAAAGAAAGGTTGAGCTAAGATAGGGGAGACTGGGAATGGTTAAAACACTTTTTGCATTTCCCTGTTACTTACAGACTAATTGACGTATAGACCAGCCAAACTTGTACATATTAAACTTATAACTGTCTTCTAATTACCCATACAATTTAAAGATGACTACATATGACATATAGTTCACAGTATTTATATGAATGGAAAAAGTCAGATGTTGACACTGGCTCTAAGTGGGCGTTTACGCTTGTGTTCAGTTCAACGTTGTCCACCAACGCATGAGGGCGTAATAGTGCTGCAGCGGTTATTTTATAGAGCTGGCCATCCGCACTGTTGCTGATGGTGGAAACGCAATCACATCGCATTTTTTTAGGGAAACGCACTTTTCTAGTTTCATACAACAATCTTACAGAACACCAATGTATTGTTCAGTGACATTGAGCAAATGTGTCAAAAAGCTTTATAATAACTTCGATTTTTTCTATTTAAGTGTTTTAGAGTTTTATATTGTGGCCAATGTTAAATTATCATCCATTTGAGTGTCTCAAATAGGGCATAAAAAATGCATGGACGGTACATTAAATGGAATTAAGTTTCCCAGTCGGTCAGCCCGTCTAACCTGTTTATTCCTGTAGCAATTGTTATAAGGAAGTTCCTGAATAAATTTTTTACAGTCATACTCGTATTTCTTATAATAATTTGTTGGTCATAGAATAATAGAATGACAAACACATTTGTAATGCTCGCAATGTTTTGTTGACTTTACAAGGAAATGAACAAACCATTGTCTCCACTTTCTCACACTTATTTCCAGCATTCAATGGCATCTCCTTTATAGATTTAAGACAACATCTTTGTTGCACTAAATGAAAGGTTTACGTACCTTGAACATACCTTGAACACAACTTGAACTCAAGAAAATGTTTGTTAGTGTATTATTGTTTGTTAAGTTTTAGGCGTGTTTTCTCTGGGAACTGGTTAGGCTACAGTGCAAACAGATGCTGATTTCTGCTAAAGTTCGAAACAGGCCTTTTCATTTTGTAGAAAAAGGTGCACGTCCAAAAAAATCATTGAATTACAGAAAACAACAAAACAATACATTTGAACTCCATCAGTGTAATGTTCAAGGATAATGATCTAAAATGTTGCTAGATGTACTCTCTAAACTGCAACCTGTGTTACCTAGCACCTTAAAAAATAAAGTTAAAATAAAGACAATTAATGGGTGAGGCAAACCGGTTTTGGTCCGGCAATGATAACTATAAACGAGTTCCTCGTCTTCATTGCTGTAGTTGGTCACGCGCAGTTCTGAACGTGTATGTTGTTCGATGAAGATAAAGAGAATAAAAAGCATGCTTTGATGTGTTCAATGTTGTTTTGTATTGGATCAAAAAACCACATCCCCTACCAGTACCCTGACCAGTCACTGACAATTCAACACAATGTCTGTGTGTCCTATGTGTGTGAGCAAAATGTAGGTAATCTGTTGGGTGAGCAAGTCTGGCGCAAATTGGCTGCGGTGGTATCACTCAGACTGAGTGTTGTGTTTGATAGCTGTTGATCCATTCGATGTTCGTTCTGTGGTATTAATTGGCGACCAAAATATGTAAAGTGCTTTGAGTATATAGAAAAGCGCTAAAGACGAAATGAAATTAATTATTATTATTATTATTATTATTATTATTATTATTATTATTGTTATTTTTTATTTTTTTAATTGACTTGCCTAGTAAATAAGCCTTTATAGAAACCTTTGTGAACACTAGCAGTGTACATCCACACAATTTGCAATCGTTACCCATGTACAAACTATTTTAAAACAACTCAACTTCTTTGCTCAACCTGAATTTACTGTATCAAATTCCAGCTACCCTGTAAATCATGTGCCTCTGCCCTCAATCACCCGGATTATCAACCACTCAATCTCATCTGGCACTGGCTAGCATTTAAAACTGCTGTAATCTGCCCCATTTTAAAAAAGCACACTCTGGATCTGGAAGTTTTGTGCAACTACAGGACGATTTCCAAACTCCCTTTTTTCTCCAAGGTGCAGCAAGGCTGCACAAAAACCTCTTAACCCTCAACCACCTCGGATAAATTCCAGTCTGGTTTCCGCTGAAAAAGCTCAAGGTTACAAACGACCTCCTGCTAGCAGCCAATGTAGGCTCTCCATCCATTCAGATCCTTATCAACTTCACCACAGCATTTGACACCGTTGACCAGTTCATCCTCCTAGGTCGCCTCCAGGACACCATTGGTCTCTCCAGACAAGCACCGAGGTGATTTAAGTCCTTCCTGACAGACAGAACTGAGTTTGTCTCTCTCATTGTGTTTCAAACTGAAATACGAAATAAGGGCATGGATAAACCAGAATTTCCTGCAACTAAACAGCAGCAAGACAGAGACTTGTTGATAACTGATAGACTGATTGGTACCCCAGCCCCCCCCCCCCCCCCCCCCCCCCCCCCCCCCCCCCCCCCCCCCCCCCCCCCCCCCCCCCCCCCCCCCCCCCCCCCCCCCCCAAGTCCAGCACTCCATGTTTACATGGCTCACTATTGCTGGCCAGAACATCTCTCTCTCCTCCATCTCAAACCTGGGCCTCAACTTTTATTCCAACCCAAACTTTGACCACCATATCAAACTGCTTTGCAAAGCATAACCTTCCACCTCAAAGACATTTCCAAACTTCGCCCTACCCTCACCGTCCCAGTTGCTGAGAAACGTATCCATGCCTTTGTTTCCTTAAGGCTGGCCTACTGCAATGCACTCTTCAATGGCAGAAACCTCGCGCAACTCCAATACATCCAAAACAGTGCTGCCAGGATCAACATAGGACCAACAAATCACTCCCATTCTGTCCTCTCTCTATATATATATATATATATATATATATATATATATATATATATATATATATATATATATATATATATATATATATATATATACTTGTTTGTTGTTTTATAATAAGATTTTACTTGACCAACAAGGTACCTAGAGAACACTGAAGCAATAAACCAACAGTAAGTATATCTCGAACACATTCCCATCTCTTAGTTCTGAAAGATAATAGGCCATGGCTCCACATATTAAATAATAATGAATGTTATTTAGTAAGAAAAAAAAAGTAAGTTGTGCATGTCCGGACATATCCAGAGTCGTCTGGTTGTTACCGACTACAGTTTAATACGCTAATAGGCTTTTTCATTCTTATTTTTCACTCACTCTAAGTTTTTACTCATAGGTTTCTAGTCAGTTCTTAGCATTGTAGCTAAAACTAGGAAAGGTATTGACTCAATAAAAGCCCATAAAGGTCTATTGATTTTAAACTATCAAGTCAGAGCAGGGAGACAGAAATAAGGAAAGCATCCTTTATCACAACGGAAAAGGCTATGCAGTAAGTTTACACAAAAATAGCGCAAAAATAAACTAGACAATGTAATAAAGGCATTCATGTGGAGTTCAAACGTGCAAAACAGGGAAAATCAAGAGAGTTGCGTAAGTAATAAAGTTTAGTTTACATGAAGGTGCATGTGTGTTTCTCCGATCACTCGCTTAAAATGTGTCCTAATTGTAATGCAAAATAAAGATGTTAAACGGCGAAGGGTTGCTTTTCTACTCGAGAGGTGTGTTATAGGAATAGTTAGTATGACCGAATTGAAAAACTTTGTAGTTTTTTGTTTGTTGTTTTGCTTTTACGATAAATAAAATGCTAGGAAGTTGCACAGGGACAGCAAGCAGTAGTTGTTAAAGGAGATCATGTCGTGCAATATACATCGTAAAAACGCAGAAATAAATTATTTCCTTCTATTTTCAACTGTCGAAATGCAAAAAAATATATAAACATGTCACCTTTAGCAAGTAAACAGACTACTTATAAAAACATAACTCATTTACTATTACAATTTAATACTTTGCGTATCATGTATCTCAGACACCAAAATGAAATTATAAAAAGTGCTGTTTGGACTGGGCCCGATTGGCGAGTCATGTAGTCCAGGACAAAAAGTAAGGATTAAAATGAAATACCTACCCTCAAAAGGTATTGCCAAAAGTCAAGTGTTCTGAATTGACAAATTTCTTTTTGCTTTCAATGTTTTTGAATGAAAATTAAAATTGGTTATATTATAATTTTTTATGGCATATATGCATTGTAAAAACGTGTCACATGTCACCTATAGCAAGCAAGTAGACTACTTAAAAAAATTATAATATAACCAATTTACTATTACAATTTAATACTTTGCGTATCATATCTCAGACACCAAAACGAAATGAAAAAAAAGTGCTGTTTGGACTGGGCCCGATTGGCGAGCCATGTAGTCCAGGATAATGAAATACCTACCCTCAAAAGGTATTGCCAAAAGTCAAGTGTTCTGAATTGACAAATTCCCTTTGCTTTGAATGTTTTTCATAGTTAAGGGCGTGGTATGCATGTGCCCATAGTCGGACTGTTTCGTTATTAGGACACTTTCGACTTGCCAAAAGTCAAGTGTTCTGAATTGACAAATTCCCTTTTGCTTTGAACGTTTTTCAAAGTTAAGGGCGTGGTATGCATGTGCCCATAGTCGGACTGTTTCGTTATTAGGATACTTTCGATTTAGAAATAGGAAGGCTTTTCTCACCATCCTCTTTACCACAGAACATGTAGTCCAACGGGTTTAACACGTCAGTCAGACGAGTATGACAAGTTATAGATAACATTCTCTACTTCATTCTTTGCAAGGTCATTGTCAATAAGAGGCCCATGTATGTTTTGAGTGCCTTTTGAATGAGGCGTGACCAGATTCCCAGGAGTCAAAAACGGGACAGGTGTCCCCTAAACATTTTTTGGGACGAATTCAAGGCCATTTCCTGAATTTCTGTGAATTATAATATTGAACTTATGCACACACATGCGTGAACACACAAACGGGGTACAGTAGACGGCACTACTAAGGCGAATCACCAGTTAGGTTAAATTTCCCTAATTTTCTCACTTTTTATGTAGAAATATCAGTCCTAACAATTATTTTATAATCCGGTCTTTTTTTTTTAAAATCTACCGAAATAGAACAGGGAATTTCTCATAATGTTATGTGGCTTTATCTGCCATCTTTTTTCTGTTGCTATTAAATAGTGTAATTGAATATATTAATATTAGATCTAGATATGTTGCAATCTTACTTAACACATAATTTTGTGTTTGACTAGACCTGTGTGTGATGAGACGATGATCACTAAAATGGCACATCATTTGTAAAACAACCGTTGATTTTGTCTTAATTGTAATAGTATAATTAATTATAATTAATTGTATAATATAATAATATCATATAGATAAGATATATATATGTATATATATATATAAGATAATATAGTAATAATAGAACGAGCGGTTACAATTTGTGCATGTGCCTTTTATATAATGGAATGAACAGAAGATCGGGTGAGTGATTAAGTGAGTGATTCCCAACCATCTTTTTGTTTCCTGGCTAATTCTAATTCTAATTCTAATGAAAATAATAATTCATTTCATTTAGTAATGTAGTGCTTTTCTAGATACTCAAAGCCCTTTTACACAATTTGGTCGCCCATTTATACCACAGAACGAACAACGAGTGGACCGACAGCTATCAAACACAACACTCAGTCTGAGTGATACCACGGTAGCCAATTTGCGCCCAAATATTATGTCTTGCTCAAACACATGCAGTAGGACACACAGACCGACTCCAGGTGAATTGGCAATGACTGGTCTGGAGGATGTGGCATGTTTTTTGATGGTGGGAGTGTCAGGGTTAACCTCATTACGGCACCGGTTTGCCTGCAGACCGTGCTCAACCACCAGGAGGTTGTCCAGTTCCACGTCATATCCTCTCCCGACCTGCCCATCATTCTCGGTTACCCTTGGCTGGACCGCCATAATCCCAGTCTCTGTTGGACCACTGGGACCCTGCTGGGCTGGGGGAAACGTTGTCAAACTACCTGCCTCCTCAACTGGTCTCCACAGGACGTTCCGGAGCGGGTGCCCCCAGCTGACCTGTCTGGGGTGCCTGTGGTCTATCGGGACTTGGAGGCCGTGTTCAGCAAGACACGCAGCTTGCTGCTTCCGCCGCATCGGGAGTTTGACTGCGCCATTGAGCTGCTCCCGGGTACCACCCCTTCCCGTGGGCGAGTCTTCTCCCTGTCCGTTCCGGAACACAAGGCCATGGAGGACTACATTACCGAGGCCTTGGCTGCTGGCTTCATTCGCCCTTCCACCTCCCCGGCTGGAGCTGGGTTCTTCTTTGTGGACAAAAAGACGGGTGGGCTCCGGCCGTGTATAGACTACAGGGGGTTGAACGGGATTACGGTCAAGAATCGGTATCCGCTGCATCTTATGTCATATGGCATTCGAGAGACTCCAGGGGGCGTCATGGTTAACTAAGCTGGACCTAAGAAGCGCTTACAATCTTGTCCGCATTCGAGAAGGGGATGAGTGGAAGACTGCCTTTAACACACCCAACTGGCACTAAGAGCATCTGGTGATGCCCTTTGGCCTTACCAACGCTCCAGTTGTCTTCCAGGCGCTTCTCAGCCACGTGCTCCAGGACTTCCTGGATCTATTCGTCCATGTTTACCTGGACAACATTCTAATCTTCTCCACGACAGAGGGTGAGCATGTTCAACATGTCCGCCTTGTGCTCCAGCGTTTGTTACAAAACTGTCTCTATGTCAAACTGGAGAAATGCACCTTCCACGCCCACCGGGTGTCGTTCCTGGGTTACATCGTCTCCAAGGGGAGCCTCACCATGAACGAGTCCAAGGTTCGTGCCATCCAGGAGTGGCCGGCGCCGACTTCGGTCAAGGAGGTACAACGACTCCTGGGGTTTGCCAACTTTTATCGCCGTTTTATTCTAGACTTTTGCTCGCTGGCCCGGCCCCTTACAGAGCTCACGCAGAAGACCTCTCTACTGTTCACCCTGTCGGCTGCTGCCCGAGGTGCCTTCGAGGAACTCAAGCACCGTTTCTCCACTGCGCCTGTGTTGTGTCTCCCGGACCCTGACATACCATTTGTGGTGGAGGTGGATGCTTCTGAGGTAGGGGTAGGGGCGGTTCTGTCGCAACGTAGCTCCCCTAAGGACAAACTCCATCCCTGTGCTTTCTTCTCCCGTCGCCTCAGTCTGGCAGAACATAACTACAGCATTGGGGACAGGGAGTTGCTAGCGGTCAAATTGGCCTTAGAGGAGTGGAGACACTGGCTCGAGGGGGCGAGTCATCCGGTCGTGGTCTGGACGGACCACAAGAACCTCGAGTTCATTCGGTCCTCCAAACGACAATGTGAGACAGGCCCGCTGGGCTCTCTTCTTTGACCATTTTGATTTGCTTATCACTTTCCTACCCGGTTCAAAGAATGGGAAGCCCGATGCCCTGTCCTGTGTCCCGGCCCCTGTGGATTTCTCTCCGACCAGCGACGTCATCGTGCCCCCCACCAGGGTCATGGCGGCCGTCGAGTGGGGTGTGCTGGAGGAGGTCCGACAATCCACCCGGAACATCCAGGTGCCTCTAGGGGGCCCACCGGGTAAGCTGTATGTGCCGCCTCACCTGCGTTCTAAGGTACGCACCTGGGGCCATGCCTCTCGTCTGACCTGTCACCCGGGCCGGAACAGAACTTTGGACTTCCTTCAACGCCACTTCTGGTGGCCCAACATCCGACAGAGCGTGGAGGAGTATGTGGCGGCTTGCGCTGTCTGTGCCTCCAACAAACGCCCCACCATCAAACAAGTAGGACTGCTTTTGCCTCTGCCCATCCCCCGTAGACCCTGGTCTCACGTCTCCCTAGATTTCATCACCGGTCTGCCTGTGTCTCGAGGACATACTGTTATTCTTGTTGTCGTGGACCGCTTCTCTAAGGCGGCCCACTTTGTGCCTCTCCCCAAGTTTCCCTCTGCTTTAGACACGGCTCGCCTGGTTATCACCCACGTTTTCCGGCTTCATGGGCTTCCGACTGACGTGGTCAGTGACCGAGGGCCTCAGTTCACCTCCAAGTTCTGGAAGGCCTTCTGCCGTCTGCTTGGCTCTACGGTTAGTCTGTCCTCCGGTTACCATCCACAAACGGGCAGACGGAGAGGGTCAATCAGGACCTGGAGACCAGCCTCCGCTGTCTGGCTTCTAAAAACCCCTCCACCTGGAACCAGCCTCCGCTGTCTGGCTTCTAAAAACCCCTCCACCTGGAAACCAGCCTCCGCTGTCTGGCTTCTAAAAACCCCTCCACCTGGAACCAATCTCCGCTGTCTGGCTTCTAAAGACCCCTCCACCTGGAACCAGCAGCTGCTGTGAGCTGAGTGTGCCAACAACACCCTGCGGCACGCGGGCCTGGGCATGTCTCCGTTCAAGTGCCAATTCGGGTACCCTGCTCCGCTGTTTCCCGACGACAAAGAGGAGGTGGGGGTTCCCTCAGCCGAGGCGTTTGTCGGGAGATGTCGACGCTCTTGGAGGCGGGCTCGTCTCGCCCTTTTGCGCTCTAGGCAGGTGACAGAGAGGCAGGCCAACCGCCGGCGCAGAGAGGGTCCGTCTCTTCGGGTGGGACAGAGGGTTTGGCTGGCCACCAAGGATCTGCATCTCCGAGGGGGTACAGCAAAGCTTAACCAGCGGTATACCGGGCCCTATACCATCGAGAGGAAGATCAACCGGGTGGCCATTGGGCTGAGGCTTCCCAGTTCACTCAAGGTCCATCCAGTGCTCCACGTTTCATGCCTGAGGCCTGTCTTCGTTAGCCCTTTGTGTCCCCCTCCAGATCCTGTGCCTGCGCCCCGCGTCATTGACGGGCGTCCTGCCTACACCGTGCGGCGTATCCTGGACTCCCACCTGGTCCGAGGTCGCAGGCAGTATCTGGTGGACTGGGAGGGGTACGGGCCTGAGGAACGTTCCTGGTATCCGGCGGCTTCCTGTAAACTAAAGTAAAAAAAATATTCATGCTTTTTAAACAGAATACGTTACTTAATGCCAACATTTAAATTCTGAATGTATTGAATTTATTTAAAATCTTGTTAAATAAATAATAATACATTTTGATTACTATCATTCTACATCTGATTTTGTGGCCTTTTTTATGCGTGTAATATTTAGATTATTTATACACCTCTGTTCTGCTGTTTAAAAACCTGCCTTTGAAGCTACCACACCTACTTTCCTGACCCCTCCTACTTCCTTTCATCTGCCTCTGGTGACTGTGCTCTCTGTCTCCGTGGTTGCCATTGCCGTGGTAACGCTACTGTTGGTTCTGCTCTGCTCTGCAAAAGGTTTAATTTATAAATACACTTTTATTTTGTTTCCTAATGTTATTGCTATTTTAAAGGGATGTAGTGATTTACATCTGACAAGTATGCCAAAATATATATTGTTATTAAAGCCCTATGCCCTTCAAAGTCCCTCCAAAGTGCTTAACTCTTACCGAAAACACAAGCTCCTTTAAAGTTTGAAACAATACCTCTAACACACTTTGTCTCTCTCTCTCTTTCATGTGTGTCTTCCAGATAAGGCCAGTCCAGCAGAAGCAGAAGACTACTCCTATGTTAACTATGGTCTGCAGTGGGACAAATAACCTCTGCAGGTATAGTAGGCTACCCTTAGAACCAGTGGTAACACACATTCTAGAACTCTTTTCATTCCAGAGTGCTTTTTTTTGCAGAATTCTTTTAATTGTAGAACTCTCTTGGTTCTAGATTCTGTTCATCTACAATATCCTTGACTCTCATAACACCTAGTGGAAACACATGGAAGAGATCTGATCTATACCAGTACTTAAATAGTAACTAAGTCTGACGTGTGTTGACAAGGCATATTGCCAATTTTTTGTTTGTTTGTTTGTTTTAAAGCTGATATTGAGACCAGCTCATAAGCCACAATAACTTGCCTATCATTCACGGGCTGTTATAAAATCAGAAGGTTCAGACTGAAGGACCACGTATAGACACACAGCCACTGTTTTCAAGGCCAGCATGCATTTCATTATAACAAATGTTCCTGAATGTTGTCTTTTTTTTCACATTTTCTTTCCTTTCAAAAGAATGTTCCCTAATTTTTTTACTGTCAGTGGTATTATTTCGATTTAAACTGTGCGTGTTTTATACATTTACTTAATCAACATTTTGTCATTTGCTTCTAATAAATGGTAAAGCAATGCCTGCAGTAATTAATTTCTTTCCACTAGAGGGCAGCCATGTTCCTTACAATCACGTGCCCACTGACAGAAAAGAAGCACTTCCTGTAAACTAAAGTAAAAAAAAAATCAAGATGCCTCTAGTGGACTTATCCCACCATAGTGCTGACCTGTAGCCAGGCCATGATGGTCCAGTGTAGTAGCATGTAACTGTGCCATGCTGAATTAGACTAGTCTTGTTCAACCCACGCTGACCTGCAACTGATCCATGCCGGTCCAGACTATTCCAGTTCACACTGCAGTAGGCCTGTTGACCTGTAAACCTATCCTAGACTATTCCAGTTCACACTGCAGTAGGCCTGTTGACCTGTAAACCTATCCTAGACTATTCCAGTTCACACTGCAGTAGGCCTGTTGACCTGTAAACCTATCCTAGACTATTCCAGTTCACACAGCAGAAGGCCTGTTGACCTGTAAACCTATCCTAGACTATTCCAGTTCACACTGCAGTAGACCTGTTGACCTGTAAACCTATCCTAGACTATTCCAGTTCACACTGCAGTAGGCCTGTTGACCTGTAAACCTATCCTAGACTTTTCCAGTCTCACACTGCAGTAGGCCTGTTGACCTGTAAACCTATCCTAGACTATTCCAGTTCACACTGCAGTAGGCCTGTTGACCTGTAAACCTATCCTAGACTATTCCAGTTCACATTGCAGTACTGACCTGTAAACCTATACTAGATTAAAATGTATTTAATTAATTAATTTCCCCCTCTGAGTACCCCCCTCTCGCTCTCTCCTCTCCCCCCTCTGTGTACCCTCCCCCCCTCCTCTCCCCTCTGAGTACCCCCCCTCTCTCTCCTCTCCCCCCTCTGTGTACCCTCCCCCCCTGTGTACCCCCCCCCCCCCCCCCCCCTCTCTCTCTCCTCTCCCCTCTGTGTGCCCTCCCCCCCCCTCCTCTCCTCTCCTCTGAGTACCCCCCTCTCTCTCGCTCCTCTCTCTCCCTCCCCCCTCTCTGTGTACCCTCCCCCTCCTCTCCCCTCTGAGTACCCCCCTCTCTCTCCTCTCCCCCCTCTGTGTACCCTCCCCCCCTCCTCTCCCCTTTGAGTACCCCTCTCCCCCTCTCTCTCCTCTCCCCCTCTGTGTACCCTCCTCCCCCTCCTCTCCCCTCTGAGTATCCCCCCCCCCTCTCTCCTCCCCTCTGTGTACCCTCCCCCTACTCTCCCCTCTGAGTACCCCCCCTCTCGTGGTTTGAGAGTTGCCATTTTGGAGGAACTACTGGCTATGAATGGCATCACTATGGAGGCCTATGCAATTGTAAAGGCTGACAGTACCTCACATGCCCAGATAGGGGCGCTGTCCTCTGGTCCTACACAAAAAACAGAAACCATAAAAAAAGATGGCGGAGCTATTCATGATTGACAGTTAGATTGTCACTTGACCTACAAAGCCATTGAAAGTGAATGAGGAGGCCGATGTCCATTTGTCAGGTTTGAACAGACTCTCACCTGGCCCTCAACTCATCAGCTCTTTTCTTCACAGGAAGTGATCACACTTGTTTTTTAGTTGTTCTTTTTTCACAGGAAGTGCTTCTTTACTGTACGTGGTAAGGTAATTAACAAAGAAAACTATCTAGTGGATAAAAAAATAAGTTAAGGCAAGTATTGATTTGCAGATGTTTTTATGTCTGAAAAATGCTTTGTAAAAACACATACATTATTTTATTCAATGTACAAAAGCCATAAGAGGTTTGCTTGGAGTTAAGATACATATATAAACAATTGCAATGCAATGTCAAGTGAAAGTCTCGCTGAGATCCGCTCGTCTGAGAAACAGGTCTATTAAGAAACTGAGAACAGAGATGCAGGGGCTTCTAGCTCAGACCAAGGGCCTCAGATTGTACAAGCTGATATGAAGTAGAACCACAAAACAGAACGGGCGACAAGAGAAACACTTCTCTGTGTTAGGGCTGTTGTTACGATATTGTGTGTGTGTGTGTGTGTGTGTGTGTGTGTGTCTGTGTCTGTGTGACTGATTTTGGTTAAGTCTTTAGTAAGACCTTTCAATAAGTCACACTGCCTGGAGTTGCAACAGCATTGGCTGAAACCCCCAAAATACTTTATTTATACAAAAATAAGAACAATTAAGGACAAACAATTTTCCCCATTAGCAAATATGTAGAAAAGCACACTTTTTAGCCCTTTGAGATTGTAAAAATGATATAAAGCACTGCAAATTTATTTATTATTACTCTTTAATTATCAAATGAAAATACAGCAGAATCTAAACCACAAGTCAAAGCTATTTAGTTGCCAAGCAACTATTCAAACAGTACAAGAAGCCCCTCCCTCATCTCTCTTCTTCTGTGGTGTTCCCTGGCTCCACCGGCATCTGAAAACACAGTGTAGCCAAAGATGGAGAAAAGCCAAAAAAGCACAGCTAATTTCTCTTTTGCTTGGGATGATAGAACCACTGATAGTATATAAAACAACAGAGACAAGCAATAAAACAACACAGAAGATAAATTCTCTCTGGTTTTGGTTCAGAAGGTTAACACTATGTCTGACAAACAATAAACAAAGCTACCTCTGTTTTGTGTTTATGGATGTCAGTGTTTACGTCAACAGATCTCTCTGAAAGAGGGAATACAGTAAAGGAAGAAAAAGAAGGGAAGGAAGAATGAAATCATATGTTTGAGATGTTTCTGTCCCATGTTTCCTGATTTAAAGAATATAGGCCTTCACTTTATGCTCAATAAAAATAATAGTAATGATAATAATAATAATAATAATAATAATAATAAATTTAATTTAGAGGTGCCTTTCTAGACACCATGGTCACTGTACATTACATATAATATTCAAACGTTATCTACAAATATAGTACAATATAACATTTGAAATTGCATAAACAAAAGACAGACACAAGGGTATTGAGGCAGGGAACATCAAAAATATAATTAAAGTAAAAGGGAATAAACTAGGGGTAATCTAACGCTAAGGAAAACAAGTGGGTTTAGAGACGGGATTTAAAAATGTTAATTGGGTCAGAGTTCCGAATCGCAGGGAATTCCAGAGAATAGGAGCAGCAGCACTGAACGTTCTGAACCCCATGGAGCTGAGTCCGGTTTTTGGGGTAGTGAGAAGACCATACATTATATATTATTACCATTATATATATATATATATATATATATATATAGATATATATATAGATATATATATAGATATATAGATATATATTGGTAATAATAACACATTATATGCATGAAGATTTTAAAATGGACGCATTTCAGTTTCACCTCTCTTCTTCTGTGGTTTTCTCTTCAACTTGTGGTTGATATCAGAGTAGGTTAAGTCATCCTTAGCCCTGGCAAAGAAACAAGACAGAACAACCTCCATGTTGGGTTGGGTTAGAAGGTTATTGCTGAAACAAACTGGATGGACTTTACTATGTATAATCTGGTACACAAGTTTAAAATGTATCACAAAACAATCTTTCTTTTACATTTGAAAGTCTTTGTACATTTTACAAGGTATGATATAACGTTTTTATTCTGATGAAAATGTTGTCTGTAACCACCAAATACAAGCATCAACTTTATATAAATAGGTTGGTGTTTATGTAAGGTATATATAAAATGTATAAACTGCAGTACCGGGTTGAGCGTGTGTCCTCAAAGCTGAATATTCAGGGTCCTGTCTCTCAACAGCTCTCTCTGAACGACAGAACCGGAAAAACAGAGAAGACAGTAAAGAGGGGACAAAGGCAGAAAGAATGGAAGGGAGGGAGAAAGAAAGACGGAACAGAAAGAAGGTAAGAATGAAAATATATTTGCATTTTTCCTTTTGTGTATTGTGTCGTGCTGTTCTACCTCTCTTCTTCTTCCTGTTTTATTGTTTAATCTTTGACGTCAGCGTACGTCACATCCTCAGGACGAGCTGCCTCCTCCTCTCCTCTATCTACAAACAACACATAGGTAAAAGAGGAAGCCAGCTTTATAATAATAATATTAATAATATTAATAATCATAATAATAATAATAATAATCATAATAATATTAACATTAATAATCTAATATCAATGACAACAATTATAAATAATAAAAATAATAATAATAATAATAATGAAAACGTGAAAGAAGAAGCCAGCTTTATAATAATAAAAAAAATAATAATAATAATAATGAAAACAATAATACATTAATAATAGAATATCAAAACAACAATTATATTAATAGTAATAATGTAATTTTAATAATTATTTAAAAACTTTAATAATTTGATAATATTATATGACATTTACAATAATAACTTTAACTTAAGAGCGCCTTTCTAAAAACCCAACGACACTTTACAAATCCAAAGTGTTTGACCAAAAAAAGAGTATTAAAATAAGCAGATGAAGAGCAGTAAAGATCTGTTACGGGACCGAACCGATCTGTTACCTGACTGAACCGTTCTGCTTTTAGGAGTCTTTTAAAAAGATTAACAAAATATCGCCAAAACAAAACAGCAACGATTACCTCTGAGTCTCCCCCAAACACAGAGCAAAACAACCAGTAGCATCGCCACGGCAACCGCAGCGACAAAGACACCCGGCACAAGAGACAAAAGAACAGCGGAGGACTGTGGTTGGCTGGGCTGTGGCTGGTTAGCTGGAAAAGCATTGAGTATCAATTAGGGGGTTGAAATATAAAAACAAACAATAAACATAATAATTAACAATTATGATTTAATAAGAGTAGACCATAATCAGTAAACTAATACAGTATCAAGTATAATCTTATATTTTAAAATGGAAATTGTTTGCAACGCGCAGTCTCACCTCCCACTGCCAGCCAGCTCTCTGGAGATTCTCCCAGGTCAGAATTATTAAATATGAATACATTATAACTGTCCTGTTAGTAATGATAACCTCCTCACCTCTCACTACCAGCCAGCTCTCTGGTGATTCTCCCAGGTCAGAGTTGTTCCATTTGTAGAGGCCTTCATCAGACTTTGACACTGCAGGGATGGTCATCTCTCCTGTAGACTCAGTCTTGATGAGGTAGCCACCTTTGTAGAAGTTTGCCGGAAATTTCGAGTGGATCTTCTTGGTTTTCTTGTCCCGAGTCCAACAGCGTAGAGTAACATTTGCTTCGGTGAGAGCAAGGGTTGGACTCTAGAATTACAGCCCCATCTGAACACAAACAACAAACAACCAAAAAACTGTTTAAAAAAATTATAAATAAATCAAATCAAAACAACACATTTCAAGAGTGATTTACTAAGACATACCGGTCACTGTGATGTGGACCAAATCTTTATTATCTCCTGATTGACACCAATACACCCCACTGTCCACCGGGTATATTTGACTGATCACGCACGAGGACCCATCTCTGGTTCCCCACACCCCACACCTCTGCAGCCCTTTGGCTGTTGCTCTGTAGATTGACAGTGGTGATGTAGGACTACCCTGCTGATCCCCACAGTTCAGCGTCACAGATTCATGCTCAAAGAACTGACATCTGTCTGGACTGATCCTCAGAGAGGCTGGAGGATGTATAGGAGGGAAAGAGAGAACTAATTAAATCAAACACAATATTTACTTTTATAATATGTCAATATAAAAACTGAAAAGAGCATTTTTTTCAAAGACGAATAACTAGCATAGACACACATGCAAAGAGAAGCTACTCACTGAGTAAGGAGATCATCTCCATCTTGACTGATTTTTTCACTGACTGATACACAGATAAGAGGCTAGACGAGAGAGCCCTCCACCTCTTCCTCTTCCTTTGATCAAAAAGGAGGTAGGGTTAAAGTTAAAGTCCCCTATCAGACCAGATTATGTCGCATTTGTCTTTATTTTACACTGCCATGCAACCTACATTTTTAGGGGAAAGACTAATCAACATGCACCTTGAAAATTTCAAAAGTGCAAAAGACCTAGTTGTCTGACATGTGTCCACACCAGAGAGAGAGAGAGTTATACAATAAGACATAAGATATAATAGGAGTTATAATTATTCCAAACCTTTTTTTTGTTTATACGGTTTATACCAGGGCCTCGTTTTGACATCTTGTTTCAGCCCCCATCACGGTAAATCCCAAAAATAAATTAAAAGTTTAATGAATAGTTTTATTGATAAATACTTATCTACGGTCAGGTAGGCACTAACGCCTCACTCAAAGGCACTTATGGGGTTTACACTTTACAACAACCCTCCAAAGTCAAAATTCCTGATTCCCAACCATATCTTTGGAGACAGAGGCAGAGACATCAGAGAAAAACAGAGAGCGAGTAGAAGGGAATGTCACAACATAGGAATCCGGGATTTATTTAATCGAATTCCTTCCTGCGTTTATCAGCTCGTTTTCCGTCCTTCTCTCGTGAAAGCGCACCGTTTGTCAGCCCTCGATAATTTCACTTTGTTCAGCAATGAAAAGTTAAAACTTAAATGGTTTCCAATCAGTTTCACACAAACAGAGAAACGTGCACTGATACGCAGCATGCGCAGGCCTTTGTTTTGCATTGGCTTAGCGCCGCTCGGTAATGAATAGTTCTGTGGAAAAGGTGGGACGCGTTGGTAAGAGAGTGGGCGTGGTTTTTAATACACGCCTTTCCCCGGAATCCATAGGACAACGATAGAAGCACTGTTCTTAAATTTAGGGCATTACTTTTTCTAAATCGAAAGTGTCCGGGTCGTGACATGGGCTCATAATAAAAATTCATAGAGAGAAATCGCTAAACCCTATATACTTGGCGGGATATAGGGATTTATTTTTTCTTCATAGAGCCTATGTGAGTTAAGTATATAGGGCATTTCCTATATGCACGTCATTGAATTGTAGCCTTTCGATTGATAATAGGTTTTTCGTGGACCAAGTTTTATTTTCCTATCGGCAGTCGTAGACACACGGAAGTATTGGTCGTGTTTGGTGAGATATTTTCTTCTTTACAGACATACGACTTTGTATAGGTGCAGTCCGCCAGCTGGTGCGCCTGAGTGTCCAATTTAATAATATCCCATAAACAAATATGTAGATGTATATAAATAAAACTACAATAATAATAAGAATTCAAACCTACTACTTTTGGCCGTATAGTTTGCATCTTTATTTTTGCGATACCATCAGAATAAAATATCTCAAAGGAGTGATTGGCCTTCACATTTTAATATAAACTAAACTAAACTAGTCTGATCTCTACTTTTCCTTTTAATTATATACGTATTTTCCAAAATTTTATTCAACTCAACTGCATAGGCAACAAAGCCATACTGTCTGAAGTGAAACTTGAATTACTTTTAAGCCTAAACTAGTGCATCTGTAGCCTACTGTTGTTAATAAGCTACAAGTGAGATGCACTATTTTATAAACATTAGTAGATGCTCAAAATAATATGGTAACGTTGTGATGGCATGTTTTCTCTTGGCTAATAAAGATACAGCTGCCTGGGGGGAGGGGGTGTGTTAAGTAATATTTTGTATTCGGTATTTTCTTCTTTATTTTTTAAACAACATTATTAGTGTTTAATGTATTCATGTTGTGTGGCCTATTATGTTGCAGAACTGCGAGATGGATCGATGGGTCGCCTTGTTCCGGAGGATTACACTTTCTGTTGCTTTACTTCTTCAGTGTGGTCAAGGTAACTCTTGGCTCAAATACAGTCTTGTATATTTATATTTTTTATCAATTGTGTTATTATTTAATTGAAACTGTATTTGAAAATTTAAATGGGCAAGTATTGTGATCCATCTTCCCTATAGGTGAACCGCGGGTAATTGGTTCCCCTCAGCCAATAAGTAGCTCTAGCTGGTGATGATGTCATCTTCCCTTGCCATCTGGAGCCGCCAGTAGATGCCGCCAGTAGATGCTACTGATATGATCGTGGACTGGTCCAGACTAGACCTGGATCCCAAATACGTGCACGTTCGCCGTACGTGGAATACGTGCACGTTCGCCGTAGTGGGAATGAATTGGTAAACGATAAGAACCCAGCGTACCGACAGAGGACGTCACTGTTTATTAATGAACTGTCAAACGGCAACCTTTCACTCAAACTCTCCAAAGTGGATCTCCCCTATGAAGGAGAATGCAGATGCTTCATTCACTCGATGAGCAGTGGCTCTTTCATTCAGCTCGTTGTAGGTAAGTCGGACAATGTTGTCACTGCTGATGTGTTGTTTAACTATAAAGTGGGCTAAAATGCTACAATGTTTTTGTTGCTGCAGTCTGTGAATTCAATGGTTTATTTCAAAATGAAAAGACCAAACAAAACCCTGAAAATGTTGACACGTTGTGTTTGTTTTTAAGCCGGCCTTACAAAAATATGAAACTCTTTTTCAGGGGTGATATCAGAACCAAAGATTTCTATTGTTGGATCCCAAGACGGTAGAACGGTTCTGCAGTGCGAGTCTGGAGGCTGGAACCCAAAGCCTGAGGTGGAGTGGCTGGACAGTGAGGGACACGTCCTCTCTGATGGACCCACTGAGACAGTTCAAAACCATGGTGGCCTTTTCACCGTAACAAGCAAAGCCACACTGCTGAGAACAGACACCAACAGATTCACCTGTAGAGTTCAACAGCAGCAGATCAACCAAACCAAAGAGACAGAGATTCATGCTCCAGGTCAGTCCATGGTTTTAGTAGGACTACAGTGGTACATGAATAAACTAGCAGGTAGACTAATATTTGTGCATTCTGTAAGGATATAATTATGTCCATCCTGTTGCTTTCTGTTTTGTCTTTTTGTGTAGGTCATAGTAAGCACCTTTAATTTATAAAGCACCTTTCAAAACCAAAGTTACAAGTGTACAAAATATAAATGTAAAAACATAAAATAACAATGAAAGGACATTAAAAACTGCCCAGAAGGTAAAAGTCTAAAACACACAATACAAAACAAAGTGCTTCCAAAACAAATGAGTGTTAACAGCTTCTTAAGACCATCCTACCATTGCAAAGTACAGAATGTTATCCACTTTACGTCACAATGTCTGTAACATTGTAACATTTATTATTATTATTATTATCCATCCATCCATTAACTTTACCGCTTATCCTGTACAGGGTCACGGGGGGGCTGGAGCCTATCCCAGCGGACACAGGGCGAGAGGCGGGGTACACCCTGGACAGGTCGCCAGTCACAGGGCTGACACATAGGGACAGACAACAACTCACACTCACATTCACATTCACACCTACGGGCAATTTAGAGTCACCAATTAACCAGCATGTTTTTGGACTGTGGGAGGAAACCGGAGTACCCGGAGGAAACCCACGCGAACACGGGGAGAACATGCAAACTCCACACAGAAAGGCCCTTGGGTCAGGTGGGGATTGAACCCAGGACCTTCTTGCTGTGAGGCAACAGTGCCAACCACCGAGCCACCGTGCTGACCGATTATTATTATTATTATTATTATTATTAATAATAATAATAATAATAATAATAATAATAATAATAATAATAATAATAACAACAACAACAACAACAACAACAACAACAACAACAACAATAATAACAATAATAATAATATTATTATTATTATTATGAAGGCCAATTTACATATACCATTTATTATTATCATGCAGGATTCTATCTCTACACATCCAGCCGTTGTAGCCCAATTGCCAACTACTGGAAAAAGACTGATTTGCCGTAGTCTGTAAAACTTCTAAGTGTAGGCAGGTAATTATACGTTCTTATCCTAATTCAAACTTATTTCATTTATAGTCGATTCCGTTAGTTCTTTTGTGATTATTAGCAGTTTTCTTAAAGATACGCGCTAATTTGACCAATTTTCCTGTTTGTTCATAGTTATGTCATCCTTCGCCACCAGTTAAGTTGATGCTATGCGATCACTGTAAGTAACGTTAACGTTAGCTAGCCAGGTTTAATTACGTTGTAGCTAAGTACATTTTTACTTACTCTAACATTGAGAAGTGTTCATACATTGTAAACTTCTATAAAGCCTGCTAGCCAAAACTATGTAGCTCGTCGTATGTTGACCAACTAGTTGCCCATATGCATCTAGAGCACCCATGGAGTGGACAGAGAGACATGACATTATTCTCACCAAAGAAATCTTAGTGTCAGAGCCATTCACATTTAAGAAGGGGAGTCTGGACAAGGGGAAGGCCTGGTCTGCTATAGCAGAAACTTTGAATAGTTCCCTAGACCTTCAATTTAAGGTCTCTCAAAGGTCTGTTAGGGAAAGGTTTGCCCTAATCCAGGAAAAATACAAGAAAAAAAATAGTAAAGATGAGAGAAGTAGTGGGACTTCAATGGAACAAACCGAGTTAGATCAATTAATCGAAGAAATTACAGAAAAGGAGAAGGCAGTCGAAGAAATCCGAGGCTGTCATAACAGAGGGAAGATTGAGGCGGACAGGGCCAAAGCAGAGGAGGCTAGGAAGAGGGCCATGGAGAGGGTGGGCCAGACCAAATG
>JAPMUY010008788.1:0-5000 GCA_026901105.3 Galaxias olidus
TGTGTGTGCAGAGCTGCTGATGTGGGTCATTACCCCTTCGTTCCCCCCAGAGGCCAGCAGGAGGAAAGAGGGGAGGGAGTAGAGGGGGAGGAGGGGGAGGCGGGAGGGGGACGGTGGAGGAGGGTTCCCAGGGGAGGAGAGACCAATAAATCACCGTGCCGTCTCTGTGTTGACACCAGGCTTGTCTGTGGGGGGAGGGGCACACACAACAACACTGTGGCCTTGTCTCTCTGTCACTCACCCCCGTGCTGGGCAGAAGCCCTCCACATGTACCCATGGCTGAGAATGGGGGGTTACCCTCTATTTACGCTGCCGTCTCCATGTGAAACCACTGTTTGGCTGTGTTCATCTGAAATGGCTAAATGGATGCTAAATCTTTAGTCTTTTCTTACCGTTTTGGCCATGCAACTTGAAAAGTAAGAATCTGTTGTGTTGTTCGAAGCCAGACCCATTTCAACATCTCCCACAGGCCACAGCCACTCCCTCTAGATGTGATCTTTTGCTGCAGATCACTTGCCCATCTGAGCTCTGGAATGCACGGTGCTGCAATTGCTGCTATGCACGTTGTAATTATAAAGTCAAGGAGCTTTAGGCAGTTTGCATTGCTTTGCATTGCTTTGGGCCAAACATGCGTCCACGTGTATGTTTGCGCCTACACAGTTTATTTATGTTGTGTTTGTGTTGTGTGAAATTATATGCATTCCTTTGTTATTATGTTGGTTACATTTACACAATGTTCAACCAAATCTTTTAAAACAATACCCTTATGTATAAAGCAGAAGACCCCCCCCCCCCCCCCATTATTGCTCTGTGTGTGATAGTGTGAGGACTTTGATGTCCTGTTGGCTGGAGGTGTGAGAGGAGGACTTTTTGGACCTTTGGGCCTTAATCACCAGACTCCAGTCACAAATTACTGACCCCTCCTTCAGCTGACCTGCCAACGGCAGTAATATGTGCCCTTCACTTATCACAGTCTATCATTTATTATTATGCCTCCCCCAGCACAACACCACGCAGCAACTTACATCCTGCCCACCAACCCCCCACCACCTCCACCCACCCCCAACACGAAACATCTCAGCAGAAACAGCAGCAGCAGCAGCAGCTTTTTTTCCTAATAAATGTGATCCCAGACCCCGGGAGGGAGACTAGCAATGTGCATTAAAATTCATGGGAAAAAATGGCAATAAAATTTATTTCTCTACCTCTATCCGTCTCTCTGTTTCTCACACACACACACACACACACACACATGCACACCTCCACACGCTGGCACACATACTGATACACATGCACACACACACACACAGGACACTTTCTTTTTTTCTTTCACCCTTGTGCACTCTCTCTCTCGTTCAATCTCCTGCACTCCCACTGGCTTGACTTTCTCAGCATCCCCCCTGCTGTCCTTCATCCCTTATTCTCTCTCTCTCTTTTTCCTCTCTCTCTCTCTCTCTCTCTCTCTCTCTCTCTCTCTCTCTGCCCCTCCCCCTTTCTCCTTCCCGCTCACTCTCCCAAACACACACACACACACACACACACACACACACACACACACACACACACACACACACACACACGTATACACACAAAACACACACACACACACCCCTCTGTATTTTCCAACTCCACCTCTGGCAGGTTGTGATTTCCACTGTCAGAAAATTGCTTTTTCAATATCTCACCCTCTAATTATGAGCCTTGCTAAAGGGGTCATGCCACCAGAATACAAATTTTCTCGAAAATTCTTCACGTTGCTAAATATTTTTAAAGTGTGTGAGTGTTCTTTTAATGCACATATACAATCAACAGAATATACAGCTTGCTAGTAGGACATTGGGACTTATTCCAAATATGCACGTGATAATATGGGAACATAGTGAAAATAACACGAAATATAAAACAATTGAAAGGTATGTTTTGCATTTTATATAGGCCTACCAATCATTTTATTATGTAAGCCAGGGCTGGTCGCTGGCTTCACCCTAAATGTATATAGTTTTTATTTGTAATTATTGGTAGTGCAGATAGATATCAATACGATAAATATGCATCTAAAACACGTATTTCATTATCATACAGTTTTGGGGGGCGAATGGAAAACCACTGAATTTTATACAGCTACCACAAACTCCTAGCATTCTCTATCACTGTACCGCGAAAGGGTTAACTCAGTCTGAGCAGTTTGTGTGAGCATGATTGACGTTTAGAGCTCCATGAGACCGATATCCTCCAATCGTCAAACAAACACTATGCCCCACGTGGGTATTCTTAATGTTCATTGGTCCGTTTTGACCATGTTTACCGTGCCTAGGCAGAGCCCCACGTGGAGATTTCATTCAATCATTGAACAATTCCATTGCACCCCCACCTACTATTGAACATTGTGCACAGCCTGGGTTACTGTATTTAAAATGTTTAATTCCTATATTTTTATTCTCAAATGAGGGGAAGTATGATACGGAAATATGTACTATACAAAAAATAATTAATTAACATTAATAGACATATCAGGCTATTTGAAGAAGAACAAAGCGTGATTGTATAAGGCTAAAGAATAATTTAAGTTAAGGTATGATTCCTTAAGATTTCCAACTCAAATAATGATTTCTAATGGAAAGTAAATTATGTTGAAAATATATATATAGTGCTTCACATATCGAATCTAGAAGGGAAAAAAATCTAAAGCAAACGAAACCTCTGTTGGTCTTGTTATTTTTAAAGAAAGTAACTCATGTTATAGCCACTGGCATTGAACAGGCCTATACCCAGCTAGGATCAGAGGAGGGGGGAGCGAAAAGAGAACGAAGAGAGGGAGTGTTGTGTGTAAAGAGTGTAGGGCAGCGAACGAGACAAAAGAGGCTGCGGCTACATTCAATGTGCTGGTGTGTCCGTCTCGGAAACCACATAATATCTTGTTAGGGATATTTTCTCCGTATTCGATACTGTGGGGACAAACAGGGAAGGAAGAATTTTTGAATAAACAATCGGCAATAGCATATTAAATTTTTTTTCGAGTGCAAACTATCGAGGACTTGAAACATCTTGGATTGGGTGCATCTTTCCAACGTCTATTGCACAGTGGGTTGGAGATAGACCAGAACAAAGGGAGTCTTGAGCAAGGAATGAGCGAGCCTAGACTAGCTTTGCCATAACGCCTTTGAAAGGAGGCCAAATGCGTCTCTGAAATCAACATTAGTATCTTTAATTTGACTACGAATCTTGTCGCTAAGTAAACTGAAGGACCATAGAAAGAGAAGTCGGCGCTACAATGTTTCCACAAAACCGACCACCGGTAAGTAGGCTATGCTACTATGAAACTGTCGGCAATTGTTCAACCCTCGACTACTGCGCTATTGTAAAACAATCTTCAGACAAAATCTAAGCATTATATTTTAACATTATTTGTTTATGGGACTAACTTATTTTTTAGAGGAAAACTTCTGATAAAACAATAGATGCAATGAGGGTCATACCAAAGTTACCAGTGCTAGAATTGATGAAGAATTGCTAAAATTTACCATTTTGTTTAATTTTTTCCAAATTCCTTTGTGGCCAGAAAGTAACAATGACATACTGGTGCATTGTAGGTTTTGAACCATATACGGTATTTGTCATGGTCATTGTTATGATGGTCATGCTAAGCTTTATCTCATGGGTCAGATATGAGTCTGTTATTATCCGCACTAAGCAGTTGGGATTTAGTCAGGCAAAGCTTTATAAACAAGATATAACTTTGTTTCCGAATTGTTTCTTGCGCCCTTGAAAGGCTTTACTACCTTACACTCAATGCTTAAACATTTAGCCTAATTTGTATCTGAAGTGTATTTTGAAGTTGACCTAGATGATGGAGTGCTATGGTTGTCCTTCCTTGTTCAGGCACAGGGAGAGTGAGTCAGCTTGAATTTTTAATAGATGTTTTGCCAACGATCTACTCTTGCGATTGGCCAGTCTCATCTTTTTTTAAGAAATGTGTTTTCACTTGCAGTCATTTAGTGCCGCGGATGAACGAAACGCAATGTGTTTTTCCTGTGTTAGATTGAAACTAAAGTATTGACCCTCTTCGAGGCGTATCACACCTGAAAGTATGCAAAGAATCAACAAAAGCAATCAATACGGTTAATATCTATTCAGCGATCCCTGTTGTTATTCAAATGTTATGCCAATTCATTTCTTACAATATATAAAAAAAAGTTGTATTAGATTTACTTGTTTAGTTTCATAGATTAAGAAAAACTATAAATCCTCGAAAAGGCAAAAACACTGGTCTTTCATCCATGTGAATTATCAAACAAAACCTTTCCATTTGTCTAACCCCCCCATTCCTCCAATGCCAACACCCCACCCGTGAGAGTACTTTGACATTCATGCCCCATCCATGGAGATGAGATTAATCCAACTGCTAAGAAGGACATCATGATCCAGTAGTAAATGCAATGGAGGTTGAGGGGGGGGGGACATGTTTTTCCACGTTTTGCATTATGTATCCTTTTAGAAATTGTAGTGTGGCTATAAGTACATTCTTTGCTGTACTGTAGTCTTTACATACGCTTGTGTCTGTTACCATGGCAGTTCCATGAGCGTAACCATGTGACACAGCAAAGGGTAGTAGCTTTTATCTCTTGGCGGGTGTATACTCGTATTGCGTCTGAAAGGCCTTGCAGCGATTCAACGTCTAGTTTACCTCCAGCCGACTGCGGGGAGTGTGTGGCCCTGTGGCTAGCACTGTAAAACCCCAAACCCTCTCATCTAGCCTCTCCTCACTGTGTCCTCCTGAGAGCCGGGAACCACATCTTAACGTATGGCCAAGCCTCCCGGAAAGAGGCCGCGGCTCAGTACCCCGGCCGGGGCCTCGGCTTCCCCCAGACCTCAGCACACCTCCACACAATCAGAGCCTGTCCCCTGGAAGTCATCAGCTTTCAGAAGGTCTCGTTTGCAACCCGAGTGGTGCATATAACCACCCTGACCTGTGCTCAATAGACGAACCGTAACCACAAGAC
>JAPMUY010008788.1:17500-35000 GCA_026901105.3 Galaxias olidus
AGTAATTGGAGAGAGAGAGAGAGAGAGAGAGAGAGAGAGAGAGAGATCCATAATGGTTGAGGTGGCTGCAGCCTGCAGCAGCCTTGGCTCCGGTTCAGCCTCAAGGCGTGAGCTCGTCTATTTCTGCTCTGCTCCGTAGCGATAATGGACTGTCACCAGCCTATTCCCTGCTGCCTACTCTGCTGCTGCTACCACCACACACACACACACACACACCTGTGTGTGTGTGCGTCCGCTTGTGTGTCTTTGAGAATAAGAGAGTTTGAACAAGAGCGAGAGCAATTATTTAATTGGTTGATGCGAGTAAGCCATGAATGTGTGCTGCGGCTTTTGGTGTATTTCGAAGAAAAAAAACGTAAGACAGCTATTTGGTAAACACCACTGTATATGTCATGTGAAATATTCCTAAGCCTAATTGCGCCTCTGCTCTTCCTCCTCCTCCTCCTCTGTCCCTCCCTCCACCCAGTCTGAAGATGGAGTGTGAGAAATTGGCCACAGAGAAGACGGAGATCCAGAGACACTATGTGATGGTGAGACACTTCTCTTTTTCTTCCTCGTCAGCTCCTTCCCCCTCTCCACAGCACGCTCCCCTGCCAGGGTTTCTTATTTCTTTCTATACCAGCCTTAACGGTTTTACACTGACACACACACACACACACACACACACACACACACACACACATTCGGCAATAGCTGCCAAGTCTCGCCCACTGAAACCCACACACCACAAAGACCACACACAAAACACCCTTAACTGCAACACTGCCTGAACATAGCACAGCCACTGTGTACAGTCGTTGACATGTGTGTGTGTGTGTGTGTGTGTGTGTGTGTGTTTGGGTGTGTGAAAACACGGTAGCACTGAGGACCAGGTACACGCTACAGGGTGTCCCTCTGGTCAGAACCCTTTATAACCCCAGCTGACTGGGTTACTGGCCGGTTTCTATGTAGCTATGTGGCGGAGCCCCCACCCACCCCCACACCCCCACCCCATCCCCACTCTTGGCACACACTGCAGACCAGTTTGGTTTTTTTGGTGGGGGGGGGGGGGGGCGCTCTGATTTGGGGAGTCTGCAAGTCGCCTAGCAACAGCTGAATCTTGGCACGTTGGCAGAGCACAACCAGCAGCTGTCGTGGAGGCTTCTTTTATGGAGCTGTCCTCACAAACACATGTAGACAATCATTTACGCCACACTCACACACACATGCCCATGTACACACACACACACACACACACACACACACACACACACACACACACACACACACACAAACACTCTTCCCACACGCAACCCACATGCCCGCGTACACACACACACACACACACACACACATACACACACACTCTTACAAACATGCGACACACATGCCCAACTGCGTACACACACACACACACTGGCACGCACACAGCCTCCAACGCTAAATGCCAGAGAAAATGGAGGCAGGAAGTGCTCCTCCTTCTCCATCAAGCCGGAGCCAACTCTGCCACCTCTTGCTTTTAAAGCCCTCCCAGTGACATCGCTCCCCTCCCTCCCCTCCCTCCCCCGTCCTCTCCGCACGCCCTCTTGGAGGAGGAAAATGTCAGTCCGTCACATCAGAGCCATCTGACTTTCAAATGGCGCGCTCCGTCTCCACGCCCACACCTGGCCGCCTGCGCCCGGCCCCCGGGGGAGCGGCCGGTGGGCTGGCGCGGCGTCTCCGTCCCCTTCTCCTCTGCCCCGTGATGACTGCCATCCTTGTTCTCGAAGCACCCCGTGAATGACACCTCGCCATCTCCTGGCCGCCTGTGCCACGGTGGGCATGGCCCGGAGCTGAGGGTTACGAGGAGGGACAGAGACCCCCCACCGCCCCCCCCCCCCCCCCCCGCCCCCCTCCCCAGATCAGTTCCACCGGCGTTAATGGCTCTACATACACTGTGTTCACACATCTCTGTACGTGCCTATGTATAACCATGGATTTCCCCCTTTTTGTGTTTTTTCTCAGTATTACGAGATGTCCTACGGCCTTAACATTGAAATGCACAAACAGGTGAGTTCCGCTGCGGTGGGGTCTGTGTGAGTGATTGACGTCTCAGGACTATATCAATTCAATTTCAATTTCAATTTTCAATTTCAATGCTTTATTGGCATGACTGTACACAAGTAGACAATATTGCCAAAGCAGTTTACAAAATAATACAGTTTTTGATTGGTTTGCATAGATCACAAAAAGACAGATAGTTTAAAAAATAATGAAACAATTACAAATGCATTTGTGTAAAAACATTAATACTCAGGTACTGTACAAACTAAATGCAGTGTTTTGTGGGCCTGTGTGTGTGTGTGTGTGTGTGTGTGTGTGTGTGTGTGTGTGTGTGTGTGTGTGTGTGTGTGGGAGAGAGTGCGCACAATCGGTGCAAAACAAGGCCATCCTGCATCACTTGTTTCCTTGTTTGTGTTGTGTTGCATGTATGTGTTTAATGTATCTGTTTCTGAATTGTAATTTGTGTGTGAGTGGGGGGGGGGTGGGGGGGGGTGTGGGTGGGTGGGTGGGTGGGTGGGGGTGGGTGGGTGTGCATGTGTGTATGTTGATCACTCACTATCCCTCAGGTTGTGGCATACATAAATGTACTTTGCAGCAAGGTTTGCCACATTATTATCCTCTCCTAGGAGAGCTCTGAATTTGTAGTTGTCATTTAGTTTATAAAAATTTGGTATTAGTACTTCAAATTTGGGAAAGTATTGCTGTCTTGTGTTTTTGAATTTCTCACATGTTAAAAGGAAGTGCATCTCTGTCTCAACCTCAGCTGTCTTGCAGTGACCACATATCCTTTCCTCTTTTTGAAGCCATGACTTCTTAAATCTCCCTTTTTCAATTGCCAAATGGTGGTCACTTAGCCTGTACTTGGTAAGGATCTGCCTCTGCTTAATATCTCTGACTATATCTCTCTCTCTCTCTCTCTCTCGCTCTCTCTCTCTCTCTCTCTCTCTCTCTCTCTCTCTCTCTCTCTCTCTCTCTCTCTCTCTAACTCTCTTTCTAACTCACTTTCTAACTCTCTTTCTCTCTCTCTCTCTCTCTCTCTCTCTCTCTCTCTCTAACTCTCTTTCTCTCTCTCCATCTCCATTGCTCTTTCTTTCTCTCCTCTCGGTTTTGCATTCTTATTATCATTTACAATCTCTCACACACACTCTCTCTCTCTCTCTCTCTGTGTGTCTGTCTCTCTCTCCCCCTCTGTTTTGATCTCTCTTATTCTCCTATACTCCTATCTCTCAAACACTGTCTTGCCCTCTCTCCCTTGCTCTCTCTCTCTCTTTCTGTCTCTGGCTCTCTCTCCCTCTCTCTGTCTATCTCTCTCCCTCTCTCTGTCTGTCTCTCTCTCCATCCTGCCTCCAGCTCCTAATGTAAATCCTCTATGAAGGCTCCATGGCTCTGTGCTGCTGCTGATGCATTAATAGGATCGGCAAACAGAATTCATTTCTCGACAGAGGGAGGGGAAAAAACCTCTGCCCTTCCCAAAGCCTCTAGACCCCCCCCACCCCCACCCCCCTCCCCTCACCGTACCACATAAATCCTGTCTATTACTGCCTCTGCACCTCCCGCCCACCCTCCCACCCTGCTCTGCCTCTCCTTCCTCCCACTCATCCCCCTGTAGCTTTAAACTCTCTCTTTCCTTGTATGCCCCCCCCCCCCCCATCTATTGATTTATTGATTTATTGATTGATGTATTTATGCATTTATTTATGGTATGCATCTGCCGTACTCTTATCAATCTCTACTTTACTGTTTTCCGTCTCTCTGTCTCTCTGTTTCTGTGTCTCTCTCTCTCTGTCTCTGTCTCTCTCTCTCTCTCTCTCTCTCTCTCTCTCTCTCTCTCTCTCTCTCTCTCTCTCTCTCTGTTGCTGTCTCTATCTCTCGCTCGCTCTCTCTCTCTCTCTGTCTCTCTCTCCCTCTCTCTCTGTCTCGCTCTGTCTTTCACTCTCTGTCTCTATGCCTCTGTCGCTCTCTCTCTCCCTCTCTCTGTGTCTCAGACCTACAGTGAGTCCATGCTGAATTTCACTTTAAATCAGGTCACTGCCTTCAGAGAGCGTCTGCTCTTTCTTTTCGTTTCGCCATCTCAATCGCTCGCTTTTTGACGTGCCACACGAACAGACCCCTCTCCTTCCGTCCCTCTCTCTTTCTCCCTTTCTATTAGTCTCTCTTCCTCTCCCGCTCTCTCTCTCCCTCTCTCTCTCCTCCTCGTACATCCTGCCTCATTGGCTGTCATTTCCTCAACTGCATCAGAGCCCAACGCCCCCCACCTCCTCCGCCTCCTCCTCTTTTTCATTTCCCTCTACCATTTTGTCCTCCCCTCTTTATCCTCTTTCTCTTGCTCACACGCTCTCTCACTCTCTCACTGCTTTCTCTCTGCCCCCCCCTCCCTGCCTCCACCCAGCCCTCCTTACAATCTCCCTGGCTCCCTCTCTCCTGAAGATGTCATTTAGTAGTTGGCGTTCTCTAACAAGAAATCATTGTGTTTCCCCGGGGAGGGCGCTGATGGATTCATGGAGGAGACCGCTGGAGGGTGGGAGGGTGGGAGGAGGGAGGGAGGGGGTATACACACCGCCTGTCTGTAGAATGAAGAGAAGAGGGGGAGGTGGGAGGTGGGCAGGCGCAAGGAGAGCAAGAAAGGGTGGAAGAGGGAGAAGGAGAGGGAGGGAGGGAGGGAGGGAGGGAGGGAGGGAGGGAGGGAGGGGGAGTTCAGCACAGCGTCAATAAATCACTTAAGACAGAGAATGGTTTGATGTGTGGTAGGGCCTGAATGATGGAGGGAGGGGGGAGAAGGAGAGGAGAGGAGAGGAGGGAGGGAGGGAGGGAGACACACACACTGAACAGCAGAGGCTAGCTGTCAGCAAGATGAACCGCCTCCGGCCATAATGATGTTGTCATCATGATCTCTGCATGCATATCATTACTGTCCTTAACGGCCTTGTGTGGGCTACTGCTAAATGCGTGTGTGTGTGCGTGTGTTTGTGTACGTGCGTGTGTTTGTGTGTGTGCGTGCGTTTGTGTGTACGTGCGTGTGCGTGCGTGTGTGTGTTTGTGTGCGTGCGTGCGTGCGTGTGTTTGTGTGTGTGTCAGACAGACTGCGAGACACACATGGCAGAGCGTGTCGGCCTGATTACTCCACTGCTAGGAAAAGAGGAGGAAGGGTGGAGGGGTGGAGGGAGGGAGGAAGATGTGAAGCTAGCTGTTGGCTGTGTAGTAGAGTGGAGCAGAAAGAAAGATGCCCATGGTTAATATCACTGACCCCCAGCATGAAATACACACACACACACACACACACACACACACACACACACACACACACACAGACATATGCATATGCATACACAAAACACAAGCATTTAGAGATAGGAAGCACAAAAACAGGCACGCACGCACGCACACACACACACACACACGCGCACGCGCATGCACACGCACACGCACGCGCGCGCACTGTGCTGGGCTCGTCGGCCACAGCAGATGCCGGCCATGAATATTTTAGCCAGGCTCCCTGGCTGTGTTTCCATTTGCATGGACCAGATGTAAGGAGCTGAAATATTTACCACACTGGCCCTCTGAGAAGCAGGGCACAGCCAGACCTGTGTGTGTGTGTGTGTGTGTGTGTGTGTGTGTGTGTGTGTGTGTGTGTGTGTGTACTTGTTCGTCAAAGTGACAGTGTCCTAACACACCCACTCTTTTTTTTCTCTCTTTTTCCGCAGACGGAGATTGCCAAGCGGCTGAACGTGATCTGTGCTCAGCTCATCCCATTCCTGTCACAGGAGGTGATACAGGCTGCACACGCACATTGTGGGAATACATAGCCACACACACACACACACACACACACACACACACACACACTCCTAAAGCCACCCACACACACACACACACTCCTAAAGTCACCTACACACACACACACACACACACACACACACACACACACACAGAGTCATGCATATTAACACATCAGTTACACATTCAGTCTCCCTCTGACAGCCGCCCACACGCAAGGCGTGCACATGCTTGCACACGGGAACCAATAACTCACTGAAAAGAAAACACACACACACACCCCTCTTTTTGCACTTGGCTTAAGAATAAAAAAAAATACCCGGTGTCGCAAATGCGGCAACTGATTATATACAAATTTTATTTATCTGTGTGTTTGTTCCAGAGTAACAATGAGTGTGTGGCTTCTCACTGACTTGTTGCTTGGGTCCACAGCACCAACAACAAGTGGTCCAGGCCATGGAGCGCGCCAAGCAGGTGACTATGGGGGAGTTAAATGCGTCGATAGGGGTACGTGGACTCCCCCCTCTACTTCACAACGTGTGCACCCTCATCCTGTCATTTCAGCTTTGTGTCTTACTTCCAGTGTGATTTTTTTTTTTCTTGTCGACCGATCCTCAGCCCCCCCTTCCCCCCCTCAGTAGCCCCTCGATAACGCCCTCGCCAAGCGTCTTAGCAGATAGACGTCCAGCCGCGCTAGCAACCGCATGGTTACCACACAGGACGAGCACTGGGAAGCCAGGAAAGAGGGAGGAAGGAAGATGAGATCAGAAAATCCCGGTTTCCCAGTCACCGTTCTGGCTGTCCTGTTGGCCCGATCAAACAGCGCGGTCGACAAAAGTCACGTTTCAACACAAATATACTGTGGCACTGGTTATGACCCACCGCCACGTTTCAGTTTTTCTTTGTGCGTTATTTAATTTCATCTCGATATTCACTATAGTCGTGTCCTCTGTTCCATCTCTCACCTTTGGACTCGCACAGAAGCCAAAGATACAGTATGTCCCTGATTCGCTGTGATAGCTTCCATTTTGGCCCCAAAGAAAAGGAGAGCTTGTCTGAACTTGTCTCCGCTCTGATGTGCTTCTCGTCGACCGTTCCACCGCTGGTCTCTGGCAGTGAATGGCAGCCGGTGGTTCGGCGGGTAGCGTTTCGCCCCTGTGTGAGCCCAGAGTTAAAGAGAGCAAGCCCCCCCCTCGTCCCTCTCGTCCCCGTGCCTGGAATCCCCCCATGTCCCCCTGTAGTGTCCTCCCATCGCCCCACCCCCCCTTGTCTTTTTCTCCCCCTTAACCCACCCCCATAGTGGCCGTCACTCACTCCTCCCCCGCCTCTCTGTCCGTGTCTGCAGCAGCAGCTCCAGGCACAGCACCTCTCCCAGCACGTGGCCCAGGGCCTGCCCATGGGGCCGCACCCCTCGGGGCTGGGCCACCCCGGCCTGGCGCTGGGGGCCGGCGGCTCCAGCCTGCTCGCCCTCTCCGGGGCCCTGGGGGCCCAGCTGGCCGCCAAAGACGAGAGGGCCCACCTGGAGGCCGCCGCGGCCGCCGCCGCCGCCGAGCACCACAGAGGTATGGCCTGACCCGGGCAGCGGGGGGGGGGGGGGGGGTGTTAGAGAAGGAGGGTGACCCCTGTAGTGTACTCTGGTTGACCTTATGAGCCTGTGTTTCTGGTGCTGCTTGAGAGGGGTGGGCTGCAGACAGGAGGTGGGGCCGAGTGATGGGAGATCATGTTGTTTTTGTGTTTGCTCTGTTTTGGCTGGCTGCGGGGACGCGGGGCGCTGCTGCCCGTCATGGACCCAGACCGAGAAGCCGGACCGGTGAGTACACACACACTCAGAACGCCTGGTATACCACACCTAACAGTTTGACTTAGCACACTACACCTGAGGGACAGTAGTATCTGGTACCCTACACCAGAAGCACAGTAGCACCTAGTAATCTAAGTCAGTAGTACTGTACGCTGAAGCCAGGCATACTCTCGCAGATGTACTGGCTTCTGGAATGCCATCTTATCCCAGACAAAATGTGACTCAATTGGAAGTCCATGCGACCTCGGATAAACTCCACCTTTCCGCCCTGATCCCAGACTGCAATGTGGTTCTCTACCGCACGGCTCTGAAGTGTATTTCATCCCATTCCCATCCACGCTGGCCCCAATCGATGCCGTGATTTTCTCCCCGTTAGCTCCAGAGCTTATGAGGCCGACATGATTTATGCAGTCCCTCTCACCTCATTATCGCCCTCTTCTCCCTCCCCTCTCTGCTCCCCTCTTTTCCCCCCCCTCTCTTTCACTTTCTATTTATTCCTCTTCTCTCCTCCCCTGCCCTCTCCCCTGCACTTGAACTTTCTCCCCCTGCGTCCGTCTCTCTCTCTCGCTCTCTCTCTCTCTCTCTCTCTCTCTCTCTCTCTCTCCCTGCGTCCGTCTCTCTCTCTCTCTCTCCCCCCTCCCCACTCTCAGAGTTCCATGTCCAATGGGGATAAGGGGCGCCAGGCCGACTACCTCAGCAATGGCAAGAAGAGGAAAGCTGACGAGAAGGAGTTCATGACCGACTATGTAAGCGCTCCTTCTTTTGCGTGTGTGTGCGTGTGTGTGCGTGTGTGTGTGTGTGCGTGGGTGCGTGTGTGCGTTTGGAGATAAGAACGGTTACCACAGACACCTGGGTGGATCTCTTAACTAAGGCCCGGTCTCTCTATCACAGGGCAGCGATGCGGATAAGAGTGATGATAATTTGGTGGTGGACGAGGTCAGTGGTGGTCTCTCCTCTCTTCCCTTCACACCCTCTCCTCATTTCCTCTCACAAATGTAAACGTGATCAGTGTGACATCTTAACACCCTCCTCTGTCGTACCCCCCCCCCCCCCCCCCCCACACACACACACACACAAACACACAGGACCCGTCGTCCCCCCGCAGTGTACAGTCCTACTCGTCACGAGAGAACGGTCTGGACAAGCTGCCCCCCTCCCGTAAGGAAGCCCCTCCCCAGGCCAGCCCCACCTCCCTGGCCTCCTCCAGCAGCGCCGCCTCGCCCTCCCGCAGCAAGGAGCCCCCGCAGGTATTACCTCACTCACTCACACCCTCACTCACTCACTCAGTCTACTGACTCACTAACTCACTCTACTCACACCCTCACTCACCTCACACCCTCACTCACTCACTCACTCACTCACCTCACACCCTCACTCACTCACTCACTCACTCTACTCACTCAGTCTACTCACTCACTCACTCTACTCACTCAGTCTACTCACTCACTCAGTCTACTCACTCACTCAGTCCACTCACTCAGTCCACTCACTTACTCAACTCATTCACTCACTCACTCACTTACACCCTCACTCACACCCTCACTCACTCAGTCCACTTACTCGTTCACTCACCCACTCACTCACTCACACCCTCACTCAGGCAGAAGCCCCATTCCACACTCAAATAAAGATTCCGTTAAGTCCCTCGGAGAAGACAATGCACATTGCAGCTGGAGGCAGAGCGAGCACATGCCTTTGAGAGACGTTGGTAATTCCCTCAGTGACAGTGGAGCGCTGTGGGTGCTGTCTGAGACGAGCCCAGTGACTCCCTCTGTGTGTGTCGTCGCCCCCCCCCCCCCCCCCCCGCCGCCCCCACCTCCTGCCTGCCTCAGGACGACTCCTGCCTTTTGGGCGGAGACACTGATGGAGACGCATTCCTCTCTGTCTGCCTCTATCTCACTGTGTCTCTCTCTCTTTCTCTCTCAATCACTCACTCTCTCTCTCTTTCTCACTCTCTCTCTCTTGTTGTTCCCTTTCCGTACCAGAGAGAGAAGTCTAGCACTCCAGGCGTGAAGCCGGGGACCCCCATGTCCCAGGAGTCCAACCCTCCGGGTCCCAGCGGCCCCCCACAGTTCCGCCCTGTGCCCGGCAAACCTGGGGTTGACCCTCTGGGTAAGACCACGATTATACTTTTATAACGGTTTATTGTAATTATTATTATTATGTCCTTTAGCTGTGCAGCGCTGGGGATTTTCCAAAAACATAGCGATAGGTAGAATAGACAACCACATATGTAATAAAAATAAACCACAGAGCAAGTGATGAAGCGATAGGAACAGAAATGGATGGTTGTTTGGGGTTCATAGAGTTAACACTCTCACTTGAGGTGTGGTTCAAAAGGATGGTATGCAACTATTTCTGGAATGTTCTAGGTGAGTGATATTTAGAAGCTGCACGTTGAGGACTCTTTCTCTGAGTTAAGCCCGGGTCTCCCAGGGGCCTCGGCCCCCGCCTGGGGCCCCACCCCATCACCCTCTCAACCCCTGGCCACCATCTGGCTCTGATAAGCAGCTGGGGAAAGACATTTTCCCGTTTTTAAACGGAGAGATTAGGAGAAGTGACGGACTGTGACTGTGAGCCCTCTCATAATGAGCCTCAGTCCAATGCAATGCATCACTCCCTCCCACACACACACACACACACAAACATACACACAAACACAACGATACATTCCCACTATTAAACACACACATACACACACACACACACACACACACAACGATACAGTCCCACTATTAAACACACACACACACACACACACACACACACACACACACACACACACACACACACACAACGACACATTCCCACTACTAAACACACACACACACATACACAGCATCTAGCTGCAGGGAGACTGTGTATGCAGCAGAGGGCAGTAGTAATCTATCAAAGCGGCCGTTGTGCTGAGGCAGCCGAGCAGACAGCCAGAGACAGAGGAGCAGGTTGAAAGGCGAGCAGACAGCCAGAGACAGAGGAGCAGGTTGAAAGCCGAGCAGACAGCCAGAGACAGAGGAGCAGGTTGAAAGGCGATGGAGCCGCGTCTGCCTTGAAAGGCCTGTCTCGACGAGCACCGAGCCTCCGAGGTTATCAGACACACTGTAACTCCATTTGTCATGTGCTGTCACAGCTCGCCTCCCCTCTCACTCGTCTCCCCCCCCCTCCAGCGCTGGGCCTGAGGAACCCTCTGGCGGTGCAGGGCGCCTACCCCCCGGGCGCCTTCGGCCTGCCCCCTCCCGGGGTGAACGGCGAGCTGTCGGGGCCGGCGGCCTACGGGGCGGGGCTCCACCTGGTCTCCCCCCAGATGAACGGCTCTGCTGCCGCGGCCGCTGCCGTCGCCGCCGGATACGGACGATCACCCGTGGTGAGGCAATGAGGGAGAGAGAGGAAAGAACGGGGGGGGGGGGGGGGGAAGGGGGGGAGGGGGAAAAAAGGAAAAGGAGGGAGGGGTGTTTTTATTTTCCCGGCTACATCAACAAGTGCCGTAATTGTAGCCCCCCCGGTTTCGTCATGTCTGCATCATGGTGGTGGGGGGGGGCGGGGTTCGTGTTTCTGGTTCCGTCCTGACCAGCGGCCTGTAACTCTAGCGGGGTCGTTTGGCCAGCTGAATCAGAGCTGTGTTTGTGCGGTGTGTCTGAGACGCTGTGTCTGTGTCCTCCAGGTGGCCTATGAGTCTCCCCACCCCCACATGAGGGTCCCTGGGCTGCCTGCCAGCCTGCAGTCTGCTGCCTCTGGGAAGCCGTGAGTCCTCCTCCACCGTTTGTCCTTGACTCCTTGTTGTCTTCTGTGCTCCTTTCACGAGGGACTCTCTAAGCCTTATGGTTAGGTGGTCAGTTGTTGCTGGTTTGCCAGCAAGTGTTAAAAGATCACCGAAACTATTTTTTATCGTCTTTTTAAATCTCTCACCCGCAGTGCCTACTCTTTCCACGTGAGTGCGGATGGACAGATGCAGCCGGTGCCCTTCCCTCCGGACGCCCTGCTGGGCCCGGGCATCCCGCGGCACGCCCGTCAGATCCACACCCTGAACCACGGGGAGGTGGTGTGTGCCGTCACCATCAGCACCTCCACACGCCACGTCTACACCGGAGGAAAGGGCTGTGTGAAGGTGTGGGACATCAGCCAGCCCGGCAGCAAGAGCGCCATGGCCCAGCTCGACTGCCTGGTGAGGACCGTGTCGCATACCTTCATACACACACGCACGCACACACGCACACACACACACACAGACTGGACTAACCAGCTTCCTGTTGTGAGACTGGTGTATGTGACTTTGTGGGTGTAGCTCAGTGAGTTGCTCCCTCTCCCAAGGATGATGAATTGATCTCCGTGTTGTCCTGGGGCTGAGTCCACCAGGGATCTGTGCTCTTACAATAGCACTGCTTATGCAGCACAACTGAAGTTCAAACTTTGCTGATGACTAATTGCTGGTGTTACATTAAAGGCGTTTTGGTGGATTTATTTGTTGCTACTTGTGAAAACACGTTAATATGGAATGTAACTGTGTTGGGTGACTCTGCTCTTTTAGAACAGAGACAACTACATCCGCTCCTGCAAGCTGCTCCCTGACGGGCGGACCCTCATCGTGGGAGGGGAGGCCAGCACGCTGTCAATCTGGGACCTGGCCACACCCACTCCTCGTATCAAGGCGGAGCTGACGTCGTCCGCCCCGGCCTGCTACGCTCTGGCCATCTCCCCCGACAACAAGGTCTGCTTCTCCTGCTGCAGTGACGGCAACATCGTAGTGTGGGACCTGCACAACCAGACGCTGGTCAGGTACGGAGGACGGGAAGGAGACGGGGAGGAGGGAAGGAGAGAAGTGGGCTCTCTCTGTGTGTGTGTGTGTGTGTGTGTGTGTGTGTGTGTGTGTGTGTGACGGTGTCTCTGCGCTCCTCCTGCAGGCAGTTCCAGGGCCACACCGACGGGGCCAGCTGCATCGACATCTCCAACGACGGCACCAAGCTGTGGACCGGGGGCCTGGACAACACGGTGCGCTGCTGGGACCTGAGAGAGGGCCGCCAGCTGCAGCAGCACGACTTCACCTCCCAGGTAGACTCGGGGACACGACACACCACGCTGTCTCTCTCTCTGTCTCTGAAGAGGCTTTAACGGGGCTAACGTTGCTCTGGGCCTTCCCTCTGTCCCCAGATCTTCTCTCTGGGCTACTGTCCCACTGGAGAGTGGCTGGCGGTGGGCATGGAGAGCAGCAACGTGGAAGTGCTGCACGTCTCCAAACCCGACAAGTACCAGCTGCACCTCCACGAGAGCTGTGTGCTCTCCCTCAAGTTCGCCTACTGCGGTGAGACCCCCCCCCCCCCCCCCCCCCCCCGCCTCGCCGTTTACTCGCACGCTTACGTTTGCTTGGAGGAAATATTGCCAGGTTTCATTACGCGCAAGCCAAACAACTCCGTCTCCTGCTCTTTCCGGAGTCTAAAGGCTGTGTTTAGTGTCCGTGTGTGCTTATCGGATTATCTGTGTGTGGTTGTCCCGCAGGTAAATGGTTTGTGAGCACAGGCAAAGATAACCTCCTCAATGCGTGGCGGACACCTTATGGATCCAGCATATTCCAGGTACGTTTCCTCGTTGCTGTGTTGGCTTCGTACGCGTCTCAGGTTTAGACCTTGTTGTTCGAATGAAGTCAAGCTGTGGGTTTGTGTCTGTGAATATATGGTTGGTTTTATGAAAAATCTGATATTCTGTCACCAAACTAACTTAACATTTGTCTTTCTTTCGTCTGTGTGTGCAGTCCAAGGAGTCCTCCTCGGTCCTCAGCTGTGACATCTCCCCTGACGATCAGTTCATAGTCACCGGCTCGGGCGACAAGAAAGCCACAGTTTATGAAGTCATCTACTGAAGAGACCGCTGGTTGGATAAAGAATTTAAGGGGCGTGGCAGAGACTCCCCCTGAACCAATGACTGTACAGAGAGTTGGTGGCATGGAAACAAGGGACTCACTCGTACTATGTTGTTTTGTTTACGTTTGTGAAAGGAGTAAGAGACACGAGGGTGGCAAAGTCAAATCTCTGGAAAACCGAACGTTGTTTTTAATGCTCTGAGAACGCTGGTAGTCTAGCTGCGCAAATGTGGGATTCCTCCAAAGAACTCTTTGTTTTTTGTTTTTTTTGGGGTTTTTTTTATTTCTCTCTTCTTTTTTTTTTACAAAATAAAACCTCTGTAGTGAACAAGAAATTAGCAACAACAAAAAAAAATCTTATTTTTTTAGCCTCTGAATTCTTCTCGAGCAGTTGGACCAGTGTGAAGTGGGGCCGAGGGAAGCAGTGCCAGCATGTGTTGGTGTTGGTGGGGGGAGGGGGGGGGGGGGGGTCGGCCTGGAAGATCGGTGGTCTGGGAACTCCTAGAGAAAAGGGCAGCCATGTTGGCTATGCTGTGTGGTCCCTGGTCCCTGTTTGAATCACTGCGTCTGTGCTCACCTCATTCTGGCAGTGCAGGGGTCTGGCAGGCGGAAAGGACCGTTTTTCACGAGATTCCGATGACTTCAACCTGGTTAGAATTCAGCAGCAATATGATTGTAATATCACTGATATACATGATTAATGACCGAACACTCCTGGACACGGCGAACTTCTGCGCTCAACTATTCTGCAATTTCAGGGAAGTGGCTACAGCGTCATTGGCACCCAGCGTTAGTGTTTTTTTCTATTGTATTTGTTAGGGCACATAGACAGGCAGGTATATTTGCAGCTACATTGTGAACCATGACCTTGCTATATATGGACTGTAAATAAAGTTCTCTAAAGGCAAATTAACCAGAATGTGATTTGTGGCTTGGATTTGTTTTATTAGAACCACTTTCCTATACGCTGACATTGTGCTATGAATGATGGTATGTTATTTATGAAATATCTTTTCTCTTTGCAAAGCTAGAACACCGTGGCTGTGGTCAGAGTTATCATTCTGGACACAGGCTGGTATTGAGCTGAGGGGGAGGGTGGTGGGGTGGGGGATGGATAGGTGTCATGTCTGCAGGACAGTATTGGCAGGAGCAGACCACGGACGGAGCCTTTCTGCCAGCTGTCCTGAGGGAGGAGCTGCAAGGCGGCCGGCTCACCGCTCCCATTGTGGTCATTGTTGCCCTGTCGATTTTCTCCTAAATTGAAGGTGGCTGACTTGGGAAAGAACCTGGATGTGATTGAATAGCCTTCCATCTCCACTCTTTACAAACCCCCCACACAAAGGCTATGTCCACCTATCTCACATTTTGGCTGCGGAAAGTTTGAGCTGGGCACTCTGTAATTAAGGGTTGTACTATAGCTCAGGCCAAAACCCCCTCAACCATCAGGCACTGTTCATTGTACAGTGTGGGTGTTGTTGAAACGGACGGAGGTGGGCTATGACAGATAATGTACAGTATAAGATGGAGGGAGGAGGAGATCTTCTGGAAGGTGTGGGCCACAGTAATTGTTGTGCTGGAGACCAATAAACTATTTTGTATGTTTCCTCGTTTTCCCTGTGGTCTGTCTTCCAACACACATCTTATTCCGGTTCAAAAATGACCAGGCGCATAGAAAAGCTGAACACAAATCTTTTTATTGTTATTTTTTTTTTAATTTTCACACGTAATATTTGTTTTACAACACATATGCGTCAGGAGAGAAAAAACAGTGCATTAAAAAAAGTTCCTTGGCTTATCAAAGTACTAAATATGAGCTGAAAAACAAAGGTAGTTACTGGCATGACAGAAAGCACGGGCAGGTGAAACTGTTGTTTACGGACAGATGGAGAGAAGGGAATCAAATAAAGCATGCCCAAGACCCACACCCAGCAGACTACTTTGAAAACACTGTCTAATTCTGGGTCGAATGCAAGCTGAGGGACCGGTAGGCTCTCGCTCTGTCTGCAGTTGACAGGCAGTGAGGGAAAGAGGAGGAGGCAGGCGTGTGCCGTACATGACTCATTATTCTTACCTCTCCCTACACCAGCCACACAACCAGCTCGCTGCATACCCATCAGACGGAACGGAAACACGGAAATAGCATCGCACACTAATGAGTCCAAAAACAACAAAAACATACTAAAGTACGGTCATCCCTTCTGCCTAAAACAGGAACAAAGGAAAACGGGAACCAAGAGAACTCTTCCCTAAAATGGAGGGCCCTAGGACGGTCGTTTGCAACGCAGTGATAGAGTGAGCCCTCTGACTGTCACCAGCAATAAGGAAAAGGAATATATCAGATTCAGAAACGAGGATTAACAGAAAAGACCATTTCTTTTCTTCCCACCCCCTGCGTTCTGCCTCGTTGTGTTGTTTGTGTGTGTGTGTGTGTGTGTGTGTGTGTGTGTGTGTCCCCCTTTCTACTCGCTCACGCAGGCCAGAGCGCAGGCACAGGCAACCATAGCGCCGATACATAAACATAGTACAGAAAACAAGCCAACACTATCATTACAAAAGAATTAAATAAAAAGCTTGAAACGTTTCTTAAAACATAGCTACATATTATCAAGATTTGTGATGCAAGTTCTAAAGCGGTGTTTTCCAATATACATTTGTTACAGAGTTTTGGAATATAATACAAGAAATAACCAAGTTGGTGCCATCAGGTATTTGACATCCCAAGTAGCAGGTCGACATCCATCCATAGCAGTCAAAGAGAAGACAAAGCAAGAAGATGGCCTATCGGAAGAGATCTATCAGATTTAGCCACTGGACTGGAATCCTTATCAAGCAAACCAAGAAAACAAAAAACAAAAAAGACACGTGCACATAATCTTGCTTCACATCCCCTTTGTTGTGTTTTATTTATTTATTTTTATTTTTTTTACTGGGAAAGTCGGCCTGCCGCTTGATGCAGCGGAATTTAAGCTTGAAATTCAAATGAGCAGCGACCGGTGTCGGGAGTACAATCGGGAGAAATTAGAATGAACAGCGGCGCCCCTGTTCGCTGTTTGTGTCACGGGGGCCCCCAGAGACTCCCGTCGGCTCCTCATTAGACGCTGCCTTTGTGAAGCCAAAATAAAATAGATATTAGGGAGGGAGACAAAGAGCATTGGTCGGAATCTTTAATTGGGTGCAGTGTCTGTGCGTATGGGGATTATGATTTTTTTTTGGGGGGGGGACTGTAATTTTTTTTTGTTTTCGTATGTGTGCATCTGTGCGAAATGTCTTCATGTGTGAAATATCTTCACGTGCGTTTTTGGGTATCTCCGTGGCAGCTCTAGAGGGCCGGGCCCAGACCCTGGCTCACAGCACCGACACCCCCCCCCCCCTCCTGCCCGCCCCAATCCCGCCACCCTTCGCTGGGGAGAACGTCAGCGGCGTCAGCCTCATTAGAGGTTCCACTGGCTGTCTAATGAATGGATTGTGGTGGTATCACTGCTCCTGGGCTGCAGCTTCCAGAGAACTGCTCTCCTCCTCTGGGGGGTTCCCTTCCAGTGAGCTCTTAATCAGGAAACCGCCCTAATTACCCTCCTCCTTCTCTATCTCCCTTCCCTTTCTTTACGTCGCTCTCTTCCCCTCCCTCGCTCCTTATCGCTGCCCCCCCCTCCTTCATCCCCTCGCTCTCTTTTCTCTCTCCCTCTTTCTCATTCCCTTGCGTCTTTATCGCTCTGCCTCTCCGCCTCTATATTCTCGTACGCTCTCTCTCTCTCTCTGCTATCTGGCCTCCTCCTAGGGCTAAGGGGGAGGGAGAGGGGGGGGGGAGTAGGTTGGGATGAGCTTATTACAATGGTCGGGGGTTGGTACTTCTGGAGTTGGAAGAATGCTACTGTACAGAGGGGCTGCGGCTGCCCCCACCTGGCCTGCTACGGGCCTGGAGGAGGTAGCCCCCCATCCCCTAACCCCTCCTCCCCACCCTGCGGCTGCCCCCACTTGGCCTGCTACGGGCCTGGAGGAGGTAGCCCCCCATCCCCTAACCCCTCCTGCCCACCCAGCAGCGGGCCCCCCAGTGC
>JAPMUY010008788.1:45000-47500 GCA_026901105.3 Galaxias olidus
AGGCAGACAGACAGACAGACAGACAGGAAGCACAGTGGACGGAGGATGTGGAGGACACACAAAGCAGCCCAGTCTCCTCAACAAACTGCCAGTTATTCTCTGTCGCCCCCCCGCCCCCGCCCCCCCTCCCCCTCTTTCACTCTTTGCCCTCGCTTTTCCTCTCTTCCTCTCCGCTTAGAATTCAGAAATGTTTCTCTGGCAAGGCGTAGCAAACAGCTATTGATACGCATCGCTCTCCTCTCTCCTCGCTGACGCCTCCCTTCTGACTAAATGCTGGCGGGGTGGGAGCCGTGCACAAAGCCTCTGACGCTGAAAGGTGCATCTGTACACCCAGAGGATTGTCTCCGTCTCCCTCCCTCGAAACACGCAGAAAACAAAACGTGTTTATCCTGAAGAAGACTAGACGATTCAAAGGAGTTTATTTTCCTCTGGATTGTTTTTTCTGCATCGCTTTACACCCCCCCCCCCCCCTCTCTCTCTCTCTTTCTTCTCTGTGTATCTCTCCCTCTCTCTTCCCCCGGTGCTATCACCAGGTACGGTGATAGAGCAGGGCTGTCCAGCGTCGGGTCTGGGCCTGGGGAATGTCAGCGTCAGATCTCCCGCCACGGAGAACCGCAACGCTGGAAAGGGGTCACGCCGCGGCCTCTTGTGTTCTCCCTACCACTGGAGCTAGAACCGGCCCTTTGTCTGTGTGTTCTCCTACCACCTGAGCTAGAACCGGCCCTTTGTGTGTGTGTTCTCCCTACCACTGGAGCTAGAACCGGCCCTTTGTCTGTGTGTTCTCCCTACCACTGGAGCTAGAACCGGCCCTTTGTCTGTGTGTTCTACCTACCACTGGAGCTAGAACCGGCCCTTTGTGTGTGTGTTCTACCTACCACTGGAGCTAGAACCGGCCCTTTGTGTGTGTGTTCTCCCTACCACCGGAGCTAGAACCGGCCCTTTGTGTGTGTGTTCTCCCTACCACCGGAGCTAGAACCGGCCATTTGTGTGTGTGTTCTCCCTTCCACTGGAGCTAGAACCGGCCCTTTGTCTGTGTGTTCTCCTACCACCTGAGCTAGAACCGGCCCTTTGTCTTTGTGTTCTCCCTACCACTGGAGCTAGAACCGGCCCTTTGTCTTTGTGTTCTCCCTACCACTGGAGCTAGAACCGGCCCTTTGTGTGTGTGTTCTCCCTACCACTGGAGCTAGAACCGGCCCTTTGTCTGTGTGTTCTCCCTACCACTGGAGCTAGAACCGGCCCTTTGTCTGTGTGTTCTACCTACCACTGGAGCTAGAACCGGCCCTTTGTCTGTGTGTTCTCCCTACCACCGGAGCTAGAACTGGCCCTTTGTGTGTGTGTTCTCCCTACCACCGGAGCTAGAACCGGCCCTTTGTGTGTGTGTTCTCCCTTCCACTGGAGATAGAACCGGCCCTTTGTCTGTGTGTTCTCCTACCACCTGAGCTAGAACCGGCCCTTTGTCTTTGTGTTCTCCCTACCACTGGAGCTAGAACCGGCCCTTTGTCTGTGTGTTCTCCCTACCACTGGAGCTAGAACCGGCCCTTTGTCTGTGTGTTCTCCTACCACCTGAGCTAGAACCGGCCCTTTGTCTTTGTGTTCTCCCTACCACTGGAGCTAGAACCGGCCCTTTGTGTGTGTGTTCTCCCTGCCACCGGAACCAGAACCGGCCCTTTGTCAGTGTGTTCTCCCTGCTGGGCAGCCCCAGAGAGAGGGGGCAGTGGGCGGACCGTGACACAGGGGCTGGACTCCTCCACCAGCACGGAGCTCTGCTTCCACTGGCCTCGCACCAACAGCACACAGCCTGCCCACTGAACCTCCTCAAAGAGCCTCTCCGTTTCCCTCCAGTTTGTGGCGGTCGCACACACACACACACACAAACACACACTCACACACAGAGAAAACACACACTTTGTTACTTACCCTGCTGGGTGCTCCCTCTGGGATAGGGAAGAAGAAAAAAAGGGGAGGTGGAGGGAGAGGGGGAGGGAAGGAGAGAGAGGGGAGGGAGAGAGGGAGAGGGGGAGGGAGGGAGAGAGGGGGAGGTGGAGGGAGAGGGAGGGAGGGAGAGAGGGAGAGGGGGAGGGAGGTTGACGTCAGTATAGATGATAATAACAACAGTCCCACAGCTAGCCAAGGTCAACCTGAAAACCCTGTCCTGCTGCTATAAAGATACAAGCCTGCTATTGTGCATGTTTCCAATCTGCCCTCCCCCCCGGCCCCCCTTCTCTATCTCCCTCTCTCTTTCTTTCTTTCTTTCTTTCTTTCTTTCTTTCTTTCTCTCTCTCTCTCTCTCTCTTGTCCTCAGAGACACAAAGCTCCCTGTCTTTCATTCCTCTCTCACTTAACATTTGTGTAGCTTTTCTCTCTCACACACGCACACACACACACACACACACACACACACACACACACACGCGCGCGCACACACTAGTGCGCACACACACACACACACACACACACATACACACAGACACACAGTCTGCAGCCATGTTCTCTCTTTCTG
>JAPMUY010008788.1:62500-65000 GCA_026901105.3 Galaxias olidus
CTCCTCTCATTCGTCCGATGCCTCTCCCCCTTTCCCGGTGTGTTTAGATTCTCCTCTCCTCCTCTCTCTCCCACTCTTAATCACACACACACACACACACACACACACACACACACACACACACACACACACCTTTCCTTTGTGTACATACTGCTCCTCTCCACAGCATCATAAAAGGCTCGGTGACGTCTCACTTTGTTCCATCTCTGCCCCCCTCATCAAGGCCTCTTTCTCTCTCTACCTCTCCTCCAATCCATCCTCCCCCTCTCTCTCTCTATCGCTCTATCGCTCTCTCTCTTTCTCGCCCTACCTCTCCTCCAATCCATCCTCCCCTTCTCTCTCTATCGCTCTATCGCTCTCTCTCTTTCTCGCCCTACCTCTCCTCCAATCTATCCTCCCCCATCTCTCTCTCTCTCTCTCGCTCTCTGTCTCCAGTGCTGTTCTGAGGACCAGTGTGTTATGTAGTCAAGGTGACAGGAGACGGCGGTGAGTTAAAAGCGGTCCGTGCATCAGGCACACTGAAGGACACCTATGAATACCACATAACCACATAACGGCCATGACAGGACCAAATCCATGCGCCATGCGACAGGGACGCTTGTTTAGAGCCACGCTCCCCCATTCACGCACGGGTTTGTTTAAGCGGTAGGACCCTGTCGGTCTCCGCCGTCAGACGGAGAGGCGCGCTCCATTCGCCACGCCGCAGATGCCAGGTGAGAGGCGGTGGTGAGCTCGCTGAGGAAGCCCACGCCAGGCTCCATAATAACATCAACAACAGCAGCGGCGACGGCGGTAATGGAGCTGTTAGCAGAGCTAATCAGAGCGGATGCTGGGCTCCAGAACGGAGAGCGAGGGAAAAGAACGAGGGAGAGAACGATGGTAGGGAGAGACGGCGAGAGAGACTGATAGAGAGAGAGAGAAGGAGAGAGAGAGAGGAGAACATTAAAGAGAGAGAGAATGAGAGAGAGAGAGAGAGAGAGAGAGAAAGAGAAGGAGAGAATTAAAGAGAGAGAGAGAGAGAGAGAGAGAGAGAGAGAGAGAGAGAGAGACAGAGGGAGACAGAGGGAGAGTGTGCGGCTGTGTGTTCTGTGCTCAGTCTAGTCTGCTCTTTAATGGCTTCATCTTCCGTTAGCTGCCTGCCCCCCCCCCCCCCCGCCCTCGCCCCCCCTCCTCCTTATATAATCTCTCTCGTGTCACTGCATTCTCATTGAACGCTGTGCGTATAATCCCTTGTGAGCTTGCGTGCGTATGTGCGTGTGCGTGTGCGTGTGTGTGTGCGTGTGCGTGTGCGTGTGCGTGCGCGTGTGTGTGTGTGTGTGTGTGTGTTGTGGTTGTGGAGCAGATTGCGCGCGGCATGTGGCGGATGCGGCGGGGGCTCAGCCTGGCGGAGGCGCACTAAGCCAGCCTGCTGACGTCGCTCACCCAAACGCCCAGGACTGCCCACCCAGGGAGGAGGGTGTGTGTGTGTGTGCGTGTGTGTGTGTGTGTGTGTGTGTGTGTGTGTATGTGTGTGTGTGTGTGTGTGTGTGTGTGTGTGTGTGTGTGTGCGTGCGTACGTGTGTGTGTGTGTGTGTGTGTGTGTGTGTGAAACAGATCGACTGGATCGACCAGGCATGTGTGTGTGGCCCCTCTGTCAGCATCCTGCTGGGTTGGGGGGTGTGAGACAGCGTCTGCCATTGGATGAGCACCGTCCACTAGGCTCGTCTGACACAAACTGATGGAACTTTGGTTTACAGATGGAACTCAAAGGGACGGCAACAACAGCAGTGGCAGCAACCTTGTTTTGTTTCATTTGCAAAATACCGTGCAGCCATTATCTGGATAAAAGATGTACTGTATATCACAACACACGTACACACACATGCGCACATACACACACACGCACACGGACACGCATACGCACACGCACACACAATGTATTCTGTCAGAAGCAAACAGAACGTTTAAAAATCCCTTTAATTCCCTCAAGCAGCTGTGGCTATGCGTCTCTCTTCCTCCCTGCGTCTCCCTCTCCTTCCTTTCATCCACCTCTCTTTCCCTCGCTCCGCTCCCTGTCCTGGAGGCTTCGTTGGGAGAGTGTGGGATGGTGGGACCACACACCCCACTCCTTCATATGCCGAGAGGGAAACTCAGAGACTTCCTGGAGCACCTCTAATCCAAGTTGGTTTTGGCTAAACGGTACGTGCGCTCGCACCAGACGCGTGCCTGCTCCTTCATCCACTGAACCCCCGTGTGTGTGTGTGTGTGTGTGTGTGTGTGTGTGTGTGTGTGTGTGTGTGTGTGTGTGTGTGTGTGTGTCTGTGTGTGTGTGTGTGTGTGTCTGTGTCTGTGTCTGTGTGTCTGTGTGTGTGTGTCTGTGTGTGTGTGCGTGCAGATTGCTGATGAGGGCATTGTTCTTTCAGTGCTCCCCAGGTGACACCCCCCTCCTCCTCCTCCCTCCCCCCTCCTCCCTCCCTCCTCCTCCCTCCCACCAGCCCTTTTAATGTTAAAACATTTATTA
>JAPMUY010008788.1:67500-75319 GCA_026901105.3 Galaxias olidus
GACCCAGAGAGCACAGCTCCACTCCACTAGCCTGGGGTGCAGCTCAAACCAGCCCCCCCCCCCCCCCCCTCCATATGCACACTGCAGGTGAGGCCTACTCTTTAGGCGTGACCCTGTCCTTAACCTCCCACACATGACCTTGTGGTAAACACAGAGTTCAGCGTCGGTCTCAGGTCGCCACGTCTGTAGGAGGCTGTGTTTCTCCGCGGCGGTTTGACCGGCGGCTAAGGAGGCCGTGACATTTTGCATGCACGAGGCTGGATCAAATGTCGCCGACTGCCCCAGCCGCTGAACGCAGAGGACGCCGCAAGACTCCGCCGGCCCCACGAACACAGCGCCTCCTACAGCCAGTCTCCCGTACGTGTGCTCACAGTAACCGGCTCTGCTCAACAGTCACTGTCTCTCCTGATAAGATTAGTGGAGGCTAGCTGCTGCTCAAGTGCCCCAAAAAAAAAGATTCTCTCTGTGTGTGTGTTTGTGTGTGTGTGTGTGTGTGTGTGTGTGTGTGTTTGTGTGTGTGTCCCCTGTCTGCCTGTGCTGTACGTGTCTGTCTGTATGCCTGTACTGTTCGTGTCTGTCTGTGTGTCTGTCTGAGTGTCTGTCCGTCCCTCTGTCTGTATGCCTGTACTGTACGTGTCCGTCTGTGTGTCTGTCTGTGTGTCTGTCTGCCCGTACTGTACGTGTCCGTCTGTGTGTCTGTCTGAGTTTCTGTCCGTCCCTCTGTCTGTATGCCTATACTGTACGTGTCCGTCTGCCTCTCCATCTGTCTGTCTGTCTGTGTGCCTGTGTGTCTGTCTGTGTGTCTGGCCTGGCTTACAGCGCTGATCCTCCCCTCCCATGTTTGTGAAATGTGAGCTGCTGAGCAGATGGTTCATATCGTATTCAAGCCGGTGTCGGCCCCCTGTTTGTACCAGAGACTTGGCTTACTCAACACAGGAGTCTTTAGTCGCAGAGACACGGAGCAGCACAAGCTGTTAGACAGATAGGAGGAGATAGAGGTGCACGGAGAGAGAGAAAAAGGAGGAGGTAGAGAGAGAGAGAGAGGGCAAAATAGAGAAAGAGAGAAAGAGAGCGATATAGAGAAAGAGAGAGATGCTTCCTGCAGTGCCCCTAACTCTCAGCCTGGTGAATCATGCAGGTGAAAGGTGTTGTCTGCCTTTGTGGTTAGCTGGTGGGGCTGCAGGCTTCAGGGACCAGGGGAGGGGCAGTACACTCACCATGATGTAGTGTCTCTGCATCTCGGTCTTCTCACTGGCCAGCTTCTCACATTCCAGCTTCAGGCTGTGGAGACCAGCGGAGAACACACACACACACACACACACACACACACACACACACACACACACACACACACACACACACACACACACACACACACACACACACACACACGTCAGTGTTCCATCGTACTCCACGCCACAAAGGAAGATCCCCATTATGAACAGACATCATTCAAGCGATCGATTCATTGACATTTTAAAGTCCCGGCATCCAAAGGCGCCATGCAGCTCCCCTGCACATCCAGACCCTCGACTGATCCAAACTGTCCAGAGGACAGCCCTTAGGATGCATCAGGGCTGGGCAGGGGTCTGGGCTGAGCTTGGGGATGCAGGGCAGCTGGGTGTGGGGCTAGAGAGTTGCAGGGCTGCAGAGCTACAGGGCTGTAGGGCTACCGGGCTGCAGAGTTGCAGGGCTGCAGGGCTACAAGGCTGTAGGGCTACCGGGCTACAGGGCTGCAGGGCTACCGGGCAGAGAGCTGTAGGGCTACAGGGGTACAGGGCTATAGGGCTCGAGAGCTAGAGAGCTGCAGGGCTACAGGGCTACAGGGCTACAGGGCAATAGGGCTACAGGGCAGAGAGCTACAGGGCTACAGGGCTACAGGGCTAGAGAGCTAGAGAGCTGCAGGGCTACAGGGCTACAGGGCTACAGGGCAATAGGGCTACAGGGCAGAGAGCTACAGGGCTACAGGGCTACAGGGCTACAGGGCTAGAGAGCTGGAGAGCTACAGGGCTACAGGGCTACAGGGCAGAGGGCTACGGGGCTACAGGGCTACAGGGTTACAGGGTTACAGGGCTGCAGGGCTGCAGGGCTGCAGGGCTACAGGGCTACAGGGCTACAGGGCTACAGGGCTAGAGAGCTGCAGAGATACAGGGCTAGAGGGATACAGAACTACAGGGTTACAGGGCTGCAGGGCTACAGGGCTACAGGGCTACAGGGCTACAGGGCTACAGGGCTACAGGGCTGCAGAGATACAGGGCTAGAGGGATACAGAACTACAGGGCTACAGGGCTGCAGGGCTACAGGGCTACAGGGCTACAGGGCTACAGGGCTGCAGGGCAGAGAGCTACAGGGCTAGAGGGCTCGAGAGCTAGAGAGCAGAGCAGTGTGTCTGTCCTGTACCTGTGGTACTGAGCCTGGAGGAACTGGAACTCCTCCTTGATGCGGTCCAGAGTCTCCAGGACTGTGAACTTGAAAGACTGGCCAGGCTGTAAGGGGACCTGCAGTAAGAGAGAGAGAGAGAGAATGAGGGTGAGAGAGTGAACGAGAAAGAAAGAGAGAGCGAGCGATAGAGAGAGAGAGAGAGAGAGAGAGAGAGAGAGGGAGGAGGATAAAGAGAACCAAGAGTAGAAGGGGATGAAGAGAGGAGGAGGGGGGGTTGTGTGTGTGGGTGCGCATTAGAGAGAGAGAGAGAGGGAAGGAGAGAGAGAACGAGTGTGTCTGTGAGTGTGTGCACTCCTGCGTTTGTGTGCCCGCGCGTATGAAAGAGAGCCCAGGAGAAGAAAAAAGAAGAGAAGATGAAAGAGGGGAAGGAAGGTCACTTCCTCATCCCACACATCATAACAGCCCTGTCTATTCTCCCTCAGACAGTGGCTCCCTCTCTCCTACCGTCCTCCTCCTCCTCCTCCTCCTCCTCTGCTTCGCCTCCCTAATGACTCCCGCGCTCCCTCCCTTCTCTTCCCTGCCCCCCCCCGCCCTCCCCCCTTCCCCCCCTCCCCCCGTCCTCTTCTCTTCCACATTAGCATCCCTGCCCTGCTTTTTTGCCAAGACGTTCCATGCTAATGTATTCCAGCCTACAAAGTGCAGAGAGGGTGGGGGAGTGAGGTGGGGGGGTTGGGGGGGGGGGGGGGCAAAGACGTCAAATGAATAACTCATCGAGAATCACAACCATTAAAACGCCACTGTCTCTCACCTGCGAAAAGCTAAAGATTCCCAAACAAGTCTTCCCTGGAGCTTTCCCCGTTTTGCTGAAGTTTGGGAATCAAGGGCTTCCCTTTTGTTGCTGTAGTCAGATGAAACAGTAACTAGGGAGGGTGTTTCTTTTCCACGGGGGGGGGTGGGGGGGTGGGTGGAGAGGAGATAGGGTGCACCATAAGGAGGGATACGTCAGTCGCTGTCCAAGCCGCCCTTTTCAGCTGGCAGCCCAAGGAGCACGTTTGGATGGCCTTGACTGCATCATCCAAGTTACCCCCCCCACACACACACACACACACACACTATGTCCATGCTAGTGCTTCTAGCTCTACATCGGAGAAAGGCTCAGAGGGTGTGTGACACGATGCTTTGAGAGGGCAAGAGTGCCGGTGCTCAGAACGGACCGCAGGGCTGTGACAGACAGACTAAACTCCTGTGTCCGAGTCGCTCGCTCCTGTAATGGATAATTTCAATCTATGACAGAAAATAACCAATTAATAAGAGGGAGAAACCATGAAATGATCAAGCACAATTTTATTGATGACTACAGAGTCTGATTCAGAGTCTGTACGTAGAGAAATGACTACAGTCAGATCAGTCAAACGACATAGCAAGTTCTGATTAGTTGACAAGGTTGAAACGAGTATATTGGTCAAAGATAAACAATCATTCCATTGGTCAAGATGGAGGGGAGTGGATAGAACACGTAGACATCATTTTATGTTATGTCTAAGACACAAAACTTTAGCCTGCAGTGTCTCCAAAAGGCACACAGGGTCTCTTTCGTGACCTGGTCTTCACTCTGACCCTTCCCCCACATTGGAACAACAACTTAGGCCTGAACATCCGTGAGGATGCCAAAAATTCCTTTACACTCCTCCCAGAGAACAACACAGGAAGTCTCTTTGTACGGGTCTCTAAACTCCACTCCTACACCAACCCCACCTCAGAAAGGAACCCAAGCCTCTGCCCTCTCTCCCCCTGAACCCCCCCCCCCCCCACCCCCCCCCCGCCCCCATCGCACGGTGTCTTTCCACCCCCCCCCCCCCCAGGGCCCGGGAGGGAGCCCCAGTTCTTTCCAGTCCTCTGGGTACATGCCGCCGCGTGGCTAAGCAGGAGACTGGCGCTTTCAGTGGGAGCTTAATTAGTGTAGACGGGCGAAATTCAATTAGATTTCAATTAGGCTAACGGTGGAGGTCAGGCACTCTGTGAGCTTTGCAGTAATTAAGCTGGGGGCTGAGCTGAGCTGAGCCAGACTGGGAGGCCCGCGTGGATGCATGGGTGGATGGATGGATGGATGGATGGATGGATGGATGGATGGATGGATGGGTGGGTGGGTGGATGGATGCATGGATGGATGGGTGGGTGGGTGGGTGGATGGATGGATGGGTGGGTGGGTGGGTGTGTGGATGGATGGATGAATGGATGGATGGATGGGTGGGTGGGTGGGTGGATGGATGGGTGGGTGGATGGATGGGTGGGTGGGTGGGTGGGTGGATGGATGGATGGATGGATGGATGGATAAATAGATGGCTAGATAGATGGATGGATAGATGGATGGGTGGATGGATGGGTGGATGGATGGATCCATGGATCCATGGATGGATGACAGGCAGAGGGAATGGGGGGTATCTGCAAACCGATACTCATTGACCTCGATTATCACCGTACATACACACATGAAAACACACACTCACACACACAGACACATTCACACACACAGACACACTCACACACACAGACACACTCACACACACAGACACATCCACACACACAGACACATTCGCACGAACAGACACACTCACACACAGACACACTCACACGAACAGACACACTCACACACAGACACACTCACACACACAACAACCCTGTTTTGGATCCAGAGCGAGGGAGGGGGCACCTAAAGAGGTGAGGAGGGAGGGAGGGATAAATACACATTAGAGGGAGGGAGGACAGGATGGATAGGATGGATGGATGGAGAAAGAAAGACACGAGTGTCACCCGTGGCAGGCAGCGGGGATAGATGGAGAGAGAGAGACAGAGAGAGAGAGAGAGAGAGAGAGAGAGAGGAAATGGAAAAGAGCCATTGACAGAGAGATGAGGAGACAGGAAGAGATGTGGAGAGTGAGAGGGAAGGCTGGGGGAGAGACCAGGGCCACCAGAGGGAAAGAAAGGTGAAGAACAGCAGAGGGAGAGAAAGAGAGAGTGGGAGACAGAGAGTGAGAGACACAGAGAGGAGGAGACAGAGAGAGAGATAGAGAGAGAGTGAGAGACACAGAGAGGAGGAGACAGAGAGAGAGATAGAGAGAGAGAGAGAGAGAGAGAGAGAGAGAGAGAGAGAGAGAGAGAGAGAGAGAGAGAGAGATAGACATGGTGTCGAGAGTGGGGACTCTGCGTTGTGGGCAACCTGGGCTCTGAGTGGTGTGGGGACCAGGGACTGTAGCAGGTGGGTCACGTCCCCTGTGCTGTGGCCAGTCTGCCTCGGGCTCTGTTCACACGGCCGCCACCATCGTAAAAATCTGCTGAACACACTCTGACCAGGGCCACAGCGCCAGCGACCCAGACCCAGGCTACGGTGTGAGACACTGGCTCTGTTCCACATGACCTGCTGGTCCACGTGATCGCACCCCGCACCCCGCACCCCGCACCCCGCACCCCGCACCCCGCACCCCACACCCCGCACCCCGCACCCCGCACCCCGCACCCCGCACCCCGCACCCCGCACCCCGCACCCCACACCCCACACCCATGCGTGCGTGCGTGCGTGCGTGCGTGCGTGCGTGCGTGTGTGATTTGAGATCTGTCTTGGAACAGATGGATGCCCAGACTGTTGGAGGGTCTACGGAACGTCAGGGAGGGCCAAAGCGGTTTACTTTCTGAGTATGTGTGTGTGTGTGTGTGTGTGTGTGTGTGTGTGTGTGTGTGTGTGTGTGTGTGTCTGTACATGTTTGTGTCTGTGTGTTTGTCCATGGCGGTGTCAGACCGTGTGGGTGTCCTGAAACCTCCATCTGATCCAGTTAATCTAAGCTGCGGCCGGGGGGGCGGGGGATGGGTGTTGTAGGGGGATGGGGGCGGGGGGTGTTGTAGGGGGATGGGGGGGGGTGTTGGAGGGGGATGGGGGGGGTGTTGTAGGGGGATGGGGGGGGGGTGGTAGGGGGATGGGAGGGGGGGGGGGTGGGTGTTGTAGGGGGATGGGGACGGCAGTGGGCCATGTGGGACGGCAGTCCGTCAATCACAATTTGGACAAACTGGCACGGTCGGGCTGAGAATTAAGAGGGATTATGTATGGGTGGGAGGGGGGTTTTTTTGGGCCAAGAGATCACATAACAAGACAGAGATAGCACAACCCTCCCCCTAAGCACCAGCCCTCCCCCATTGCTCTGTCTGGCTGACTGGAAGGCTGTTTGTACTGCTGTCTGCCTGTCTGGCTGACTGGAAGGCTGTTTGTACTGCTGTCTGCCTGTCTGGCTGACTGGAAGGCTGTTTGTACTGCTGTCTGCCTGTCTGGCTGACTGGAAGGCTGTCTTTACTGCTGTCTGCCTGTCAGGTTGACTGGAAGGCTGTTTGTACTGCTGTCTGCCTGACTGGAAGGCTGTCTGTCTGACTGGAAAGCTGTCTGTACTTCTGTCTGCCTGACTGGCTGACTGGAAGGCTGTGTACTGCTGGCTGCCTGTCTGGCTGACTGGAAGGCTGTCTGTATTGCTGTCTGCCTGCCTGGCTGACTGGAAGGCTGTTTGTACTGCTGTCTGCCTGACTGTACGGCTGTCTGTACTGCTGTCTGCCTGACTGGCTGTCTGCCTGCCTGGCTGACTGGAAGGCTGTCTGGAAGGCTGTGTGCTGCTGTCTGCCTGACTGGCTGCCTGCCTGGCTGACTGGAAGGCTGTTTGTACTGCTGTCTGCCTGACTGGCTGCCTGGAAGGCTGTGTACTGCTGGCTGCCTGCCTGGCTGACTGGAAGGCTGTTTGTACTGCTGTCTGCCTGACTGGAAGGCTGTCGGTCAGTCTGCCTGTCTTCCTCTGGGGGGAAATATTCGATCCAGCCAGCTGTTTTTCCACTGGCCACGCCGGAACAGGAGGCAGGGAAACAGATGAGGGTCTGGGATTCATTGGGAAATGGAGTGTGTGTGTCTGTCTGCCTTTTGGGTTCGTGGCGCCCTGTCTGTAACCTCCGCACACAAACAAAACACACCCACATGGAACGCATACACACACAAACAAAACACACAAACACACAGACACACACACAACCACACACACACACACACACACACACACACACAAACACACACACACACACACACAGACAAACACAGACACACACACAGACACACACACACACACACAGACAAACACAGACACACACACACTCACACTCACACACAGACAAACACCCAAACACATGGCGGCGTCTGTGTCTCTTTTTCACCTTGGCCTCTCGCCCCAGAGTCTCCTTCCTCTCCTGTCTCTCTGTGTGAGTCTCTGGGTCTCTCCCGACCCCCCTCTCTGTCAGACAGGCTGAGGATGGAGACGTTCACAGGCCTATGAAATAATCATCCGCTGGTGAAATATTCAAGACAAAGGCACTGACACATCTCACACCCTCCCACACTTGGTAGGTCTCATCTATT
>JAPMUY010008789.1:0-15000 GCA_026901105.3 Galaxias olidus
ATAGGGTCACACAAACCTCTCCACCACGATAAGGTGATGGTTCCCGGAGAGGGCTGCAAATCCAGACCAAAGTTTAAATGTAAAAGTACACACAAATGTAGAACTAAGATTTACCTTAAAATTACAAAGAAAAACATTACATTCTTAGTATGGACATAAACCTTCATATGAGGAGTAACATTTTTATTTACAGGTTTTTTTTCTACAGTGTACTGTAGAAAATTGAGATCTCTGGGGACAGTCCGACTGTACACTCCAGAGTGCACATGCATGAGAGTCAACCAGGGGCCGAGACAGTTGTCCAGGTCCATGGTAGCAGATTGCTTGGCCTGGCCGTCTGCTGAGAATATGGCATGGGTCACACACACACACACACACACACACTCGCGCTCGCGCGCACAAATAAGCACACGTGGACACTCAGTCTCGCACCCAGGCAAACAGACAAGCTGGGGAGTGTGCGCATGAACACACGTACACACACACACACACACACACACTTGCGCCTGCACGCACGTCCACACACACATTTCTTATCCAACCTTCCTGCTTCAAGAAAACAGGGAAGTGTTCTCTGAAGAATCACCGCCATATTTCTTTACCACACGTTTGTCTTTCCAAACGCCCCCTATGTGGGGGATGTCCTGTGGCTGTAAAGTAGGGGGTAGGGTTGTGAGGAGCCCTGTCAGACGGGTGACAGGAAGTGGGAGTAAAAGGCTGTTTGTCACCTGCTCTGTTCCTGTGGAGGACATCTGCCACTCTTTCCGGCCGCAAGAAATTTGTAGATTTTTTGACAAAATCAGGACAGAGTATGGTGTGTCAGACCACTGTGAGTCATGTACAGGGTAGGGAGAGAGAGAGAGGATGATGGAGGGAGGTGGGGGGAGGGAGTGGAAGAGGGAGAAATGGAGAGGGAGAAAGGGAGCGAGGGAGAGAAGATGATTTTGTTCATGTTAATAGTTGTCTGTTGCTAGATCGATTGAAGCAGTGGGTTCAGGTTGCTATGGCATCTGTTTCCGTTCCGTTTGTGGATTATTGGGAATGGGGATTGATGAGGGGAGAAAAAGACAGGCTTATTAAGAAAGGAAAATGATTGATAAGCAAGGACTGGAAAGGAAAAATGAGAGGGGACAGAAAGGCGAGGTGGGAAGAGAAGAGAGAAAGTGATTGATGGGAGGGGATGGATGTGGGGTGGAACTATATGTGCTGTGTTTGTGTGTGTGTGTGTGTGTGTGTGTGTGTGTGTGTGTGTGTGTGAGAGAAAGAGAGAGAGAGAGAGAGAGAGAGAGAATTCTTTTGTGTTTTTTTCCGTGTGTGTGTGTGTTGTTGCCCAATCTATGCCCATCTATATCTGACAATGTGATTTGTCTCGATGTCTTCAGATATGATGTCAGTGAAATCTTATCTCAGCCCTGCTTTAAAGGGAAAACATGTCCCGACCACACTGTGACCCAGTAGAGTCACAGGAGACATTGGAGAGCGTCTTCACCTTGGTTTTAATGGCCCCAGAACTGCCAGTCTCTCCCAAAGAAAGAGATATTTTGTAAATGATAATAGTTCTGATTGTGTTGGTGTGTGCTGCATTATTTATTAGGCTATGTAAAGGCACAGAATACATCAAGGCCTAGTTGTTAAGGAACATTAAAGTTAATATTCCATCACAATGCTGGTGCCGGCACTCATTATTTTCAAAGAGCATATCAGAATGGAATGTAGTGCTGTTGCTGATGTCTATGTGTGTGTATGTCTGTCTGTGTGCACGAGTGAAAGAGAGCGAGAAAGAGACTGAGAGAGGAAGCGGCAGAGGGGGGGAAGAGCACAAAAAAAAGAAAAACTTGAGTGTTTGTGTCTGCTTGTACCCTGTGCATATTTGGCTGGCTGTTATATCTAGTTCCTTATCAGCTTTGTTGCTCCCTGGCTGGGTCAGTGCAGCGTATGCAGGGGTAGATGGGACTAGCTGGGTGGGCTGAGGGTCCGGGCCATATTTCAGGAGCAGTCAGCGCTGGGTTCACCGTGGGGTTTTAGTGATCTGCTCAAGACTGCCCACCCCTCTCACTGCAGCAACATCCCTGCTCTCCCCATGTCTCCTATACCTCACAGGGCATGACTAAGCTGTTTTCCCTGCCTCTCCGTGACCCACGGAGAATACCTTGTAAACGCAGCCTTACGCACAGTTGTCCCTGTTAAGCTTTCACCCGGGCCTTTCCTGCTCTTTTGATCAATTTGACAATGCTTAGTTGTGCTTGTCATTCAGATGACATTGGTAGTTTGTTTCCCCTGGGCGTTGGGCAGACTGGCATGCTGGCAGGTGTCGTGTAGCCCAGATGTGCTGGTCGACTGTGACCATGTGGCTGTGCCCAGATCTGTTTGTCATGTCACCCAGTATGCTAATCGGATGTTAAACACATCTCTCTCTCTCTCTCTCTCTCTCTCTCTCTCTCTCTCTCTCTCTCTCTCTCTCTCTCTCTCTCTCTCTCTCTCTCTCTCTCTCTCTCTCTCTCTCTCTCTCTCTCTCTCTCTCTCTCTCTCTCTCTCGCTATCTTGCTTTCTATTTCGGTATTTTTTACTTGTCTATCGCTTCCACAATTTGCTACCAGTCAGATTATTAGGGGTGAAACATGCATGACCATTCTGAAATTGACTCGCGGGGAATAGATCAAAGGCAGGGAAATAGAAGCCGTTAGTGACATTCCCAAGTTATTGCCCTCCAAAATGAAGGATCAAATTCAATTCGACGTACATCTTATCTATTGGAAGAGAAGTGCATGGGTGTGACTCTGAGTCCAATATAAATAACTCTTAGTCATTTAAAGGCCTAGAGGCAATTTGCTGTCAATCATAAGCTTTGATTCGGAGACATACGTATTAGCTAAGTGAAGGTGTTCTTAATACTGCACCTAATGACCCAGTCAGGAAGGACTGAAAATGGGCAGGCCGATGTTGATGCTGAGGACAGTGATGATGAGGATCACCATCAGAAGGGGCGAAGGGGAGGTTTTGTCAGTGAGTTTTCTCTCAGTGCCGTGTTTGCTTGCTCCTTCTCGGATCTCCTACTAACGGCGTCCCTCTGAGGCGCTAGGCTAGTCTATTTGTATAGCAGGATCAAAGAGACTATTTAGGCCACCCTCAAAGCCCTTGGCTCCAAACATGGCTCACATACGTAGCACGCAGCCCCCTCTTGAGGTCAAAGTGTGTGTGTGTGTGTGTGTGTGTGTGTGTGTGTGTGCGTGTGTGTGTGTGTGTGTGTGTGTGTGTGTGTATGAGGAAGTGAAGAAAAGTTCAGTGTAATGAAGCTTGTTATATAGCCATCGATAGCTTCGAGTGGGAACTGGAGGCACTTGCATTTATTGTGTGTTTGTGTGTGTTTACACGTGTGTTTGTGTGTATGTGTAAAGCTGCCAGTGTGTTTCCACTCTGAAGCCACATGGGAACAAAGACGGTTCTTGTGTTTATCAGTGAAAGACGGACTGAAGGATTTGCCCGTTTCCCCATTAAATGCAGGTGAAATAAGAGATTGCTTATCAATCATTTTCCTTTCTTAATAAGCCTGTCTTTTTCTCCCCTCATCAATCCCCATTCCCAATAATCCACAAATGCAGGCATTTAATCGGACATCTCTTTTTGAAGGTCCTCCCAGGTTCTTTGTTTTTGTACGGCCCTGGAGGAAATTCCTTTGGGGCTTTCTGGCGCACCGACAGCTTGACTTGGCCATCAGTAACCAGCGTTCCTTGTCTTCCAAAGGGAGTTGCTGGACAAGGGGCTGAAGAGAGCAGCTAGTGAGTTATGCTCCAACCTCAGTCTCTGTTCCTGGTGGTGTGACCCAGAGTGACTCTGACGTTTCAAACGAGACTCTAACATGCGCTGTTACTGGACAGTGTTAAACTCTGGTGCCGGAGATTAGGTTCCGTTAGGAAGGACAACCCCTCAAAGAATGTTTCATTGCCGTTACCTAAAGTAATTAAAAATAGCAACTGTTATTTTGCTCTAAAAAGTTGCTTCAAACTTCCGTTTGGATCACGGTGTTGGTCTTTCAGGTGATGTTTGCACTGAAGGTTGAGGGCTGTGTTTTTGTAGACCGTCTCCTGCCACAGCCCAGCATGGCTATTTAAAGATCCATGTCTAAACTTGGCCTTCTTATCAGGTGACCTCGCCGGAATCTCCTTGGTCAGGTGGAAGTGGCTGTCTGTCTGTGCTTCCTACCCAGGGCAGTGCTCTCCGCCTGCTGTCCCCAGTGTGGACACCTCTCCTCAAAGTCTCTGTCAGACTGTGTCGGAGGCCCTTGCTGTTTCATACACATTCATACAGCATAAGCCATTCATAGTGGAGGCGGAAGTCAATAGTGTGTTACTAGGAGGAGTGTGAAGTGTCACGCCTCCTCCTCTCTCTCTCTCCTCCTCCTCCTCCTCCCCTGGCATCAGTCAAAGGTCAGGCACACGTGCTCATTAAGGACTGTCAGGTCAAAGCTATGTCAGGGATTATAGGCTTTAAATTATAGCTAGATAAGAGGTTGTGTGGATGTACATGTTTTGGTATTCGGGTTACTTTGATTTGGGATTTCTAATGTATGTGACACAGGTTAACCAGACTGGTGTTTATGGAGATGGTCTGAGATGTGATTTTGCAGCTCCACCTCCCTGCTCAGCTAATCTATGCGTCCCTATTGGCTTGCTGAACCATTCTCACATCACTGGAGCCGGTGCCCTGCTTCCCTCTGAATAACAATTGGGTAAACACACACACAGACACGCACACCTCCCAGCTCCATCTAACAGATACCCCCTTTTCCACGTTAGGAAAGGCAAATTGACGTATAGTGGGTCTTGACTCGGTTATCGGTTATGGTCCTGGGTGTAAATGGCCTTTGTGTATGAGGACCTCCGAGTCCCACCCCCCAGCTGTGTTAGTGTGCTAGCCACCTAGGGGGATCGGAGGCTTCCACACCTGTCTGATGGCAGTCCTCCAAGGAGGGCAGTCACCATTATTACACGATTGCCTGATTGCAATTATTTCAAGTGACCACAATAATTTTTGGTGTTAATTTGCACCTCAAAGCGGTTCTGGAGCGAACCTGCTCCTCAAAGCGGTTCTGGAGCATGGACACATGCTGCATTGCAACTTTGCAATGTCAACTGTCAAGGCAATGTTCTTATTTTCATTAGTAGCGCAGGACATTTTAACCTAAGGTTTAAATTGCTTAACGTTGGCACGAGTTAGCAACATTGTGGCTTTATTATTATAATTTATTGATTAGAAAAGCGAATTTATTTTTATGTTCTATAAATGCGTCTTCTTTACAAGGTACATTTCTCTATTTCTCTATAATTACACTACCATAGGCTTATACTATAAAAGGAACTTACAATGAAAACAAAGACAATTAAATCGTCAATCGCAATTATTTGAATTACAATTAATCGTGATAAATGTAATAAACTAAAATGTCATGATGGTGACAGCCCTACCTCCAGGATGCTGCTATAGGACTATGCAGCCGATCAATGGACCCACTCGTGCAGTCATTTTCATTTGGGTCCCGTTTCCCCTTTTTTTCCTATATGGATTAACACTGTTTGGTGACTTCATCTACTCACACACACAGAAATACGCCCACACATGTGTGCTCACACACACTTGCACACAGACGTACAAAGCCACATTCTCACTCAAGCACACTCAAACATTGAAAAACACAAAAACACGCACACAGACACACTTCTCCTTTGATTAAGTTGTACTCAAATCCCATTCTTGGAGATAGGCCAAGGAGACAAGTGTGTGTGTGTGTGCGTGTGTTTGTATGGGTGTGTGTGTGTGTGTGTGTGTGTGTGTGTGTGTGTGTGTGTGTGTGTGTGTGTGTGTGTGTGTATGGGTGCTTCAGGCACGATGACTTGGCATAGATCTAGGTAGGATGGAGCCCAGTGAACAAATCAAAGCTCCTCTCAGAGGGTTTGTATGTGTTCACTCTTCCCAATTGTTCTACACAGAATGGACTGGAGGGGATGTTACTTTGGTTTTAGCTGTTCAAAATAGAACATAGTCTTCCACGATCCCTAAATATAGCTACCCTATCTCTGCATAAAGCATTATAAAGAGTTGACTGCGTAGACATGGTCAACTATGACTGGAGCGCACTGGTTTCCCCATGTCTGCTACTGGGTTCACTCTCTCTTTGTGATGCTACTTCATTAATCTGGTGGGCTTTAGTTTCGGCGGGCCAGGGCACACACTGCTGTTTTGCATGTCAATGGCTGGAGGAACTCCTTTGCTTTCTGCTTCAAAGTCACCAGAAGAAAAGGGTATTTTGGATTCAGAGACAAGTATGCTCCATTTTCTCACATTTCTAACTATGTGTTTTTATTGTGATGAAAAAGATTGTATTTATATTTTGCAATTCATGTTTCTAGCACAAGGGGAGCTTTCACACATCTTTAACTCCAGGAAGGGTTACTTTTCTGGGTAAAAGTGTGTTATAAATAAAATGAATTAGACCTAAGTGTTGTCCCTACTTGTTGATCTACATGTTCTGTTTATCCCCAAACCCCTCCAACTACTCCCAACCCACCGTCCTCCCTAATCCACTCTCATCGCTCCACAATGAAACAACATGTTTTGAATGCCAGCCCACGTATCATGCTTAAAGTCAATTATCCCAGGAAAGCCCACTCGTCAACCTGGCAAATCCACAACCAAAGCTAAGATAATGTTCTAGATAGGGCTAGATACTAGCCAAATTAGATTTCATCCAGAAGACTTAGGCTGCCCCTCTCTCTGGTTGTGGCGGAGGGTGTAGGCAGAGGAAAAGACGTCCCCCCCTGCCCGCCTCCTCCAAAAGCAATCTGGAGCAGGCGGGCCCAGTAATCCGATGAAGGCTGGGGCACCACTGACTAGAAACTAGATTAGCATTTTAGCAGCACTGCTAATCCCAGCATGGATATTTGCTATCGGCTCGCTGCCTAAGCGAGAACACGTCATTTTGTAGGAACTGTCTGCAATAGCTGCTGGTGTAGCAATACATTTCTGCTATGTAACGTCACTTGTCTTAACCATGTCTAGTAGCATTTTTCAGAATGCCACCTGTGTAGACCTATGTGAATTTAAACCAACATTATTGAATTGCATCCCTTAGCCTAGAGTATGGTAGGCTACTCAAAGTGAGAGAACATTCAAAAGCTGATACAGCTCTCCTGTAGCACTTTGTAGTTAGTTCTGACTGTACTTAACCCTGTAAGGCTATGGCTGCACCCAAACCAAGACCTTTTTCCACCTTCACATGGTCTTGAGCATGAGTCAGCCGCCAGCCACAAGTAGGCTGTGGCACACAGTGGCACACTACACACAAGTAACTGCTAATTTAACACGTCTTGGGGAAAAATAGCACGCCTCTCAGACAAATTTGTAAAAAATTAGCTGTTGTGTCGAACTATAAATAATCCCTCTCTTCATATTGCTCTCTCTGTCTGTCTCTCTCTTTCAACACCTCTCACTTAGATAGGAAGATGTTGACATTCCCTGAGGGAATGTGTGGGTCAGTTAGTGAATGAGTGTGAGTGTGTGTGTGTTTGTGTGTGTGTGTGTGTGTGTGTGTGTGTGTGTGTGTGTGTGTGTGTGTGTGTGTGTGTGTGTGTGTGGGCGGGCGGGCGGGCGGGCGGGTGTGTGTGTGTTGTCGAGGCATACGGGATGCTGAACAGCAGTTCTGATATACTTGGCTGTGCTCTGTGGTGATATATGAAATGTTTACAATTTACACAAATGTGTTTTATTATTTGGGGATTTTGAATGAGGTACATTTTCTCCGGGGCCTACAAACATATTTTTTAAACAGAAAATCTAAATGGATTGAAAAACGAAAAACTTGCTTACTTAGAAGTTATTTCATGTGTTTTTGTGTAACATTGATGTCATATCTATTCCATTGCGGTCTTGATCAAGAAATAAAAATTTTTTAAATGCTACATTTTGTTGGCCATTGCAAGACACTTCACTGTAGTATTATTAGACAACCAATCACTATTGCTTTAACAGAATAATGCGTTTTATGACATCATAGTTTAGCAACATTCTATAGAACCACTTTGGTGTTCCAAAACGTTTCTCTTTGCATCCAAACAAAAACTTGGCACAACATATGTTTCTTATTACTATTTTGACAGCATTTATTTTTTAAATCTAAAATGCCTGAATTTCCTCAGAGTGGTGAGTACTTTTACATTAAATCATATTAAACAAAATCATAATGCAAATTAAAGTTACCAAAAGCAAATTATAAACTATATGAAGCAGTTTAAAAGAAACAAATATCTAATCACTACTTCAACCCTCAGAATTGTACTCATTACGAGAGTTTTATCATAACGAAGAAGACATTGATGAAGGAGCGAGTCAGGTTCCCTCTGCTACCCTGACTGGTGTAATTAACTTATCTGTTGATGTGGAAGTTTTTGACAATGTAGACTTGAGTGAAAGTGAGAGGAGCGAGGTGGAGGAGTATGACATCCCAGTAGAGTGGGAGAGACGCAATGCCATACCACCACCAGATAATGACAACCCAATGCTGTCTGATTATGAGGATGAGGAAGAATGTATTTTTAACGAGTGGTTGAGAGGCATAGCTGCACCATCACTTGAAAATTACCACTATCACGTTATCCTATCTGATTGTGATTGTGATGAGGATGATGAGGATGAGGAAGAATGTCTTTTTAACGAGTGGTTGAGAGGCATAGCTGCACCACCACTGGAAAACTACAACTATCACATTATCCTATCTGATTGTGATTGTGATGAGGATGATGAGGATGAGGAAGAAGATCTTTTTAGCGCTTGGTTGAGAGGATCAGCTACGCCACCACTGGAGAACTACAACAATCATGTTATGCAATCTGATTGTGAAGATGAGGATGAGGAAGAATGTCTTTTTAACGAGTGGTTGAGAGGCATAGCTGCGCATCCACTGGAAAACTACAACCATCACGTTATCCTATCTGATTGTGATTGTGATGATGATGATGAGGATGAGGAAGAATGTCTTTTTAACGAGTGGTTGAGAGGCATAGCTGCGCCTCCACTGGAAAACTACAACAATCACGTTATCCTATCTGATTGTGATGATGATGAGGAAGATCTTTTTAAGGCATGGTTGAGAGGCTCAGATACACCACCACTGGATAACTCTCCAAGGTCCAGGTCTGTGGAGCAGATCATCTCTGTGCCTGTGGAAGTGGAGAGACCATCTAGTCCCCAACCAGGACCCAGCAGGGGCCTCTCACCTCAGCCGCCCCGAGCTTCCCAAAAAAGGAGCAGAGATGAGGAGGAGGAGGAGGAGGAGGAGGATGAGGAGAGCAGCTTCCCCACTGCAAAGCGTTCCAAAGTCCACCGGAAGAGGAGTAGACAGGAAGAGGAGGGACATTCCGAGGACAGGTTGTCCAAGAGAGGCCGCTACATGGATGACAGCAACTGAAAAGTGACAGCACTATAAGATTTTTTTATAAGATTCAATTTTTTCCAATTAAATAACTAAGTGAAAACTACATTGTTTGTTTGTATAGTCTTTTTATTAGGCATTAACCATAGATATATTATAAAAGGATTTTTGAATATCTTTAATAATAATATTCTATAGTTATTATTTGTTTTTTTCCTTTTTTGTAAAAATTAAATATACTTTTAAGTGAAAATGTTGCCTCTCTACATTGTTTGTTTGTATAGTCTTTTTATTAGGCATTAACCATAGATATATTATAAAAGGATTTTTGAATTTCTGCCCTTGTCCAGTGTTGGCTGAAAGATCCCAAACCTCTCAGTTCCAGACTGTCAAAACTTGGTATCTGTTCACATGGCAACAGCCGTGTGTGTGTGTGTGTGTGTGTGTGTGTCCATGTGCGTGTGTGTGCGTGTGCGTGTGCGTGTGCTCGTGTGTGTGTGTGTCTAAGGATCATGGGTCGCAGTGGTAATGACAGCCTGTGTGTGTGCTCGCTAACTCCAGGGTTCCATCTTTCACAACACACAGGAGGGTGTGTGTAGTCTGGGAGTGTGTGTGTGTGTGCTTGGCCCAGAGACAGATGGTATCTGTATGGCACAGCCTTCCAGCTCTGTCATCATGGGTCGCAAAGGGAAGGGTTCCATCTGTAGTCTGGGACTTGGCCCAGAGACAGATGGCGAGATGCGGTGTCTGCAGCGCTTGCCGGTTTACTTGACCGTCACCTTTATTGATCGCTCTCTCCCTCACACCTTCTCGCTGATCATTTCATGCCATTGCACCTTTTTGCTTTCTATTTCAAATGTGTTTCAGTTGTGTTTTCAGTTTCAATTGAGGATAGTGGTGGGCTATTGGGTAGGACTGCAACCTGGTCACCGATAGGTCATGAATCCAAATCCCATCTGGGAACACCACCAATAGTGTTCCCTCGAGCAAGGCACTTAATCCTAAATTGCTCATTGTAAGTCGCTTTGGATAAAAGTGTCTGCTATTTGACGAAAATGAAAGGAAAATGTAAATGTCCTCTCTTTAGGATTTAGCCATGGAGGGGCAGGCCCAAGCCCGGAGGTCCCGTCCTGATTTGTGCTAATGGGATGACATCATGGAGACATGGGCTTTGAGGGAGAAAAGGGGAATGCTATTCTGGATAGCACTGGTGCATTCTCAGAAGTTAGGAAACGAGAACCATGTGTCAATTGATTTTCTCTCTCTCTCTCAAACACTCAGTTACCATCTTCCCTCTCTCTCTCTCTCTCTCTCTCCCCCTTTCTCTCTCTCTCTCTCTCTCTCTCTCTCTCTCTCTCTCTCTCTCTCTCTCTCTCTCTCTCTCTCATTCCTCACATAACTTTGGCCTGACTATTTGTTGTCATATTCCTTAATTAGCCTGTTCGGATGGGCAGAGCCCGAAAAGACATTTTCTCAACCAATGCAGATTTTGTCTATCTGCAGCTTAGAGGACCAACACGGAGAAGGTGTTGGTCCTTCTTTGTTTAGTTGGTTTTGCAACTATGGTGGTGTTGAGGATGAGGATAATTATGTCTGACCAGATCTACATGTTACAAAATGATGTCATTGTGGTTATAATAGGCTTAGGGGCTTTGCTCAAGCAGCTTCTAATAGGGGTAAAACACTGTCAAGCAGGACAAGACACAATTCTACATGAACCCAGCCAGGTCAACCCATTAGTGAGTCCAGGCCCCTGTATGGATGGAATGTGGCTGAGTGACAGGTGGGCGAGGAGGACCCCAGGCTGCTCCACAGAGCCACAGGGAGGCTCAGCCTGACGGGATCCCCCACCATAAGCTCCCCCAACACAAATCACATGGATGGAGCCCATCTGCTAATTGTTAGGTGGAGCACCAGGGAGTCCTCGAAGTGTTAGGGTGCGTGCACACGCAACACACAGAACGCACATGTTGGATTTGTTAACTCCCTGTTGCATGCAAACTCGAGACACATACATAATTAAGTCCAGAGACATACGCACATGCATGGAGGCAATCACAAACACACACACACACACACACACACACACACACACACACACACACACACACACACACACACACACACACACACACACACACACATTTACTCTTCATGTCTATGTAGTCAGTGTGAGCATCGTGATACTGCCTGTCAATCACTTGCTGAGGAATATAATGACACCAAGATGTCGGCTGCAATTGAATCACGTCTTCCTCATTGTGGGGAAAAGTATTTGGAACAGCGTTTACTTCCCAATATTAATTTCTCTTGAGAGAATGCGGACACAAAATGGATTATGCAAATATTGTCCACACGTCGAAGCAAGATTGCCCAAATGAAAGTCTTGAATATTTCCACATTTGGTTTGATGTTGATAACAGACTCTTCACCCTTTTCCTGAATCTGCACCAACTTCTGTAGTTCATCAGGCCTTGTTTGTTTTGCACAGGGATTAATGATTACAGTAATTGATAAAAAATAACATTGTGAATGCAGAATCATAATTCTGCTGGGGGCCATTTTATATTATTGTTTGTTTCTGTGTCAGTTTGTGTATGATATGTCTGTGTGTGTGTGTGTGTGTGTGTATGTGTGTGTGTGTGAGTGTGTGTGACTAGCACACAGCTTCCTGGCCTCCAGTGTGACCTTGACCATGTGATGTAACGGCGGAGAATCAGGACAGCTGCATGGAACAGAGGACAGGAAGTAAGTGGTTAGGAGAAATAAAAGGGAAAGAATCTCACCTTCATTACAGATGTCTGAGAAGAGAGAGAGGATATGCAGGAAAAATTGAGAAACATAATGGGTGTGTGTTTGAGATGGTGTGTGTGTGTGTGTGTGTGTGTGTGTGTGTGTGTGTGTGTGTGTGTGTGTGTGTGTGTGTGTGTGTGTGTGTGTGTGTGTGTGTGTGTGTGTGTGTGTGTGTGTGTGTGTGTGCGAGTGTATGTCTGTGTGCGAGAGAGAGAGAGAGAATGAGAAAGTAATAAAGCAGAAATATGCAGTCGATATGCAGATGAAAGCTTCTGTTCAATGACTGTAATGTAAATGTAATGTGGTAAATTGACAGCTTCCTATTGTATTAATAAGGCGCGTACATAGTCAGTGGTGGAGAGAGTGGCCAGCACTCACACAACACCACCATACTGAATGATCACTTAACCTCCCACGCCCCTACTAAAGGACCTGACTGGCAGGGCAGACACTTAAGAGACGCTCCCCAGTATGAAGATCCTGGACCCGAGCCAGCATGGACTTATTGTGCTGAGATGAGCAAGGCACTGGTAGGAGAATGGCTGTCCAAATTCAGTTCCTTTGAAGTGGAATTATGTGCTAAAATATAAAGTTATGCTATCAACAGCATCACAAGGTCAATCACTTAGTCAGATGTAACATCCTGGGTTCATTGCCAGTGTTGTCGGTAGGTTGAAAAGTCTAGTAGCGAAAGGTAGAGAGAGTCTGCATGGTTTAGACAAATTAAGTACCCGAATGTGTTATTGCCATTCAGTCTTAACTAGTCAGTCACAAAGAAGGGTGTGCTATAGCCAAAGCAGTAGTTTCATCGGTTAAAAAGACTGAGGCAGCAGAGTTCTCCCTCCTCCTTGCTGTCCTTATGAAGCAGTAGGATGGAGTGGAGCAGGCAGCAGAGCGTTACCAGGACAGGACAGGGACACATAGACAGACACACAGACAGACTCAACCACCTGAGACGAGGACCGAGTGGAGAAAACACAAAATGAAAGAAGACAATAAACAAGATAGATAAGGCAGAGGAGGGTAAGGGAACGAATGAAAGTGGACAGAATTGCGGGATATTAAGGAGAGAAGGGCGGAAGGGAGGGGGAGACCAAGGGAAAAGGAGGAGAGAGAAAGAAGAGGAGAGGTGGTGTGAGGAGAGGTGGTGAGGCTTACGTAAGAAGGGTCTGCTCTCAGAGAGCCTAGTAGAGACCAGCATGCAGAGGCCCATTGCCATTGCCCTGTAGAAACCCGGAAAAGCACAGTTTTCCAGCTCTGGGAAAATGGAAACTGTGAAAGCAGCTCAGTGATCCCTATTTAGCTGTTTTATCACTGGAAATCACGCTAGGCTATTCACAGAAATGCTGACAGATTGAAATACCCTGAGACAGACCAAGCAGGATATTTACTTTAATAGGCTGGGGCTTTGAGGACTCGAGTTTAAATCCACTACAATACCATAACCTTAATGTGGAGGAGACAGCAAGAAAAAGAGGTTGAGGTAGGGAGAGAGAAGGAGGGAGAAACAACAACAAAAAAGAGAAAGGGAGAGAGGGGTTCTGCTAGGATCAGAGCCAGGAAAAACGGAAACACTCAACGTTCCATAACAACTGCCAAACTACCACGTTTCTGCTCCGGTTCAAATGACCCTGCACCTGCCAAATACTGTGCAGGACTTTCTTATCAGGAAATGGCAACAGTGATAGACGATCACAATGAATATTGAACTCAGAGGAGAAATATTTAGACCAAACTGTCATAGCCACTTTGGGGTTTTCATCTCACAGTGGGTGGATAGATAGGACATTTATGGTCTGTTCCTGAAGCTTTCCTTCCAAATCCAGCAAGAGGACACTAACAACCTTTAACAACACCTGCCCCGGGGTTTGAAGGACACATACCTCCTTCCCCAGACACAGAGGCTGGTCGGCTACACCGGGAAAGGCTTCCCAGCCCAGGAAACATTAGTTTTAATTCCACTGACCCATCTTTGACATGTGGTGTCTGGCACTGTGCTTCCTCCCCGACTTTGATTGTCCTTGTTCGGCCTCGGTTATTCTGATGGATTCCGACTGAACCCTTTACTTCGACTTCTAGGAAGTGAAAAGACTTCTTCCTGCCCTATCGGCCCATTGTCATCCCATCTCAAAGGACCAATCTCATATGCTCCTCAATGCTGGAAGAGATTGTTCTATGAATGTATGAGGTTTTTGAAGCCCGTTCGACAGGGTGGAAGGCTGTGGAGGTGCACAGTAGAAACAGAGGGAAAGCAGATGGGACAGGTGGTCACCACTGTAAACAACACCAGACTCTTCTACTCAGTGTGGGCTAACATTGACACTCCCTAATTAGGCCACACAAAGGTTTCTGGATCAATCCCTGTGCGACGGTTGTGTCCATGTGTCTCGTCATTTTGAGACATTCACTTCAGCTTCAGCAACCAATCAAGCCTATCCTCATTGGTTCCTCGTGTTATTACCTGGCTGTATCGATTAAGACAATTGGCCGGTATGGAGCAGTAAAGGACTGTGGAGAAGCGTCTTTGACAGTGTTGCCTATTCATCAGGTTTACCTCAGTAAAACAAGAGCCATCAAGTATATGGAAACCTTTCAAGGTATTATTCTGAGCTAATTTAAAGGACACTGGAATTTAATCTCAGCTGGTTGATTTCAGTGGGCAAATGTTCTAAAATTGTTTCGCTGCTGAGCTGAGTTATTTTTCTACCATTTTGACAGTGTTTTCAGTGGGCACAAATCCAAGGTTTTAAATGACTACAGATAAGATCCTTGTTTGTCAGAAAAAA
>JAPMUY010008789.1:20000-85000 GCA_026901105.3 Galaxias olidus
TTCTGTCCTTCTTGCCTTCTTTCTTTTCCTCTTTTATTTCTCTTTTATTTCATTAATTATCTCTCTTACTCTCTGTATGCAATTTTCTCATATTAAATGGGAATGCCATCATTCCCCCAAATTGTTGTGGAGTGTGCGGTTTGAAAGCTGTAATGCCCCCTGCTTTCTCTCTCCATCACCACACACTCTCCATGGTCAAATCAATACTGTTTATGAGCGTTCAGGACAAGGAGGCAGAATGGCCCTGTTTGTGAGGCCTGTCCAGGGGCACCCATAGCTGCTGACACAGGCACCGGGCTGATTTGTGAACACTCCTTATCTCATCAACAAGATGGAGGAGCAACCCGGCTAGGGCGTCCCCCTGCACCCAGATCAGTTTGGTTGACTTATGTGCAGGTTATCATCTGTGCCTTCACACTGATGGAGGATCAGGCCATAAAGTGTCTTTAGATGGAGGAAGGTTGGGGTGGATACTGCTCTGCACCCATAGATCTGTATGCAGTGGGGGGAAGGATGGGGAGCTGAAGTGCTGACGTGTGAGGGCGTGATAGCGAGGGGGTGAGAAAGTGTGAGAGAGAGAGAGAGAGAGAGAAAAACATGCTGCTTTAGAGATGAGATGTGTCTGATGAAGATGGAGAGAAGTGTGATGTGTGTTAGTCTTTGTGTGTGTGCGTGCGTGCGTGCGTGCGTGCGTGTGTGTGTGTTTGTAAGGGGGTCCAATGGGGCTCATGTGCACTGTGAGGTTGAGTCTTATGGAGGCTGTCCCAGTGTAATGCTGCCCTCTGTTGGTCTCTCTTAGAGTATGACTCACATTGTTATGTCACATTGTGTTTGCTGATTTCCCTTGAGAAGGTTTATCATAATCAGATGCATTCATCTAATATGAAGATCCCCGTGTGTGCACTTGTTCCACTTGTTAGTGTGTGCACAATCACACACGTGTGTGTGTGTGTGTGTGTGTGTTTCCATGTGTATGTGTGTGCTGTAAGTTTATCGTGCTGTGTATGGTTTTACTATCCATAATTAATATCCTAATGATTTGCAAGTGTAATGACAGTGCATAAAACATAGTGTAGAACGCTCACTAGACTATATGTGGTGTCTCCACACTTACAGTCAGAGTTCCTGTAAGGTTTGTGGTGGTAAGTGAGCTGTGGTTCAGACGGGAGGGAAGGGTCAGAGTGAAGGCCGGGTCGCCATAGAGATAGCATGCGCCTTTCTGAGACACTGAAGGCCAGTGATTTGTATTGTTAGCCATAGCATGATAAAAGTAGGCATTGGTGTTCCTATATGCAGTCTTTGAAATACTGGGAGGTAACACATGTTCCCCCTTGACGAATGGAACGATGTATTTAGTTTAGACCAATATACTCGTTTCAACCTTGTCAACAAATCAGAACTTACTATGTCATGAGACTGAACTGACAGTAGTCATTTCTCTGCGTACAGACTTGCTCTCTGTACTCACTAATACAATGTATATTATCGTTGCCCGTTGCCTCCCTGTGTACATGTGGATAAGTGAAAATATCCATGACATGTTACAGGCCCGTCATGTAGAGATTACACAGATCTTCTCCTAGGTAAACTAATAAACTTGGAAATGCATAAACTAATTGAAAATCTTTTGGAGGCATTTTCTTGTCGAGGCCGTACAAAGGAGCTGGTTAACCTCTGACCCGGTCTGAGCCTCCAGCAGCACAGTCATGTCCTCAATGATTCTGAATGTCTGTCGTCTTAATAAGGCGTGTCAGTATAACAAGTGGGCTGTGCTCATTAAAGCACCATTGTGTGTGTGTGTCTGTGGGTGTGTTTGTGTGCGCGCGTGTGTGTGTGTGCGCGTGCTGGAGCGTTTGTAGAGCGTGACTATGTGCTCCCGACAGCAATGCTGGCGCTCGCCAAACAACCCTGCGGGGTGATTATGGTTGGCTAAGTGCAATAATGAGCCTCCTCTGACCTTCTGATGCTCATAAAGCCACACGTCGGCAGTACTGTACAGTCATGGAACGAGCCCTCTCTGATGAAGGGCACTGTGATACGCTCCAGCAGCAGCCGCAGTGGCTAGGGCCTAGAAACGCCACCTTCATCACAGTCCAGTCTTTTTTCCATTCCTGTTCCTGAGTGCACTTGAAGCCAAAGGTCCTTGTGCCAGTCAGTCAACAATGACCGGCCAATTAGCTGAGTTGCATACACGGAGTGGCACGCCTCTCACATTCCGCACAGGGCACCCTGGCACGTCCTCGGTGTCCTCGTTGACTCTTGTTTGTACAGTCACCCCACCAAAGGTCACAGCGCCGTGGTCTAGGAGCTTCCAGCGCTCCATTGGAGTGGTGAGCGTGAGAGACAGCTGGAGGGAAAGGTCTCTCTGATGAGATTAGTTTAGCGCCTTAGCACGGCCATGGGATTCCAATGTGCCCCCGGCCAGGAGCACTGATCCCCCTCAGGGCCTCAGCCCCCCAGGACAAGGACGCACGCCTGTAAGGTATGTGGTGGTCAGTGTGACAGCACTGCACCTGAGTAGTTAAGACACCACAACTGGCAGACTGAAGCGGACTCCCACTGGTCCAGTAAACTGACAACATATTCCCCTTTTTGTCTTACATTGTGGTTCTGGCAATAGTTGCAAAGCAATATTGGAAAGAATCCTGAAGAGGGCGCCATGCACCAACCTCTGACACTGACACACCCCTCTTTGGAGAACCTAGTGTGTGTGTGTGTGTGTGTGTGTGTGTGTGTGTGTGTGTGTGTGTGTGTGTGTGTGTGTGTGTGTGTGTGTGTGTGTGTGTGTGTGTGTGTGGATCATTCTCATACAAGGGTTTGATTACAATTCTGCTCCCAGCTGGACCAGGTCATTGTATGCGCTTGATTTAATATACAGGGCCCCAACTCTCTCGTTTAACACTTCACAGTCTTCCCCGTTCACTCTGCATGTACCAAGGGAATTCCAATACCCCTGTCAGTGGAGTGTGTGATTTGGTTACTGGATCTATAATTCCATCAATTTACTGCAATAATCTGGAGCTTGCACCTGCTCCCACCCTCATATCTAGAATGTTTTTTGATAATGTAATGTTGTCAGTGCATGATGCAATACAGCACCGTTTTAAAGCAATACACCCACTGCCACAAGTAGCCTTTATAAAACTTACCTAGATACACAGGTACCAAAAGACTAAATAGAATGGTCTGGAAATAGTCCAAATAAATCAAAACACACGGGAATACAGGTCACTGCTGTTCAAACTGTGCCCCACCCATCTTTTGTCCCTCAGCGTTGGTATTTTCCTTCCGTGTGTTGTTGCCATGACAACAGACAGACTCCCGAGCCAGTGTATCCTTGGAGACGTGCGCATGACTGATGAGGTGTTCCCGCCTTTTTTCTCTTATTTTTTTCTCCAGTCGGCATTAACCCTTTGCCTTACCACTACCTGTGAATCTCATCAATCCTATTAGGTTGAACACGATCAATGCAGAAGCAGGGGGAGAAGCAGCTGGAGCACTGTGGTCCCTGTTTCTGCCCCGTTAGGGCCTGTTGTTGCACATTAAACCCACGCGGGATTCATCAAAGACAGCTTAGCCCATTGTCCTCCCCCTTTACCCAGCACGGAGAACACTGTGAAATTCCACCGGTGTGCCTTGTGGGGGAAATTGATTTTTTCTGGTGTGTAGAAACACTTCTGTACGCGACAGAACGGCCCGAGCTGATTGGTCATAGTTTGCTTCAAAGGAGTTTACCTTGATTATCTTGAACCAACAAAACAAAGCGATATCATTTCATCTCCATTCTTTAGTAAACAGATTCAACAGAGTTTTGTTTTTTTGCAGCCGACTTTAAGCCATCTTTGCTGCCATGGGCCTATGGTGGCTTCCCTCAGTCGCTGTGAAATATTGATCAGCGATTGCTGGCTGAGAGCCATAGCTCTTTGCCCCGCTGCCTCATAACGAGATAATTAGCTCCTACTAAGGGGTCCGCACTAATTGACCGCCATACAGAATTTAACAGTGAAGCTATAAATAGTCCAAATGATTTCCATCATGAGCAGTCATTCTCTCTTGTAATGTGCGATGAAGAAGAAGATCTATTGTGTGAGACGGCTGCTGTTCTGTGAGAGGGCTGCTCTACCCCTGTCAGACAGAAACCTTTGACAGGCAATTAAAGACTGCATCGGCTTGAAAATGAAGGGGAGAGGGGGGCTTCCTCTTTGGGGAAATACCATGGAAACACACACACACACACACACACACACACACAGGCACACACACACAGGCACAGACTCACGCACACCTGTACAAAAGGAGCAGTGTACCTACAGAGTTGTTATCGATCTTTCATCAGAGTTGAGGGTGTGTGTGTTTGGGGGGAGTGGTCCTATTCTCGATGCCATGTGGACCCTTTGGCTAGCCCACTTCGTTTTCAGTTGGATAAAGAGCACCAGCCGCCTCTCCTCTCCTCCTTCATCCCCCTCTTCTAATTCCCCCCTGCCCCCTCTCCCAATATTGCCATTGCCTGTTTGATCTCCATACCGAGAGCTGTGCGCCTCTCAAAGCCTGCCGGTTGCTATGGTTATCCTCTTAGACAGCATTACTATAGCAACCACGTTTCCCTGGGCCTGGAAGGAAGTTGCGGGACTTCAGGTAGTGAGAGACTCACTTTCACACACACACACACACACACACACACACACACACACACACACACACACACACACACACACACACACATTTACACATTCACACACTCACAAGCAAAAGAGTGAGAGAGTATAAATAATGGGAGAGCACTAGCCTGATAATCGGTAAGGCTCCTCACAGAAGACATTAGCCCTGCTTTAACAATGGACGGTCTGAAAAGCATCTTCAACATTACACACCTTCCTCTTCAGTCTTCGGGCTTCACAATGGTATCATTTTGGATCCTGTTATAGCCATCAATAACAGCTCTCTGTCCTATTCCTGCCCCAAAGCAGCGATCAATACAAAACGATCCCGTGTCATCAGTCAGCGCCTCGTCAGCGGAAGATGACACCGGTTCTGTCCTGGCCCCATCGCGACAATGATCACTTCCTCATCAGGCCTTCTGTTTGGCCTGGCCAACATTCCGGGGCCTGTCAATCATTTTGTCTGTCGCCGTTGGTGACGAGGCCGCGCTTTCATTTCCTATCCTTTAGCCATTCTCTGTGTTTGGGCGTGAAAGCCCTGGAAATAGAAAATAAAATAATCAAAGACCAAGAACAAAGTGTAGAAGGGTTTATAGGTGGTAGGTGACTGGTAGTTCTGTGTTTGGGTGTGGACTGAGGGGCGGGTGTTAGTGGGCTGTTTCCCTCTGAACCCCCTCGGTCTGTGTTTGGGTGTGGAGGGGCTGTTTCCCTCTGAAGCCCCTCTGTCTGTGTTTGGGTGTGGAGGGGCTGTTTCCTTCTGAAGCCCCTGGGTCTGTGTTTGGGTGTGGAGGGGCTGTTTCCCTGTCTGTCTGACGGGGTCTCCCAGTGGTCCCTTCATCCCACTACCTGGACCAGGACTCTGACTGTTTGCTGCCTCCTCCAGCTCCATCTCTCCCTCCGTCTGTCTGTTTTTTACTCTCTCCTCCACCCCTCCACACCTCCCTCCACCACACCCCGCCTATACCTCCCCCATGAAATATTCAGGAGGGCTTGGCGCCACTCCAGAAGCCCCAGGCTCTGCCATGCAGCCAGCCATCCAGCCAGACAGTTGGGCCAGCCTCCCTCTGTGGGCTGGGGGCAGACTGGGGGTGTGTGGCACAAGTCCACCCGCCCCCCACCTCCACCCTGGATGCCCGGAGTTTCCGTGATGCCTTCGCTGCGGGGCCCAGGGTTCCTGACAGTGACTGGCTGTCGAGCGTGGGCACAGGGGTCTTAAATTAGCCGTGCGGTCGGCCAGGTTAGGGGTGCCTGACAGAGGACTCCTACTCAGATGAGGAGGTGTGTGTGTGTGTGTGTGTGTGTGTGTGTGTGGGGGGGGGGGGGGGTTCAGAGCTCTTTCTATTGTCCCTGTGATTTAACGGAGCCTCTGTGATAATGTCCTGGTCTTTCTAACTCATTAGTCCATGTACACTGCACTCCATCCTCTCTGTTCCTCTCTCTTTTCCTTTCTGACACGTCCTTCTTTGTCTCGCTCTCTTTCTGTCTCTCTTCCCACCTCTTTGGCTCTCTGTCGGCCCCTCGCTCACGGCACAGTCCGTCTCCAAACAGGCTCTCTGTACAGTGTGTCTCCAGACAGGCTCTCTGTACAGTGTGTCAGACAGGCTCTCTGTACAGTGTGTCAGACAGGACTCTCTGTACAGTGTGTCAGACAGGCTCTCTGTACAGTGTGTCAGACAGGCTCTCTGTACAGTGTGTGTCCAGACAGGCTCTCTGTACAGTGTGTCTCCAGACAGGCTCTCTGTACAGTGTGTCAGACAGGGCTCTCTGTACCAGACAGGCTCTCTGTACAGTGTGTCAGACAGGCTCTCTGTACAGTGTGTCAGACAGGCTCTCTGTACAGTGTGTGTCCAGACAGGCTCTCTGTACAGTGTGTCTCCAGACAGGCTCTCTGTACAGTGTGTCAGACAGGCTCTCTGTACAGTGTGTCAGACAGGCTCTCTGTACAGTGTGTCAGACAGGCTCTCTGTACAGTGTGTCAGACAGGCTCTCTGTACAGTGTGTCAGACAGGCTCTCTGTACAGTGTGTCAGACAGGGCTCTCTGTACAGTGTGTCTCCAGACAGGCTCTCTGTACAGTGTGTCAGACAGGCTCTCTGTACAGTGTGTCAGACAGGCTCTCTGTACAGTGTGTCAGACAGGCTCTCTGTACAGTGTGTCTCCAGACAGGTCTCTCTGTACAGTGTGTCAGACAGGCTCTCTGTACAGTGTGTCAGACAGGCTCTCTGTACAGTGTGTCAGACAGGTGAACAGCAGCATCGCTATTCATCAGAATCATAGATGAGGTGAAATATTTCACTGGTAAATCACTGGTGTTTTGGGTTATGGTTACTGAGTTGTTGGGGAAAGATGTTCGGCTGCTCCGAGGATTGTAGGAGTTTATTTTGTCTGGCTTGCTGTGTGTGTGTGTGTGTGTGTGTGTGTGTGTGTGTGTGTGTGTGTGTGTGTGTGTGTGTGTGTGTGTGTGTGTGTGTGCGTGTGTGTGGTAACCCGAGCCTCTCTTGGGACCACAATAGCCTGTGTCCCAGGAGAGGTTGTGTCAGGTCAGGTCAATGTCACATTGCCTGTGCGGGGGCAGTGGGCGTGTCTCTGTGTGTTTTCTGCCCCTACCAGCACAGAGAATGGTGCCTCTGTCCCTCACAGGTAAGACATGGAGCCTGGCTAGAGACCGGCTGCTATCCTCAGTCTGTCTCTATGTCTCTCTGTGTCTCTCTGTCTCTGTTTCTCTGTTGTTTCTGTTTCTGTCTGGGAGGCTGCGTGGACGTTAGTGGAGTAAACACACACTGATGGAGAGGATGACCTCATCCCTGGCTCCCTTTTCTGCTTCATTTTCTGCTTCAAACTCTTTTTTTTCTTTTTTCTACCTCTCCCTCTCTCCCTCCCTCCCTCATTCCTCTCGTTGCAAGCGGATCGTTGTTATGAACACCTCTTACAGTAGGTGCACGTGTGTGTGTATCTGTGTGTGTGTTAGTGTGTTTTAAGTGCAAACCAAGTGTATTCTTGTGTGTGAATATTAGTAGAATAGTCATAAACCTAAACCATTATAGCTGTAGTTATGCTTCCCATTGCTCCCAGTTCAGATCGTTCCCATCCGTTCCCATTCCAGTCTGAGGGAAGCTTAACCCAGTTCTGACTGTTTTTCCACTTGATATCTACACTCCTTTATACAAGGAGAAGAAAGGGAATATTATTAGACATTCTTCTTTATTGGAAAAAAATCTCTCTCTCTCTCTCTTTCTCTCTCTCTCTCTCTCTCTCTCTCTCTCTTTCTCTCGCTCTCTGTCTCTACCTGACAGTGACTGGGTAGAGTGGAGTGTCCACTGTACGGTGCTGTGCTCCCAGTGAGGGGTCCGTCCTCCAGACACTCCAGTCAATAGGCAATCAGCACACACCAGATGGGGCCTCCTTCTGCACAGTGCAGGGGCAGGGGGGACATTGGAAGATAATTCATGGAATTTTACCTATTGTGTGTGTGTGTGTGTGTGTGTGTGTGTGTGTGTGTGTGTGTGTACTGGACTGTTTCAAAGCGACTAGCACTTTCAGTCACATGCACTTCAAAGTAACACACTTTCATACTCCACACCATTGTTTATTTTATTGGGAGGTCCATACAATCAAAATCTTTAGAAGTGGAAAAGAGGTAGTCCTTTTAAGGATTCCCAACTAAACATACAGACACATACCAGCACCACTGCAGGCACACACACAAACACACACAAAAACACACACATACAATTGCAGTCCTTTCGGATCATGTTTGTTTTCCCAACCAAAGAATACAAGGCCCTATAACTCTATGTGGTATACATCATAGGGGCAGTGATGTGAGGCTGAATAAATATGGTGTGTGTGTTTGGCGTTACTCCACGTTTGCTTCTCCCCTTAACGCTCGGCTAGTAGGAAGCCAGAGAGGCATGTCTTGGCCATCCTCTGCCTGCGGACTCATCACCACAGAACAGAACTGCTGTTTACCTCCAGAGGCCAGAAGCCCCGCCCTGATCTGCTGTGGCACATCTTAAATGAGGGGGATGGACACATTACTGGAGGGTCAGCGAGTAGATGAACACACCCAGGTGCCCTGTCCTGAACCGGGGCTGTGTGGGAGGCTCGGCAGATGGCCTGCTGGTGTGTGTGTGTGTGTGTGTGTGTGTGTGTGTGTGTGTGTGTGTGTGTGTGTGTGTGTGTGTGTGTGTGTGTGTGTGTGTGTGTGTGTGTGAGTGTGTGTCTCCTTTGTCCCCACCTGCATTGGATGTGCAGTGAATGGGAAGACAGGGAAGATGGTTCACAGCAGGACAGTCTGAAACTTTACCTTGACATGTTTGATTGAGATCTCCTCAGGCACTCTTTAAAGGATTTTACTGTACAACACCACAGGTTTACAGTTCAATCATCATAAGTAGTTGATGGTTTATACATGTAACATGGTCCTGTTTACCGTTTTACCATGTTAGCGGAGCGGGCAGATTAAAATCACAGTAATAGTTGTGCACGGATGACTGGCAAAACGGCCTTCTCTTATTGTTGCAGGCAGCGTGTGTGGGTGTGTGGGTGTGTGCCGTGCCTGCAGGATAATAACCACCTGTTTGTTTGTTGTTGTCTAACCTCTGACAGAAGGGAAGTCAACTGGCTGACAGCAGTAGCTCATTAGTGACACTCTGTCGTTAGCACCTAAAAACACTGCTGTTGTTCCCTTTTTAATGACACATTCAAAACTGCAGTTCCAACAGAAGATGCTTATCAAAACTCTCTTTGCCAGTAAATAGTGGTCTGTCTTGTTGAACACGTTTTTGTTTCTTCTTCTGGGAAACATTCTCAACTTCCCCAAATTTAAAAAATCATTTTTCCATCTCTCTGGATCTCGATGTCCCGTGACGCCTGTTTCACACATCATTTACAGTCCAACATTCAGGTGTCAACTCTCAAAACGAAACACTTTTCTTGTCTTAAACCAAAACCCTTTGGTGTGAGGAGGCTTGTGTATAACGATATGCTATATCCAGCATATGGAGCGGAGGAGGTCAGCCGGCTGTGTTATTACCATAGTCTTATTAGGAGGTGGCCCCTCTCTCTTTGATGCTCTGTCTGGAGAGGGTCCGTCTGCTCGGAGCCCAGCCGGGTCGGGGGAAAGGTAGAGGAAGGTTGACAGCTAGACCTCCTCCCCTGCCTCACTTCCTCTTCTCCTCCATCTGGCTCTGTCTCTCCATCCCTCGGTCCGCGCGGCAGTGAAGGTGCCAACACACACAGGTGTGCCCTCTGGCACTGGAAAGGGGTGCTGCCAGCCGAGGTAGAGAGCACAAAGATACACGCATACACACACACCACACCAGAATGTTACTTTGGGCTGCATCTGTGTCGATCAGCGCTTAAGAATGTTGTCGTCAAAGCTAATTAGCTAGCCACCCTCGTTTCCCCTCCCTGTCAGGCAATTAAAAAAATGCTGGACCAACTCTCAGGGAAATGTGTGTGTGGCGGCGGGGGTCTCGCTGTACGTGTCCCTGGTGTATCCCGTCCTGCAGACTGCCCTCCAGCCAGAATACCTGACAGACAGACGGACAGACGGACAGACAGACAGACAGACAGACAGAATACCTGACAGACAGACAGACAGACAGACAGACAGACAGACAGACAGACAGACAGACAGACTACCTGACAGACAGACAGACAGACAGACTGATGTGTGTTTGGCCCCCTGCACGGTTCCGTCATTGAACCTTCCGCACATTGCTCCAGCAGGACCTGACCGGCCAAGTGACAGGTGTGTGTGTGTGTGTGTGTGTGTGTGTGTGTGTGTGTGTGTGTGTGTGTGTGTGTGTGTGTGTGTGTGTGTGTGTGTGTGTGTGTGTGTGTGTGTGTGTGTGTGTGTGTGTGTGTGTTTGTGTGCGTGTGTACAAAATGAACCAAGAGTACTTTGGAATGGATGGTGTGATGTTGCAAATCAGAAATGAGGATCACCATTCCACAGAAGGTGGTAAGGATGGGGGCAGGGTGGGGAAATGAGTGGACAGACCAGAAGAAAGCAAAGAGAAGACAGTCAGGAGACGGAGGCAGCCTTAGTGTCTCAATCCCCCACCTCCCTTCTGCACACCTCTCCACATTAGGATGGAGGGATTAGATGGAGAGATTAGATTGGGGGTGGGGGCTGTGGGGGGTGGTTTCTATATCTCCACTGTAACAACAAAAACATGTGAGTTTAATAGGCTTCAATAGACATGATGCAAGTCTTTTTCAAGCTGCTGTGTTCAGTTTTATTTCTGAGGCATTGTTGCTTGGTGGATGGGGGGTACTACATAGTCGGCTACTATTGGTTCCTCCTCTTATTGTTCTGAAAAGCAAAAACAAAACACCATATGACAAAACACTTGCACACACACACACACACCAGCACATGCTGCTGGTATGGTGATTAGTAGCCTATCTGGTGTGCCTAGCGAACGCTTTCAGATAAACATTGGTGGCAGCTGCTACCATGGCAACACCATTGTGCTCCCCCCCCCCCCCAATCCTAGCCTCTCACTCTATTGCCCCTCCTTCCTGCTCCCTTCTCCCTTCATTGCTCCCTCCCTCCTCCCTTTCTCTCTGCCACTCCCCCTTCAGTGGTTGGCCTTGGAACAGTCACAGTGGACTGTGTAGGGAGAGGTTGACACTTTGATGGCTCCAGCTCTGAAGCCCTTGATTTCACTGGGAGACAAACAAAAAGGGTGACTGAAAAAAACAAAGAAAGCAAAGTGAAAAGCAGAAAAACAGCAGGACAAAGTAAAGGATTGGTCTTTGGGGGGGAGGAAGCGAGGATGAGTGAGGACAACCACTCCCAGTACAGGATGGACTCCAGCGACCGCCTCAATGGGCTCGGCCAGAGAAGGAAGAAACCCAAAAAGGTAAACACGGCCACATGCTCCGTCTGTCCTGGAGCCACGGACACTTCGCCTTCGCCATGGAGCTTTTCTGCTGCTGGCAAAGGGGAATGTGTGTGATGTGTGGCTGGATATGGAGTTGTGTTTGCGGGTAGCTACTGTACTTGTGCCTGCCTGCCTGTCCATCTCTGGAGGCTGGGGTGGGAGCAGTTGGAAGCTCTGCTCGGCTCTGTGTGAGGACGGGAGTGCTCTCGCCTTCTGGAGCTGTCTACAAGTTCTAATGAGATAAAGGAATTCATGTTTGCCTTTGTGTGTGTATTTTTGTGTGTTTGTTTGTTAGCGTGTGTGAGTCGGTTATTTTGATGATAGGAAATGTATAAATGATGATCATTGGTTATAGGGATTTTTGCTTGTGTTTGTGTGTTTTTGTGAATTCTAGAGGATTCTTCTCAAGAATCATCATTGTTTTTCTTCTCTGTTATGGATTACACCTCACCTGCCCTTTCAGGTCTTGGCTCTCCTTCTTCTTTGTCTTTTTTCTACCCCTCCCTCTCTCCCTTCCTTCCAAATTCCTCTCGTTGGAAGTGGGTTGTTGTTATGAACTCTTACAGTAGGTGCACGGACTGGGTGGGTCCCTGCTCAGCATGTGTGTGTGTGTCTCTGTGTGTGTCTCTGTGTGTTAGTGTGTTTTGAGTGTGAACCTAGTGTGTTCTTGTGTGTGCATCTATTTGTAGAATAGTCAAGATATAGTAATCAAAGCCTAATCCATTATAGCTGTTGTTACACTTCCCATTGCTCCCAGTTCAGATTGTTCCCATCCGTTCCCATTCCAGTCTGAGGGAAGCTTAACCCAGTTCTGACTGGTTTTCCACTTGATGATATCTACACTCTATACAAGGAGAAGGAAGGGACTATTATTAGACATTCTTCCTCACTGCCCGTTAATATTCACTGACCCATACATTATCCATAAAGGTTTTACAGGTTGGAAAAAAGTATTTCTCTCTCTCTCTCTCTCTCTCTCTCTCTCTCTCTCTCTCTCTCTCTCTCTCTCTCTCTCTCTCTCTCTCTCTCTCTCTCTCTCTCTCTCTCTCTCTCTCTCTCTCTCTCTCTCTCTCTCTCTCTCTCTCTCTCTCTCTCTGGAAGCTTGTAACAGGAGGGAATGGCTTCTTGTTGGGAGATCGGGGGGCAGGTTGAATTAACGCTGAATTTACAAAATTGAATCTTCTGCTGAGCCCAGCTACAGTAGGCAGTTGGCAGAGGATTACGAATCAATGTTTGAATTATTGATATGCTCCCTGTGCACTTTACCCCCCTCCCCCTCCACCCATCCCACACACACACACACACACACACACACAAACACACACACACACACACACACACACACACACACACTTCATCGGCAGAGCCTTTGTGAGCCTCTGACAGGGTGAGGGGTGTATCAGAGCGCTGATCTGGTTTGCCTGTCTCCAATTATCACAGGCCAATTGACTCAAAGGCAGACTGTCTACTGAGGCCGCGCCCATCCGTTTTCACATTCACAATCACACACACTGCAAACACCCATACACACACACCAATAGACACATTTCCAAACATGTGTGTAAACATACCGTATGATTACAGTCCTATCATAATGTACTGTGATAATGAACACGCACACCCGACTCACAGACCCACACGCGCACGAACAGCTGGACCAGCGTTTGAAGCTGCAAGAGCCTCCTTAGTACAGTGTGTTCTTGGCCCGCGCCCGATAAGCTCCTGCTCTCTCCCAATTAAAAGGTCCCCTGCTTTGCCTGCTCTCCAAAGCCGCTCCCCTGTCCGCCCCGCTCTGTCTCCTCACTGTACCACCGCCTCTTCAAGGTGAGGACCGCCGAGCTGGAGAGGGGGACGGGGAGGACAGGGCACAGCGAGAGTGTAAGGTTGGCTATTGGTTTGTCCACAGACCGGGGAACAAGATGACGACCGTATTGTCGTTTCAGGGCAGTGACAAACAATTATGAAGGGCTTGCTATTAGTCTCTGTTGGCCCGCCAGTCGGCAGTGTGTGTGTCCCGTGAATAAAAACACGTGTATGCAACCGTCATTATTCATGAAAGGAGGAAGTTACGCTCACAATCATTTTGCTCAATCTAATCAACATGCGGCCCGATGAATAATGCAGCGTCTATGGGATTATTAATGATGTCTCCAACGGTTTAATATCCCAATAAACATAATGTCTCTCTTCAAGTCCCTATCAAAGAAAGGCCTTGATGTCCCATCTGCAGCAGCTCTAAATGAGGCCCGTGGCTGACTAAACAGCTCCTAATGAGCTACCTGACGGAGGGAGGGGGCTCATTTCCTCTCCACCACGCTATCTGTCTCACCACCCAGGTGCACGCGGCCATTAGCTGGCGTAGCCCGGGGGCTTTACCCCCGTTACCCCAACACAACCGGCTGAGGCTGCATCAACGGGGCACTTTGAAATGGCGCTCACCGTCAGCTTGAACGTTAGCTGAGAGGTTTTGTCACGACACCGCCCACTGTTTGTCTTTGTTACGACGTATGGCTTGAAGTGCGGGGTCACCGAGAGCTAAGCAGAGAGTCCACCGAGCGTCAGTGGTGAAGGTACCACAAAGATAGCCCTGCTATTTAGCAGTGGGCACTGTAGCAGTCACAGCAAGATGTGGGGGCTTGATCCGAATTGGTGAGGGCCCTCCATCGACTGGCCCTCCACTCACTCCCGTTTCCTGCTGGATAACTCTCCGGGATAAATGGGAAGGGTGGACATGGCTAAGTGTCTCCAGGTGTTCCGCTCCGGCATTCAGTAGTGTCTCTCTGCTCTCGGAGTGGAGCAGAGGATTCTGTGTGAAAGTGTTTCTGCTCTTTGTAAGAGGCTGACCTCAGACCGACAGGGGGGCAGGCATATGACAGCCACTCTGGGCACTCAGTTCAATTCAATAGAGCAAGGTGAGCTGAGGAGATACGTGTGTGTGTGTGTGTGTACGTGTGTGTGTGTGTGTGTGTGTGTGTGTGTGTTTGTGTGTACGTGTGTGTTTGTGTGTGTGTGTGTGCCCTCGATGACTCAGAAGGCAACCCTGTCCTTCCGCTGGCGGAGTTCCTATTGGCTACACATCCGGTTGCTCTGGGGACGTCTGTGGAGGCAGCCATGACAAGATAATAAGCCCCTTTAAAAGGTTATGTTTCAGACTGCACAGAGGAAAGGAGTACTACAGCCAGTACACAGGTGTGTGTGTGTGTGTGTGTGTGTGTGTCTGTGTTTGTACACATCTCTGTGCGCCTCTCTCGCATACTTGTGAGTGTATGTTTGTGTTAGTGTGAGTGTATGCATGTGTTGGTGTGAGTGCACGTACATATATACAGTGTGTGTGTGTGTGTGTGGGTGTGTGTGTGTGTGTGTGAGTGTGTGTGTGCGTGTGTGTGTGTGTATGTGTGTGATGCTCCGTTGGTCCCGCCAGGCAGTCTCTTCTCTGATGCCCCAGGGCTTCTTTTGGACAACAGACAAACACACAGATGGGCCACACCGATGACGCTCACACGTCTCCATGGTAACGCGGCGCCCAAATGGACCGAATGAATTGCGATGTTTCTCCAGACATATTCAGTTGCACACACAGAAAAAGTCAACTTTGCTGTCGAAAGTGTTATGGCAGTACCGCTTAGAGCAAAAAAGCATTACTTTGTTCAGAGTATTCCATTTCCCATTTCAAAATGTGTTGAGCAAAATGTGTATAAACCACGCTTTCAATTTGATAGCTTCAAAAAACGCACCAGAATTACTACAGCAAATATCAATTTGAAAACAAACAATGCTTCGATGTCTAACAATTGTCCCAAGCAGTCAGAGGCGGCTCTGGCCCTGGGCGGTGGGGCGTGGCTAGTCCCTGGACAGTGTGATAGCGGCTTCTCTGGACCACAGTAATTCCCTCAGTGTTCCCTCAATCTGACATGTATTGGAGATTATATTGGGAGCGGAAGGGAGGATTAGAGTGGGAGATGAATAATAATAATGAGAACCAAGTCTAGATCTCTGATTGTCCTCCCGCCCAGCTCCCATCTCTCTGACATGAGACAGTGACTGGCTGACTGACTGACTGACTGACTGGCTGACTGGCTGGCTGGCTGGCTGGTTGAATTATTAACAAACAGTAGCAATGATGGAAAGATGAATCGGTAATGGAAAGGAATTCTGACAACAAAGAGAAGGGGGTACGTCTGTTTAATATCAAACTGGATTGTGGCTACGCTTAAATCCACACACCGACTCGAACTCACACATTTTCCTATCTCGCTCTCTCACACACACACACACACACACACACACACACACACACACACTGGGTGTGTACACTGTCATTCTGTGTGCTCCACACAGCAGCCAATAACTCGTCCCTTCTCACCCGCCCCTAACTCAGACAGTGGGAGGGAACACTGTTCTGAGTTACTGTGTTTTGAGGATGCTCCTTTGTCAGCTATAGAAAAGCCCCTTTAGCAACGCTTTAGTTGTTGAAACATTGAACTGGCCCTGCTGCACACTGAAAACACCTGACCACTGTAAGCATCCTTATTTGTCATTTCAATACAAAGCTATGGTGATAGTTGTTTGGATTTTAGATTTGTGTTCGTTCCATTTACCTTAAGTCCAAAGCTACTAATGTGTAGAATTCCAGGTAAGATTTAGACTACAAAATTGAAATGTGCCGAGCGATATTTAATCCCATTGGAGATGTGCTAAAAGGAATCACACCAACATCACTCAGGCTTCCATGTTAAGAAGCATATAGAGCCAGGGATATTATTGATGGAAAAGTGTAATGGCTAGCGAAGTCAATGCTTAACCCTAGCTTCAAACCCCGCTTGACCTTTTTATATGATGGTCAGGGTGGGGGTAAATTATTGATGAGAGGATCTATCTATTAGTAATGTCTCGGGATCCAGGGGGTGCTGCGGTGATTGATTGAGGCTCTCTACTTGTTTCCCCTGTCTTATTCTCTGGGCTGGAGGGAGGAGAGGTCCCTGAGCGCAGCAGAAGACGCGTTTGAGAGTTCCCTCTCTGGCCTCGTCCACAAGATCATTTGAATCTGGAATATGAACATAGGTCATTTTCTTTGTTTTATGTGTTAGGGGAGAAAAAGCTAGTTGTGAATGCAAGCTATTTTGGGACACGCGTGCGTGTTAATTTTAATGCGTTTTTGTTCTGGCTTGTGTGAAGCAGCATGCATGCCTGGGTTGGTGTTTGTGTCTATTTGTGGTATGTGATGTGTGGGTGTGTGTGTGTGTGTGTGTGTGTGTGTGTGTGTGTGTGTGTGTGTGTGTGTAATGTCCCACAGCTGTCTCTGTGGGTGGTAGTGACCAGCAGCAGTGTTTTCTTTGACCTTTCCCCCCTTATATTTCTCCTCTGGCAAGTTCATTTGGGAACCACCTCCTGTCCTCCTAGCCCTGTACACATTACACGCTATCCGTCTGGGTTTATCCTCCCCTTTCTTCTCTTTCTCTCACTCTCACACTCTCTCTCTCTCTTTCTCTCACTCCCATTCTCAATCACTAATTCTCTCCCGCTCTCTTTTCTCTCTATATTTATATCGCCGTGTTACTTACACATTCACGTATTCATCACCCTGCTGCCCTCTCTCTTTCAACTTCTCCCTCTGTCTTTACGCCCTTTGTCTTGTTACCATGGCACCTGTGGCCAATACCCCCTCACAACACACACACACACACACACACATTCCAGATAGTTCCGGCTACAGAAAAGAATGGCTTGTAAGCTGGCAGGAAATTACAAAAGATCACTGTCCTTCAGCTGGTTGGCTTCTGGTTATTCCGCAGAAAGCTCTTGGTGGTTCATTGTTCCAGACTGTTTTAAGTTATTTCACCTCCTTGTTTTCTTGAATAATGCTGCCTTGAGCAGATATTGAAAGTAAAATATTTGTATCACATGATACTAAACCATGAAAAGATGATAAAATCAATGTATTGTAAGTTCTGTCTGATATGCGTCAGTAGTACCCCAAAGTGAAATACCTGTGAATTGCACTCACACACATTGGCAGAGGCTTACCCCAGCACACAGTGGAGGTGTTCTTTCAGAGGGAGAGGAGAAACATTCTTTCAGTCTGTTTCTGCAGCCCCCGAGGCCCTGGGAGGAAGGGGACTTTTGAAGAATGAGCTTCTGGAGAAGAGCTGCACTGTTCCAAGGCAGGGAGTGATGAAATTAGACCACTGCTCAATAGCACACATCCAATGGTTTAAAGAGTGGTTAGTGAGTGGTTGAGTGAGAGAGTATGTGGGTGTCTGTGTCTAACCCTGTGTGCATTTGTGTGTGTGTTTCCGTGTGTGTGTGTGTGTGCTCATCGTGTGCACATAAAGAGTGCAGACTCCGTGCATGGTCCATTATTGAGATGCATTTCTCATGAGGGAAGAAGAAATGGTAGTGGAAAATCAAAAGTAGGAACTAATGGGCGAGCCTGCCCTCCTAACTGAATTCAGCCCCCTCTCCTGGGCTTTCAGCAGGGCTCCTGTGAGTTCTGTGGGAGGGCATCCGGAATGTTTATGGACCCAGTTTATTCAGAGTGTAGGACCTAAACGAGTGGAGAGGATTGAGATGACGACCTCACCCATCAAGTGATCATCCAAATCCCTTAAGGGCCATTGACCCGAGCAAAACCTCTGACATTCAGGTCTCTCTCCCTGTGTGTGTGTGTGTGTGTGTGTGTGTGTGTGTGTGTGTGTGTGTGTGTGTGTGTGTGTGTGTGTGTACCAAAGTGAGTGATGGAGCCAAAGAGTGTGTTGTTCTCACACAGAGAAGCTGTCTGGCTCAGGGCTGTGAAGCTGTGGCGTGCTAGGAGCTCTGTGGGGTGGAGCACAGGGACCCTCACTAGGAAACAGGTTTTCTCACCTGCAGAAATACGTGTGTGTGTGTGTGTGTGTGTGTGTGTGTGTGTGTGTGTGTGTGTGTGTGTGTGTGTGTGTGTGTGTGTGTGTGTGTGTGTGTGTGTGTGTGTGTGTGTGTGTGTGTGTGTGTGTGTGTGTGTGTGTGTGTGTGTGTGTGTGTGTGTGTGTGTGAGTGTGTGAGTGTGTGTATGTGTGTGTCCCGGTGGAGCCCTTCTTTTTCAGAGAGCTGTGGGCCCGATTGGCACTTGGCCTTCATTACGGTCTAATTAAGAACCACAAGGCACAACCTTTAACCTTTAAAGCCCCAGTATGTGTGTGTGGGTGTGTATCCAGGTAGAGCCCTTCTTATTCAGAGTTGTGGGCCTGATTGGCACTTGACCCTCATCCCGAATTAATTAAGAGCTGCAAAGTGTAACCTTAACCTTAAGAAATACACCTGTGTGTGTGTGTGTGTGTGTTTTGTTTGTTAACATGTGTGAATGTGCGTCAGTCTGTTTTACGTGGAACTAACGTTCTTTCTGTTCCTCCTACTCATCCATTTCACTTTATCCTTTATCCTCAGGTATTTTCCAAGTGTCATGTAGCAACACCACCCTGGCCTTATAGCTTCTGCCATTTAGCGCTACGAGCTGATTCCCATGGAGACAACTCGCGGCCACCCTCAGGATCAATACCTCCCAGACAGTTCATGCGGAGCGATTGAATTGTAAATCTAAAGGATAAGCAGCTCGTCTAGATCATGTCCCTGCTCTGTTGCTTTCTCTCTTCCTCCTCTTTTTTATCTCTCTCCATGGTTATTCCACATAAATCTTTCCGTATGGTTTTACTGCCCCTTGCCTTGGAAAGAATGTCTGGAGCCCCTGCGGCGTTCCTTGGAAAGCTGGATGTCTCTGGCTCGGTGCTTGACGCCGTGGTCTGGAGAGGGGAAGTGGTGGTCAGCAGGTTTCAGGTTGCCCCTGTCTCTGGGTCTATGAAACGTGCCGCTCTATAATGGGGTCTCGCTGGTTGTGCACTGGCAGAGTGGAGGACAAAAGAAAACTAGGGAGGAGGTACGGAGGTGGGGAGGGAGGGAGGGGTCTCTTAGTTCAGCCGAGCATGAAGGAAATCATCTTGGGGTTGGTTCCTCTGCACCCTTTTTCTATTCACACACACACACACACACACACACACACACACACATCCTCTCTCTCTCTCTCTCTCTCTCTCTCTCTCTCTCTCTCTCTACCTGGCTGTTTTCTAGACAGCCAAAGAAACAGGGCAAGTACAGAAAAAGAGGAAGGGGTTACGGACACCAAATATTGAATCATACACCCCACCACTGTCTTCTGTCTATTGCTCTCTTCTTTATCTACACACACACACACACACACACACACACACACACACACACACACACACACAGATGGCCTCGGTATCTGCACCTTACCATTCTCCTTGCACGTTTCGTCTCTATGATTCAACCTCCTGTTATGAGAAAATGTGCGAAGATGATTGACAGCTGTGAAGACTTACTGGTTGTTTATGTGTCAGGAACACCGGAGGACAGGGTGGGCGGGATTTATAACTGTTTTGACCTATGGCCTTAATGTATTGGCTTAGAGTTGACGGACAGCCAATGATACCAATCACAGTAACAAGATGGCATCCATCCACACACACGGTGAGCCCCTCACAAGCCATCTGCTGCCTGGCCGTCTCCTTTCTCCTAACAATCCCACTCACACTGTCATGACTGGGTCTGGAGAAAGTCACAGATCCTAAATTTAACTGACACCTGTTATTGGTGGAAAAAAGTAATATTAGGTTTCTGATTGGATCTTCTGTCCAAGAAATGAAATGAGACACTGAGTCATACCCTACAAGACCAATCACATTGTTTCGAATCCAGAGTTAGAGTCTTTCTCACTTTCTCTGATTCCCCCTTTTCTCTCAGTTTATAACAGTTCTTTTTTCTTTTCTTGCCAACTCCGTGTATCCCTTGCATACTTCAAAAGCCCAAACTAAATAGTATGTAAACAGCTTTTTTGAACAGTTCCAGAAAACATTGTTGCCTTATCCTTCGCCCTGTCTGCTGAATGGCCCAACCATCACAAGCCACCCCCTGGCCTGACCAGATGAACCCTGGCCTGGGTGAAAACCACAGCGTGGCCCCCAGCCCACCCCTCACCGTCCTCTTTCATGTCTGCCTGTGGCCTTGAGCACAGCTTGCCCCGGCCATTGAAGAGTAACCTTTACATGAAGCTGGGGGGGCTTGTTGTTTTCTCTTTGATCTTAACACTCTCCGTTCTGCTCTCTTCTAATGGATTATACGATGATGTAAGGATTATAATGAGCTTTTTTATTTTTGTTTTATTGCAATGACTGTAAGTTGTCTATGTGATTGATCTTCAATGTGTGTGATGTTTTGGAGTGTGTGTAGCACTCTACATTCTCTCTGGTGCCATTGGAGGAGACGTGTATGCACGTGTGTGTGTGTGTGTGTGTGTGTTTGTGTGTGTGTGTGTGTGTGTGTGTGTGTGTGTGTGTGAGTGCGCTCATGAACGGTAGTGTGAGCCATTCTAACGGAGCGTGTTCAAAGGACCATGCAGGTCAGCCAGGGGAGAGCTCAGGTGCACAGGAGAACAAAGTGACACGCAGGATGAATGGACAGCTAGGTACAAAGGCCTGCGTGTGTGTGTGTGTGTGTGTGTGTGTGTGTGTGTGTGTGTGTGTGTGTGTGTGTGTGTGTGTGTGTGTGTGTGTGTGTGTGTGTGTGTGTGTGATGTTGATGCCAACATTCTCTTGTGTACTGTAAAGCGTAGAAACACCAGAAACATGTCTTCTGTCCCTCGATCAGACCAAGGGCCACTTTCTCTTTGGACAGTCTTTCAGTCACATGCAAGCTGCTGCCAGCCGGCCTTCACCTCTTCATCTGCTCATCTCTCTCTCTCTCTCTCTCTCTCTCTCTCTCTCTCTCTCTCTCTCTCTCTCTCTCTCTCTCTCTCTCTCTCTCTCTCTCTCTCTCTCTCTCTCTCTCTCTCTCTCTGTCAGCATGTCTCCAGTAGAGGTGTGTTGACAGGCGAGTGTCTAATCCAGTTACCCAGCGTTGCTGTGCCCATTCAGACTGCCAGCCACCACCACTCCCGGCCTATTGTCCACACTAATCCCATTGGCAGCGCCTCCAATCCCCACACACACTCCCTCAGCGTCGATATTCAGTGCCACTCTTCACATGCAAACACACACACGTCAAACATGTACATATGAATGCACTCGCTGACACCCGCGATCCTCTTCCACAGCGTGAGTCTCCAGTGCAGAGCCGAGGTCCCGGTGTGGATTAGGGCAGGTTGACTGAAACCCAGTCCCCGTGGGAGGAGAGGTGGGGGGAGAACACGGGTGCCCGTCAGACTGACACATGCTCCTCTCTTGTTCCCTTATCGTCAGCGCACATGCCCTTCGGGGGATGGGGGGGCTGGGGGGGGGGGGACTCGGGGCGTCGCCACGAGGAGCGTCCGCAATGGATGAACTCTCTCGTCTTGGTAATCGGTCATAGGAGAGCGGCTGTAGTAGGGCCCTCACACACCACTTGTTGTTTAACCAAAGCCAATAGCACAGACAATAGCACAGACAATAGCACAGACAATAGCACAGACAATAGCACAGACAATAGCACAGACAATAGCACAGACAATAGCACAGACAATAGCACAGACAATGGGACGTGGAGCAACAATGAAGGAACTATGATTCATGTTGTGTTGACGTATAATATCTTCTCTTATTTGATCGTCAGACTCCTTATCTCTGAGGTAGTCAATTATGGAAATATTTTACAACTAGATTAAAATGACGAGTTAGCACACAATTATGTAAATGATTACACCTTATTAGTATGATTATGCTTGTTATTATAGCACAGGGAAGATATTTGATCCATAAGCCATCACAGAGTGACAGTTAGGCCCCAGCTAAGGGGGAACATGCTTCTACACCCAAATAGAATTGGCCCTAGTGTAGGTAGGAGCCCTGGGGACCACCAGACATAGAGGGATCACTGTGCAACCAGGCGTGGAGTAGGATGTCTCTCTAGTGAGGCAAGGCAGTGCCCTAGCACAACGACTGGGGATGAACAAAGTGTGTGTTTCAGTGGTGTGCTGTGTGTGTGTGTGTTTCAGTGGTGTTTGTGTGTGTGTGTGTGTGTGTGTGTGTGTGTGTGTGTGTGTGTGTGTGTGTGTGTGTGTCTGTGCTTTGAGGTTAACAGCGGGGGAAGTGGCAGGGCCAGGAGGAGTTAAAGGTCCTCTTAGACAGCCAGAAGCCGAACAGAGACAGACATACATGTGAGCACATGGGTGGGGTCTGGATGTTACACTGAGCCGTCAGGGAAAACACAGACCATTCACAGCCACATAAAGACCCTCTTGTGAGGTAAGACGTTCCACCCCGCTCCCCCCCCCCCCCCCCCCCCCCCCTTTTCTCTTGCTTTTCAATCTCGTTCCTTTATTCTCTCTCGCCTACTGACTTTGGCAAAAGAGGGGAAGAGAACTAGAAAAAGGAGGTGAATTGTTTTCAGTGCTGTTTGGTGCTGGGCGTCAGTGATGAGAAATGTCACGGCGGGGTCAAGCCTGGGACGGTGTGTAAATTCCTTGGCCCGAGGCTGAGACAGTCTTATTGGTTAGATTGAGTCAGTCAATACCAGACAGTCTACATCTCCTTTTAATTGACTGAGTTATAGTCAGAGCTTCTCTCTCCTGCGGGTTCCGTTGACTCCCTATTGCACTATTGGGACTTATCTTTGATCTTCCGGAGTCTTAACCCTCCTAATTGAAGTTACTGGGAATATTTGAAGAGATTCGATCCAAAAGGAGATACAGGCCAGAAAAGTGATGCCTCCTCTCACAATTCTTGCAACATTAGTATTAAACTTCAGAATAATTATCTTTTCCTAAACAAAAATTATATCTTTTGAAATTAAATTCTTCATAGACTTAATGCTGCCGTCGATAAATAGTGAATAGTCATCTTTACATGTTAATTATGCATGTATTCACATGTGGACATTGTTGCCCAGTCTAGAGTTACTAGCTGTGTGCCAATGGCCATGTCACATGCATGACACAATAAATAACTCCTGCCCTGTCCAATGGACCCTGACCCTCCGTAGTCTCACCCCTGGCCCCGGGCACTTCCCCTTGGCAACGCCCCTCACACACACACACACACACACAAACACACACACACACCCTCCACTGCCTCCATAGGGCATCCGCCACCTGCCATCATCGTTCAGCTTGTTGACACCCTGCTCTGTTTGAACCCGTTTACTTCAATACAGACAAGGGATGGATGTCGAACATTATCGGTTTGTTGGTGAATGTTTCTATGTGTGTGTGAGGGTGTGTGTTTGTGTGTATCGGGGTGTGTGTTTGTGCTTGTGGGTCATAATCTGGTTCTAAATTGAAAATCTGGAAATCTAATCCCCACGTAATGAGCCTGTGCTCTCCCTCCTTCCCACCTCCCCCAGTCCCAGTATGGCTGCCTTGGGCTGGGGGAACACTAACCCCCCTCTACCCAGCCCCATCACAAGCCTCCTGGAACCCATATATTATTCATTCCCCTACAGCCCCTGTCTGTGTAAGTGTGGTCGTGTGTGTGTGTGTGTGTGTGTGTGTGTGTGTGTGTGTGTGTGTACTGTCTGCGTGTGTATGCACATTAGTGTGTGTGAATATCTATCTGTTCTATCAATGTAAGTGGGTAAGTGTGTACCTTCGGTGCATAGTGTGTGCTAGTGTATGTGTGTTGATGCGATCAGTTCACTTGCGTGTGCATGTGTGTGTGTGTTAGCAGGGTTGCTGTTAGTGTGTGACAAGCTCCAGGGGAAGGTTAGGGAGAAGGGACAAATGTCAGATGGCCCCCGGCCTGCAAGCCTGGCTGCATCGCTGCCGCTCCTCCAACATGTAAATATTGATGACAGTATGGTAGCTCCTTCTCTCTCTCGCTCTGTGTGTGTGTGTGTGTGTGTGTGTGTGTGTGTGTGTGTGTGTGTGTGTGTGTGTGTGTGTGTGTGTGTGTGTGTAGGCCAGCTCTGGGACCCTGCTCATAATACAATTCATACAATCTTCACACGTTTAATCCTTTAATGGAGAGAGGTGGGGTCAGCTGGCGTTGAGGGTCTAGAGCTTGTCACATCAATTTGGGTGTGGGCTGCGTGTTGGGTGTGTGTTTGTTTCTGTGGATGTGGGTACTGGGGGCAGCAGTAAGAAAAGAGACACAGACCTTTTATAATATTCCATTCTACAGCACATATGAAATGCTACGCCTGCACCTACACTGACACCAACAGTGCTGTGAACGTTGTATGTAACCTCAGACTTTAAGGCCAGGTCTGCGAGGCCTGTACACTTTTAATGGATCTCCAGGATCAGACTGTCCCTCTGGAATGGCCTGTCCTCCATGTCACCCCCCCTAACACCACCGTACCCCGCCCTGTGTTCCATAGCATGACACTAACCTTTCCGTTACTACACACAGCACACCAGACCACCCTCTCCCCTGTGTGTGTGTGTGTGTGTGTGTGTGTGTGTGTGTGTGTGTGTGTGTGTGTGTGTGTGTGTGTGTGTGTGTGTGTGTGTGTGTGTGTGTGTGTGTGTGTGTGGGTGTGTGTGTGTGTTGCAGGCAGTGCTCTCTGAGGTAGCCCTGCTCTCGGGAAGGTCACAGACAGTGGTGTCACTGTGCGGGAGCACACAGTGCAGAGGTTCACTGTGGAGCTACAGCATCTCACTGCAGCTCCTTTTGTCTGGCATCGCCGGCGCCATGGTAACACTGTGTTTTTCTCTCTCTGTCTCTTCTCTTTCAGGTAAGCGTCACATGGAGGAATGGGGGGAGTGAGACCGGTGTGTGACTGTAGGTGCTCTCTCTCTCTCTCTCTCTCTGTCTCACACACAAACACACACGCACACACACACACACACACACACACGTCTTAGAAGGGCATGTTAGTCGGTCACTGTGTGATGTTAGGTGTGTTTTGCCTGAGTCCTCTGGAGTGACAGAAGTGTAACAGAGGGTGTCTGTGTACGCACACACAGAGTGTGAGAAGATAATATTCAGGATTATTATGTCCATTTTAGTATTTGTCTCCTGGGGTCATTTGTGTTGTTTATGACATAATGTGTGTGTGTGTGTGTGTGTGTGTGTGTGTGTGTGTGTGTGTGTGTGTGTGTGTGTGTGTGTGTGTGTGTGTGTGTGTGTGTGTGTGTGTGTGTGTAAAATGATCAGACAGTATATGGACCACTCAGCACAGTCTTCCCCTTGGGAGCAGCTCCTGACGCTGAGTGGCATGTTGTTCCAGGACGGGAGAGGTAGACAGAGAGAAGGGTCAGAGGATTCAGCCTGGAGACGAGGGAAGGAGGAGGAAGAGGAGAGTCACCTTGGGTTCATTTCTGTAACAAGAGAAAGAGACAGGAGAGACAAACAGGAGCACTGAGAGACAGAGACTAAAGTACACACTGAGAGACAGAGACTAAAGGACACACTGAGACAGAGACTAAAGGACACACTGAGAGACAGAGACTAAAGGACACACTGAGAGACAGAGACTAAACACACTAAGAGACGGAGACTAAAGGACACACTGAGAGACAGAGACTAAACACACTAAGAGACGGAGACTAAAGGACACACTGAGAGACAGAGACTAAAGGACACACTGAGAGACAGAGACTAAAGGACACACTGAGAGACAGAGACTAAAGGACACACTGAGAGACAGAGACTAAAGGACACACTGAGAGACAAAGACTAAAGGACACACTGAGAGACAAAGACTAAAGGACACACTGAGAGACAGAGACTAAAGGACACACTGAGAGACGGAGACTAATGGGCACACTGAGAGACAAAGACTAAAGGACACACTGAGAGACAGAGACTAAAGGACACACTGAGAGACAGAGACTAAAGGACACACTGAGACAGAGACTAAAGGACACACTGAGAGACAGAGAGACAAACAGGAGCACTGAGAGACAGAGACTAAAGGACACACTGAGAGACAGAGACTAAAGGACACACTGAGAGACAGAGACTAAAGGACACACTGAGAGACAAAGACTAAAGGACACACTGAGAGACAGAAAGACAAACAGGAGCACTGAGAGACAGAGACTAAAGGACACACTGAGAGACAGAGACTAAAGGACACACTGAGAGACAAAGACTACAGGACACACTGAGAGACAGAGACTAAAGGACACACTGAGAGACACTAAAGTCCCTGTTAGGAAGCTTGTCCACCTGAGTCCACAGTGCTGTGGCCCTTCTGTTGGCCTGCCCCAACGAGCAGCTCTCTGGCTCCAGACATGGCGTACGCTCTGACTCCCACTGTACCACAGAACAACAAATCCAGTCCCTCTGTGTAATGGTCTAGAAACACTTAGACACACACACACACACACACACACACCTACACAGAAACATGGAAACAGAAAAATAGTTGCTGTGGTCTGACGGCAGTGAGTGTGTTTGACCCCAGCGCCATGCATTATGCAAGCAGCCAATGGGCCTATAGATTGTTGTGTTCCCCAGGCATTCATCGATTCCAGTGGACGGTCACCCATCTTTACATTTCTAATGGTGTGCTCTTATTATCCTGTCTGTGGGCTAGGCAGTTACGTGCCTCTAATTGCTTCCTTTTGAAAGCTCTTATAAACCCAGTCAAGCAGTGCTCGGTCTTTACTGGATAAATTGGGCCAGAATTTATCTGGATATTTTTTCATGGAATAATGTTAAATTAAAGTGAAGTTACGTATTTTGCTGCTATTAGGTAGTTGAACCAGTTCACTCTCTCTCACACACACAAACACACACGCACACACACACACACACACACACACACACACACACACACACACACACACACACACACACACACACACACACACACACACACACACACACACAGGATGAATAAAAAACAATGTCCAAGAGTTGAATTGATATAAACACATCGATGTTCTCTTTCTGGGTAAGAATTTGCCTAAGCACCGGCCGGACTCCACCTTCCCTCCGGGTATGTTTTCATGTCTTTCCATTCCCTGTATCCGGTTATCCCTCCATCCTCCTCCCATCATTGCCCGGACGACCCCACCCCATCAGCCATCCCAGCCAGCCCCTCAGAGACACTGTGATGTCAACACTGCCGTGACGGTCTGCCCTCTGTGTTAAATCCTGGAGGAGGGGATTTGTCATTTTTGATTAAGAGTCTGGCTGGGGAGTAAGCTGTCCCTAGATAGATATGGAAAGAGGCTCAGACCACCCAGTGCCCCTCCCCCTCTAACGGGGCCTAAACGCTGGACTGTCCAAAGGAGTTCCATTACGGAGCGTGACCTGACTTCTTTCTCTTTGCTCAAGACTGAGCCGCCTGCTCTGTGGAAGGTCTCTTCTTTATTATTATCTTTGCTTGGTTCAGTAGTGTGAAATATGTGTTTGTGTGGGTGCAAGAGAGAGAAAGAGAGAGAAAGGAAATGGAGAATGACAGATAGTATGGGGATTCCCTGGTTTTGTGGAGGCGGTGTCAGAGCAGTACTTTCTCTCATACGATGGAGAATGTTGTCACTTACTGAGGGCCAAGCCTGATTCTAGGTCAGGAGAGAAGACTGCTATTTCTGTCCACATAATCCCTGTGTGTGTGTGTGTGTGTGTGTGTGTGTGTGTGTGTGTGTGTGTGTGTGTGTGTGTGTGTGTGTGTGTGTGTGTGTGTGTGTGTGTGTGTGTGTGTGTGTGTGCTCGTCTTGGCACTGTGAGCTAATACCTCCAGCACGTTACTCACTAATCCATCCACAGTAGTCAACCGCACCGTCCGTTCTCTCACCCCTACCCCACTCACACCTATCTGGGTACACACACACCCACCCCGGACCCCTCGGTGTCGCCACACACACAAACACACATTCTGGATATTTGTCCCGGGGGTGCTGGACGTGGAAGCGTCCCGACCAGGCACCCATGAGCACCGGCATGGTGGTGGGAGCTACAGCCCAGGTAAGGCTAGGCTAGGCTAACAAGGCTAGGCTAGGCTAACAGGACTCTGTGGCTTTAACTCCAAATACTATATACTCTAAGTTAGCGAAACGGTTGCTAACCAGTTTTGTGGAAGTGGTTTGAATGTAACCTGGTCTCGACTGGACCTCTTCCTCTTTCTTTTCTTCCTGCCAGTGGGACTTCCACCCACCTTATTAAACTTGTTGAACTCACAGCGCAGCCTCTCCCTGTCTAGAGGGGGGCGCTGTGTCGCTTGGTCCCCGACTCAACCTAATCCCCATCAAAGCCAGGACCCCCTGCTTCATCCTTTCAATGGAGACCAAAGTCAGCACCAGTCAACTGTGTCTGTCAGTGGAAAAAAAGGCTAATTTATCCTAATCGTTCGCTAGCAGGTCAACTCCATGGCTGTGCGGATTAGTTCTGTTGTTGATCGGAAAGCGCATCGATCGGTTTGTATTGTCCTGCGGGGGCAGAACATAGGTAAAGACTCTCAAGTGCAGGTGGAAGTGGTGGCTGGAAACAGTTTTCAGTGTGTGTGTGTCAGCATTGGTTGAGCACCCCACCTAGGGTCGTATCAGTGTATCTGCAGTCCAGGTCTGTGGGGAGTGGAGGGTGTTGTTCTCATTCACATTCTTGGTTGTAAATACTTTTGTAAATACTTACAATTTTGTTGCTAGAAAACGGTGGCACTGGCAGAAGTAGGGCACACGCAGACAGATGGAAAATAAATAAGGCGTGTCCGTGTGTGCCTGTGTGTGTGTCTGTGTGATAATCACATTGCTGTGCAGAGCAAAGATGGATGATATCATGAGGCCTCCGGGGTATTCTGGAATGGCAGATTTGGGTGGGGCATTGATGAATCGACCCGTTCTCTCTCTCCTCCCTACGTCCCACTATCTCTCTTCCTCTTCTCCCTCTCTCTTTCATCTCTCTTGCTTTCTCTCTCTCTCTCTCTCTCTCTCTCCCTCTTGCTCAGGGTATGTCCATAGTCCAGGATGCTGTCTTCTCTCCCCATCATGACAAACTGTTTCTGGTGGACTGATGGCCAAATCAAGATGTACATCGGCCCAGTCATTTATCACAGTCTCTCTCTGTGTGTGTGTGTGTGTGTGTGTGTGTGTGTGTGTGTGTGTGTGTGTGTGTGTGTGTGTGTGTGTGTGTGTGTGTGTGTGTGCTCATTAGGAGAGGACAGGTTATTTTAATGAAGCCCCCGGGACTGCTACCCGGTCCCATCCCGGGTGGAATGTACCCCTCCCTCCTACTACCTCTGGAGAGCCTTACGTCTTCCTATCGTTGTCCCTCGACAACGCCCCAGCCTTGTTGCTAGGCAATGAGTTACCAGGGCGATGGAGAGCGGAGAATGGCACTCCATGCTAGACAAGAGGCTTTAAGCCAAGTGTGTTTCCTAGCTTTGTGTTGTTTAGAATGGCAGTGAGCGTTCACCATTGACCTGCTCAGACCCACGGCTAGAAAACACAGCTCCACTTAAAATAGCACTACAAACAACTAAACATGGTGGAGTTACTCGGTGTGAACCTTTCCACTTTACTCACGTGTAATCCTGGCACTTGTCCTAAGTGATGACACGTGTCAGATGCGTGATTATTTCTGTAGCTAGTCCCTCGGGTCCATTCAGTCTTTGTGTAAAACTGTTTAGCTAAATCAGTCGTTTGTCGGGGGTCTCTCAATATAATCTGCACCACCCTGTCAACTGCAACAGTCATATGGCTCCTATCGCTGCTTCGGGAAAATACCCTCCCCCATATCAAACACACATGCATACATAGGAATGAGTACACAGTACACACACACATGTATTCATGCATGGACACGCCTAGTATATAGTGGCCCAATACACATACATTCACACACACACACACACACACACACACACACACACACACACACACACACACACACACACACACACACACACACACACACACACGGTCCCCAAACCCCACTAATTTCCTTCAGCACAGAGTTCAAAGGTGACACGGGGAGGTTGTGATGAATTGTGTTTAGAGAGGGGTTAGCTTATATTTCCCTGTAAGAGAATACAATAGATTACAAGGCACCCAATTACACCCAATTAGGACACAATTACCATGTATACAAGCCCATGTGTAATTACACTGGAGGAGCCCAGAGGTGTGGTTTAGGTCGTAGCCGTGCGGTGATGAATGTGTTCATTAGGACCAGGCGCCTGCTGTCCCTCTCAGAGCAGCCCAGGGAGGAGGGGGGTGCAGCAGGGTACAGCCCAGGGAGGAGGGGGGTGCAGCAGGGTGCAGCCCAGGGAGGAGGGGGGTGCAGCTGGGTGCAGCCCAGGGAGGAGGGGGGTGCAGCAGGGTGCAGCCCAGGGAGGAGGGGTGTGCAGCAGGGCGTGGTCCATGGAGGAGGGGGATCCCAGGGAGGAGGGGGGTGCAGCAGGCTGCAGCCCAGGGAGAAGGGGGGTGCAGCAGGGTGCAGCCCAGGGAGGAGGGGGGTGCAGGAGGGTGCAGCCCAGGGAGGAGGGGGATCCCAGGGAGGAGGGGGGTGCAGCAGGGCGTGGTCCATGGAGGAGGGGGGTGCAGCATGGCGTGGTCCATGGAGAAGGGAGGTGCAGCAGGGTGGGTCCCAGGGAGGAGGGGGGTGTAGCAGGGTGGGTCCCAGGGAGGAGTGGGGTGTAGCAGGGTGGGTCCCAGGCTCTGGTGCCTCCGTGTCTCTGGTTGTTTACCGACAGGAGGAGGATGCTCCTTGGGACAGAGCACCTGTGGAAACTCAGTCTAGACGTTTGCTGTTTGGGTCAGGATGGCGGCTTGTCGTCTGCAGGGTATTCAGTCAGAGTAGTGGGTAGGACTGAAAGCACGTTCTCACACAAACTAAACACGTTTTGAGATCATAACAGCTATTGTGTGTTTGTGAGCGCATGTGTACATCAAGCTTTGTGTGCAGTCACGGTCCGCCCTGACCCCAGTGTGTCCCAGCAGCCAGATGGCTCTGGGGTCTAATCCAAAATGACCACCATACACACTGCGACACAAACCCAACAACAGACAAACCAGATTAACTCGCCTTTGGTAATGGATACTAAATAAATGTGTTCATCACACTAATAAGGACTTGAAAAGAGGTGGGATTAAAGTAAAGAGAAAAAAAAGAGGAACAAATTTGTGGCTCCAAGTGTTGCTCAACCAGGAATCTTCTGAACAGAAGGCAGGATAGAGGGGGCAGGATTTATAATATGCATAATGCTTCTTATTCTGGCACCAAAAGGAGATAACACCACCCTTGCTGATCGGAGAGACAGGGATAAGGCTGAGTTAACAAAAGAAAGGTTGAAGAAGCCGATTAGGCAGAGACAGGCTGGGGGTGCACTGGTTGGGTTGGTTGTAGCTTAGTACATAGAGGAGACTACAGCAGGCCTTTGTGCTGTAACAGCTCTGTTTAACACACTTTACTACTGACCTAATGACCCCGAGGTTAAGGTTCAGATTTGTGCGTCTGGGTGAAGGAGTCACAGCTAGGGAGAATGTTGGGTAGCTGAGGCTATGGTGGTGGGAAATGGCTTCCGCACCATCACTATCCTGTCAGCCGCTGTGCTTTTACTGCAGTGATGCTCAGAGAGAGAGAGAGAGAGAGAGAGAGAGAGAGAGAGAGAGAGAGAGAGAGAGAGAGAGAGAGAGAGAGAGAGAGAGAGAGAGAGAGAGAGAGAGAGAGAGAGAGAGAGAGAGAGAGAGAGAGAGAGAGAGAGAGAGAGAGAGAGAATGTAATATGTAGAGGTATGGACAGCATAAGGGGCTTCTCCACTTTGAAAACCTCCTCTCTCCACTCTACACAGATTACAGTTAAACTACTACTGTACTGTGTGGAGCACTCTCTCTCTCTCTCTCTCTCTCTCTCTCACTCTCTCTCTCTCTCTCTCTCTCTCTCTCTCTCTCTCTCTCTCTCTCTCTGCCTGCCTGGATTTTTGGATTAGGAGACCAAAGGCAGATTTACGAGGGAAATCCTCCTTAGCACTGCTACAGTATGTAAGACCACTGGGCCTAGTACAGACAGAGCACTCAAGGACCACCTCACCACGACAAACACCCACACACACCCACACACACGTGCGCAGTCTACCATATTACACACACGTTCTACATTAATAATTAAGATTTGTTATTTGTGTGGTTTGGTCAGTGGGTATGTGTGTGAATGGGCCGAAACCATTATGTGTATGTGTGTGTCTGTTAGTAGGTCAAGCCTCGTTGATTTAGCGGTGCTCCTCTCATGGTGTCTTTTCTGGCCCCTGCTGGCCCATCGCTGCCCAGGGGAGCAGCAGACTTATGGCTGCCCTATGCCTGGTGTAGAGGGGTATGTCACAGTGCTGCCCTATGCCTGGTGTAGAGGGGTATGTCACAGTGCTGCCCTATGCCTGGTGTAGAGGTGTATGTCACAGTGCTGCCCTATGCCTGGTGTAGAGGTGTATGTCACAGTGCTGCCCTATGCCTGGTGTAGAGGTGTATGTCACAGTGCTGCCCTATGCCTGGTGTAGAGGTGTATGTCACAGTGCTGCCCTATGCCTGGTGTAGATCTGAATGTCACACTTCTGACCTAAGCGACCACAACAGGAGGATGTCACACTGCTGCCCAATGCCTGGTGTAGAGGTGTATGTCCTATGCTGTCACAGTGTCACAGTGCTGCCCTATGCCTGGTGTAGAGGTCACAGTGCTGCCCTATGCCTGGTGTAGAGGTGTATGTCACAGTGCTGCCCTATGCCTGGTGTAGAGGTGTATGTCACAGTGCTGCTCTATGCCTGGTGTAGAGGGGTATGTCACAGTGCTGCCCTATGCCTGGTGTAGAGGTGTATGTCACAGTGCTGCTCTATGCCTGGTGTAGAGGGGTATGCTGCCCTATGCCTGGTGTAGAGGTGTATGTCACAGTGCTGCTCTATGCCTTATGTCACAGTGCTGCCCTGGTGTAGAGTGTGTATGTCACAGTGCTGCCCTATGCCTGGTGTAGAGGGTATGTCACAGTGCTCACTGGTGTAGAGTATGCTGCCCTATGCCTGGTGTAGAGGGGTATGTCACAGTGCTGCCCTATGCCTGGTGTAGAGGTGTATGTCACAGTGCTGCTCTATGCCTGGTGTAGAGGGGTATGTCACAGTGCTGCCCTATGCCTGGTGTAGAGGTGTATGTCACAGTGCTGCCCTATGCCTGGTGTAGAGGGTATGTCACAGTGCTGCTTTATGCCTGGTGTAGAGGGGTATGTCACAGTACTGCTCTATGCCTGGTGTAGGCATCCCTCACACAGGCAGTAGTCAGTGCTAACACAGCTTTTCAGTGGTTGTTAACATCTAAATTTACAAACATATGCAGGTACTGCACGTTTACATTCATTAACATGAATGCCTACCCCAACACACACATGAAAACAACCGCACGTATGTATACTCATATATAGCCATCTTCCTCCCTACATGTACTCACAGAACTCACTCATAATGTTTTGGAGGACCCACTCTGCATAATGATCTAAAACATGATTCCATCCACAAAGCAAGGATTATCTGACCATTACTGGCTCCTAGGAGGCTCCAGACCTGCTGGTAATCCCTTGCCTGCCTACTAAGTGTCTCCCTGGGGACGTTTCCACTAGTCAGCACCAGCACGACGTCAGCCCCAGATCCTTCTCGAGGACATCCCATCTACTCTGCCACCCACCACATGCATCAAAGGTGTTTTATGTTCCTCAGGGAACACGGCAAGCATGACATTTCCATAAGCAATTACCTAGGAAGAGCTGTCTGGTATGAATTTTAATGTTGGAAGAGATTGAATTGTTTGAAGTGATGCAGGGGTGCAGTGAGCGGTGTGGCCAGAAGGTGGCAGCATGGTCTAGCTATGTGAGCTGGGAGGGGAGGCTGCGCTGAAAGACCTCACCCATATTATGGAGGCAGTCTCTGTAGCAGTGTTGTTGTGATGGAAAAGAAAATATGGACAGGTAACTGTGAAAAAAAGATCATCCGGAAATCAGGATGGAAAGTCCTCGACTGTCTGTGATATTAGTGGAGTGTGTCTAGAAAAGGCATTCGATTTAGTCTTTTTAAAACACAAATCAAGCTGTTACGATAACCCACCCTTAACAGACAAAAGCTAGCCTTTGTCCTTCACACAGGGGTCTGTACATGTTTTCTGTCGAGGCAAAATGCTCAATGTTTTTGAGCGGCTACTGCTTCAGGTTTGGATCTCTGCCGGTGTGATTTCAGCACCACGGACAGAGCACTGGAGTGAAACACGTCTTTCCACCGCTCGAGATCAGCCGTGGAGGGTCTGTCTCCTCAGCACGAGCACACCGCACCGTCTTCTTTGTTCCTTAGTGCACTTCATGTCTCGTCTCCTGTCGCTGTGCATCGCTCGCCATGCCCTTCCTCCACTGGTCTTTCCTGTTAGTGCTGGATTCGTTTTTTCTTTCTCTTTCTCTCTCTCTTCATATTTCTCTGTCTATCTTTCTGAGTGTCAGTGTTGGTTGTGAGCTGGTTTCAGGTTGGATGCCAGTGTATTGTAGTCAGTCCAGCTGGGCTCGCTTGGCAAACAGACACACAATATGCCCACAATACACCTACACAAAAACACACACTCACATTGTAATATCTGATATATCTAACATGATATATAGTAATCTCTGCTAAACCATATACCGATGTCCAAAAATTTAGATGAATGTCATTTAGAAACATGCATATGTGATATGCACAATGTCAGCGTCTCAGCATTCAGAAGCTGTGAAATCGACTGAAGTAGACTCCCATCATCAAAGCAGACCGCACCATTTCTACCAATTCACGGGGGAGGTACAGATCTGAGGGAGATCTCCTCTCTTATCTCCTGCATCCCTCTTAGTTCAGCCGAGGTGGCACCTTCCTACCTTTATCCAATGCATATTGAGCTGCACCCTCTGTCACCCTATCTCCCACCCTTAGCTTTTTCTCTCCTTCATCGCCTCCCTCCCTCTCCCCTCCTCTTCCTAGCACAACTAGTGGGGAAGTCTTACATTAAGTGATCGACAGACAGAGCACATTCTAATTCTGAAGCTTCCCACTGCATCTGCCACCTCTAGTGGTGGAGAGGGAGGGGCTAAGCTGTCTCTCTCTCTTTCTCAGTCTCTCTCTTGTTCTCGCTCTCTCTCTCTCCAGTTCCTCTATGGTGGTGTGCCTTTTATTGGACCCACCCCCTTTCTCTCTCTGTCTCCCTCCCTCTCCCTCTACCCACACAGCCAGACTCAGAGGAGTGGGGAGCGAGGGCTGTTTCCACACACAGTCTGCGTGCCAGTGAAGGGAGATATTGGTGGTGGATGCTCCATAGGAATTCACTCTCTGCCTGCTCTTCCTCTTTTTGTCGTGCTCACATTCTCTTCCCGCTCTGCCTCCTCCGGAGCGGACAGCGTGCCCTTGGCGGTAAAGTCACCTGTGGAGTGACCGTCACTACAGAGCCTCTTTCCTGGGCTGTCGGGAACGGTTGCTGGAGGGTGTCTGCTGGCGTCGCAGAGCCGCTGGACTTGACTTCTTTTTTCTTGGTGGTGGAAAGTTAGGCTAAGGCAGCCATGGCGCACGCGGCGGCCCACATTAAGAAGTCGCGGGTGGGGGTGGAGCTGGATCAGGGCCCCGACCTGAAGGCTCTGGAGAAGGCCCGCGAGAGGCGCCGGCGCTCCCGGGAACGGGCCGAGCGCAAACGCAAGGTACGGGAAAACACTGAGGGGGCGGCTGTTGCTGCTGCCACCCCACCTCTCCACCCCCGCCCCCCATCACTTCCTGCCTGTCACCAGTCACCCCTCCAGTCACACCGTCATCATCATCATCATCATCATCGTCATCATCATCATCATCATCATCATCATCATCATCATCATCAGGGAGAGTTCTAGGAATCCACCCCCCACCCTACCCACCCACCTCACAGCACTCACTACACAGTGTTGTTATCAGCCCTGACAAACCTGTTAGTCACATCAAGCAGGGACAGTCAGACTGCACTTCTCTAAGGCTGAACCTCATATCTCATTATTCAGTCCTCGTCCTCTTCGGCATAGCAGTATTTTATGACATGCTACCTTTATTATGTCCATTTCTATCTGATTCACGGCCAAGCATCTACCGTGCTGGGAGTTTACGAGTGAATTAACGAGTCCATTTCACAGACATCACCAAGAATCATCGGTCTCTGCCATTATCAGTCTCCCTGTCATCAATCTCCTGTCCACTGCGCCCCAATCCCCATATCCTCTCCAGGGCTGTCACCTTCCCTGATCAGGCCCGGAAAGGTGCACCGTTACCAGGCGCTCTCCCCCCTGGCAGCCCTCCATCTCTCTACCTCTCAGGGGAACGCTGGTGCAATGTCACTGTGTCAGGCTATGCAGTGGCGCTGTACGCCTCTCCTCTGATATTCTCAGTAAACAGACGTGTGATGGATATGGAAGTTGTTGTCCTACTAGTCCACCTTTAGAACAGAAACATGATGGAACTGCTGTTCATGGCGTTGCGATGGTTTTAGATGTGTGTGGTCTTAAGGCAGGTTTAATGGACGAGGGACAATGTTGCTGCCGCCGTGTGTGTGTGTGTGTGTGTGTGTGTGTGTGTCCACACTGATTTCATTAAAGCCTGATTATCATTTTACCCAGTTACGTTATTTTGGTGCTAGTCTGGGAATATGGATATAAAACATCATGTACCGTGACTTTATTGTTCCTTTAAGTGTATGTACTAGTGTGTGTGTGTGTGTGTGTGTGTGTGTGTGTGTGTAACAAGGGGCCGCAGCAAATTGAGGAGGAGGAGGAGGAGGAGGAAGAATGGTCCTTTGGTAACTGCTCCTCCTAGCAATAATACCAGTTATTGTCAACACCGCCCCCTTCCTTATTGGCCCATCTACCACATGATTTTTGTGTGTGTGTGTGTGTGTGTGTGTTTGAACACATGCTGACCTCTCTACCTGTCTCTGACGTCTTGATGGGGTGTGCTCCTCCTCTTGTTGTTCTCTGGAGGGATGTTTATTGACTTGACAGGAGGAGATTAACACTGGGATTATTGGAACGCTCACAGCCCTGTCCCTTTAGCCCCCCCCCCCCCTCTCTCTCTCTCTCTCTCTTTCTCTCTCTTTCTCTCTCTCCCACTCGCTCTCACACACACACACACACACACACACAAAGAAGAGCACGCACATCCCCGTGAATATGATGAACAGATTTAATTTGGCGAGAGGTCCAGCACAGACTGCAGGCAGGCATCCACAAACACACACATTCTTAATCACCAGTAGTGACCATTCCCGCTCCAGCCGTTCCAGCCGAAAGGAAAACAGTTAGGCAGGAGGAGGCGATGGGCTTGTGCGTTCTCCTCCCTAATCTCACACGCTTCCTTTTCCACGTCACCACCGGCCCTGTTCTCAGATCAGACGTTACACAACCACAAGCCCACGTAGGGCTGACGCCTGCCAAAAGCTGCACTGGACATCCTGTGCAACCTATAACATCTTCCCCGCGCCGCTCTGCAGACGCTCCTGAAGTCGCCAAAGCCAGACACTTGTGTATATGGTCAAAGGATGGAGATACAACAGTATGAGGCCTGTAAGGATGATATCAGTCGTATCCCAGGTAGAAGGTTGATTTCTCTTTTTTAATTTAGGGGAAGGATAAAAGCCAATGAAGGGGTTCAGACCAGATATAACGAGCCATGCCATTCTTTAACGTGTTCGAAATGTCACGTTCTATTATTCTCTTTAGTTGATTGACAGTTAGGGTTAAAAGAGAACAATGATACAGTACCGTTCAAAATTTTGGACCCATTTTTCTCATTCAAGTGAATGGGGAAGTGTCTAAACTTTTGACTGGTGCTGTATGTGTTGCACTGCAGACAGAGACAGTGTCTTCTCTCTCTTTATCTGTCTCTCTCTGTCTCTCTCACTCTCTTTCCCCTTTCTCTCTATCTCTCTCTCTTCCACTCTCTGACTCCCCTCTATATCTTTCTCTTTCCCACTCTTTGTCTCTCTCTCTCCCTCTCTTTCTCTATCCGTCCCTCTCTTTCTCTCATGCTCTATTTCTTTCTCTCTCCACATAAGCAGTTGTCAACTGAGTAGATACTGCCAATGCAGTCCCCTCCTCGTCTCTTTGCGTGTTAAATCCTAATAGACTTAGTGTGTGGCGCCCGCCCAGAGCCATCAGATGTTTGGCATGCGTGTGTGAGAGAGAAGCCACCCTGCAACTGCAATAGCATTTCTTCCAGACTCAATTATTGGATTGGGTATTAGGCTTTGTTTGCATGCAAAGTAAAGTTTGGAAAAATTTATAGGATTCCTCTGATGCCTTGCGGAGTGGCGCTGCCGGAAAATCCTTGGCCCCATGAACAGATATGGATAACAAATGGTGGTGCCACATCCTGTTACTGCCTCTACAGCCTCCACACAAACACAGCCACATCCTGTTACTGCCTCTACACAAACACAGCCACATCCTGTTACAGCCTCTACACAAACACAGCCACATCCTGTTTCAGCCTCTACACAAACACAGCCACATCCTGTTGCTGCCTCCACAGCCTCCACACAAACACAGCCACATCCTGTTACTGCCGCTACACAAACACAGCCACATCCTGTTACTGCCTCCACAGCCTCCACACAAACATAGCCACATCCTGTTACTGCCTCTACACAAACACAGCCACATCCTGTTACAGCCTCTACACAAACACAGCCACATCCTGTTACAGCCTCTACACAAACACAGCCACATCCTGTTACTGCCCCTACACAAACACAGCCACATCCTGTTACTGCCTCCACAGCCTCCATACAAACACAGCCACATCCTGTTACAGCCTCTACACAAACACAGCCACATCCTGTTACTGCCTCCGTACAAACACAGCCACATCATGTTACTGCCTCCATACAAACACAGCCACATCTTGTTACAGCCTCCACACAAACACAGCCACATCCTGTTACTGCCTCCACAGCCTCCATACAAACACAGCCACATCCTGTTACAGCCTCCACACAAACACAGTCACATCCTATTACAGCCTCCATACAAACACAGCCACATCCTGTTACAGCCTCCACACAAACACAACCATATCCTGTTACAGCCTCCACATGAGTACATCCACATCCTGTTACTACACCGTGTGGCAGAGACACGCAGGGCCTAACTGGAGCTGGGTGGGTAGAGTCACAGGGTAGCATGCTGCAGGCTGGACTGCCAACTGGCCTCAGGCCACAGAGCTTCACTGTCTTCTGTGATAGAGTGGCACAGCCTCTTTCTGGCTGGAACCTCGTCGTCATGAAATGGAGACAGGCCTAGTGGCCTGGTTACACAGTTACTGTAGATTCACCACGCAGAGGCTAAGCCTTACCCAAATAACCCCTACAGAGTGCTGCACATACTCATAATAAAACATATACATTCACATTTACTGAAGCACATACACACACAAAGACTTGATATACAGTATTTGGTGATTGTAGATAAGACCTCTTGCTGTATTCTGCAGTCTTACTTTCAAGATGAAGCCGACACCAACCGCTCTCCTTTAAACTCCTAAAAATACTTCTCACCTCACTGCCACACGCTGTCTCTGTTCTGCTGTTTTCTCTGTTTTCCCCTGCTCCCTCTTCCCCTCGCCCGTCTCCTCTTCCTCCCTCAGTATATGCAGTACAGGGGGCCGCCTTTCAGGCGTGAAGTGTGCAGTAACCCTTTAATTCCAAGGTGTGGCTCCTCTGCTGTGTTTCCTTCGGTTGTCTCCACTACCTGTGCTATGCATTCATCATAGTCTTTTATGGACACTGACTTACACCTGACTCTGGTCATGGTAGCTAGTGAATCAGGCACGCCCAGCCTTGGCTCCCCCCCCAGGGACAGGCACTCATCCTGGGGAAGAGGGGCCAGGTGGTGTGTCCTTCATGTGGAGGAGTGGAGGCTAAATGACCTTGGTCCAACACGGCCTGGACATGAATAATTGAAGACTGTTTGTCTCTGCCTCAGCTCTTAAGACAGAGCCACGTAAATCTTGGTGGTGTGTGCGTGTGTGTGTGTGTGTGTCTGTCTGTGTGTTTGTGTATAAGGCTACCTGGCATAGCACAGTCTGCTCTATACAGTTAGCCAGACATTCATCTCAAAGTCTGTACTACTGAGCCAAATCAATATTGATATATTTTAGAAAGCACACAGAGAACTCTGTTACCTTGAAAACAATGTGACCTCTTTCCTTCTGGCAGACATGTCATGTTTTAATCCTCAATTTCATACACAACTTCCCAGGACAACAGCCTGCACTCAAAAGCTGTCCATTTAGTTTCCCTCCTTTGAGTGGCTGATGATTCAAATGGGATGTCAATGTTAAAATGTTTCTCCACTCAGGATCTGTTGAGACTTTCTATTGCTGTAGTTCCTGTAAATGCCTCTGTGTATGTGGACAGTGTGTGTGTAGTACCTGTAAGTGCCTCTGTGTATGTGGACAGTGTGTGTGTAGTACCTGTAAGTGCCTCTGTGTATGTGGACAGTGTGCGTGTAGTACCTGTGAGTGCCTCTGTGTATGTGGACAGTGTGCGTGTAGTACCTGTGAGTGCCTCTGTGTATGTGGACAGTGTGCGTGTAGTACCTGTGAGTGCCTCTGTGTATGTGGACAGTGTGCGTGGGTCGGTGGGGGTTTGCATGTGTCCACCTGCAATCTCTCGAGACCTTGCTCAGCCTAAAGGACGTATTGATATACTGTAGGTGTAGGTGTGTGTCTACGCAGGTGTGCTTTGTTTGTGTGGGAGTGTGTAGCCTACATTTGTGTTGGTATCCATTCAAAGTCTCCAGAGCCCTTTCCACTATTCTAGTTGATCTTGGTGCATAATCCTCCCCCAGTGGCCCCCAGTTCTAATCTCTGTTTGGCGGCTTGTTCTTTGAAAGCCATTTGCTACATCGTTCATCATCTCAGCTTGAATCTCTCATTGTGCTTAGCCAGACAGTAAACCAGACATTTACAGACCATGGGTGGAAACTTTGTCATTGAGAATAATACTATGACCGCATACGCATTTACATCTGATTGCTACTGAAATTGGATTCTAAGCCTAAATAAAACATTTCTAAGACACCCGCTTCAGCTTGCAGCAGTTTAAGATCCTCTTCAACTGATGCTACACTCAATGTGCTGTGTTCAACTATAGTAGAAGTCTCTTACATAAGTGAAGAGGAGGTTCACAACACAAACACACATACACACACTTCAGGGGAACGTATTCACGCAGACTGCACCCAGCGGTATATCAGTGTGTTTAACTAAAAATCATTACAGTTGGGGTTGTCTCTGACTTTGTGGCATTCCACTGTTCAGCTGGCCCTGCGTCATACACACACACACACACACACACACACACACACACACACACACACAAACACACATTCTTTCTCCTAACCATTTTTACATGCATGTTAATCTCTGGCTGCAGCTGGACTCATGTCTGATGCAATTTAGAGTAAAGCACTGATGTACGGGACTAATCTAAGCCCTGCCCTACCCCTGCTTCCATCCATCTATGCATCTATCCATCATCCCACACTTGCCTCTTTGAAGGAAGGCAGGATTATCCAACTGTTACTGCACTGCATATCCCAAAGTTTGCTGGGCCTCGAGTGCTCTGCTGCACAACATTATTAATAGCATCATCATCTGTCTCCCTCGGAAACCAAACAATTGCCAATTGCTTATGCCTCTTAACTTGTTCGACTGCACAGATAAGCATGTCGACATTCAAAGCTCTTTTATCCCGCGCGGCTATAGGAGGGTTGGAGATTTGAGATGCATGGATGTCTGCGGTGCCGGAGCAGACGAGAGGCTAGACAGACCACGGCTCAAGGCTCCGGTACAGATCACACCTCAGGCTTTGTTACAATCGTTGTGACAGTCCTTTGTCTTTCCAGTTGCGTTGTCCACTCTATCTTGCGGTGATAATCTGAGATTTCCTCTTAGCGACGGTATCGACGGCAGGGTCGGAGGAGGGGGGGAGGGAGGACACACCGCCACTGCCTGATGGGGGTGCAGCGGGGAGCCGCTGTTTGGCCCTGAACCGGGATTGGAGAAATCCTGGATTAGGGTCTAATCTGGTTGCTATGGTGTTCTGGGACTCAGCAGCAGCTCAGGAATCACTACCCAATCCCATTTCCATGGTAACCGGGAGAGAGGAGGGCAATGTGAGATAGTGGTCCGGACCATTGTAGATTTGATGTTGCTCAGAACACAAAGTCAGCTGCAGATATGCAGAGGGAGATTAGTAACAGAGGTTAGCTTTTTATATTCTCCATTACCCCAAACATTGTGTCGCTCTTTGGAAAGCTCTTCTCTTTCCATTTCATTATCTTCAAAATGATACAACACGGGCTCTGGAGACAGAGAGATTATCAGCAAGGCAAGGTGGCAAAGCAGAGGACAAAGACAGGGACAGACGGATGAAATCAAAGAGGGAAGGTGAAAGAATATGGAGTGGTGTGGGTGTGTGCACCGTTCATACAATCCCACCAGTAGAATGACAATGTGGAGCTAACTCACTCCAACGTGTGTGATGTTAGCGCTCCCTGTGGACACAGTGTGTGTGTGTGTGTGTGTGTGTGTGTGTGTGTGTGCGCGCTCACCAGTTCCCCGGATAAACATCGGAGTCTGTCCTTCCGTCTCCCTCCCAACCCCGGCCAGAGCTGTTCCTTCCTCCCACTGGCTCTGAGCTCTGCAGTGTGTGGGTGTGTGGTGGACAGTGCTATTCACTGGCTCTGAGCTCTGCAGTGTGTGGGTGTGTTGTGGACAGTGCTATTCACTGGCTCTGAGCTCTGCAGTGTGTGGGTGTGCGGTGGACAGTGCTATTCACTGGCTCTGAGCTCTGCAGTGCGTGGGTGTGCGGTGGACAGTGCTATTCACTGGCTCTGAGCTCTGCAGTGCGTGGGTGTGCAGTGGACAGTGCTATTCACTGGCTCTGAGCTCTGCAGTGCGTAGGTGTGTTGTGGACAGTGCTATTTCCAGCAGGTTCAACAGCCCTCCATATGTACAGCCTCTGTGGCCTCTGATTGGTAATGTGGATGGGGGGTGAGGATTTAAAATGACGATGACGATGGTATAGATGACGGTGATGGTGATAGTGAGGAAGGCTGACAGATAACTCACGCCATTTAAAAAGAGAAAACCCTGAATTGCTTAGTTGAGAGAGAGAGAGAGAGAGAGAGAGAGAGAGAGAGAGAGAGAGAGAGAGAGAGAGAGAGAGAGAGAGAGAGAGAGAGAGAGAGAGAGAGAGAGAGAGAGAGAGAAAGAGAGAGAGAGAGAAAGAGAGAGAGTCTGTTGCCATGTTTGCTGTTTACAATGGCATGCATTTTGGGGTTTTAGAAAAGCACTAGATAAATAAAATGTATTATTATTATAATAATTAGTCAATTTCCACTGTATTGATGAAGGGTTCTAAATTTACTGTTGTTTGACAATCCTCTTTGGTAACACCTGTAAGGAAACTGCTATATAAAGGGCAAATGGCCACCAATCTCTGCTCCCTGCCATAATCTGTAGGGATGATGGAGGATGCATAGACAAGCTTGTAATAATGCTGTTGACGTATAGCCTACTCACCCTACCTGCTTCTGGGCAAGGTGTGCTTGTTTTCTGTTTGTGTATATGGGCAGGCATATGAATCAATTAATGCCTCCATGTCTGTGTGTGTGTGTGTGTGTGTGTGTGTGTGTGTGTGTGTGTGTGTGTGTGTGTGTGTGTGTGTGTGTGTGTGTGTACGTGTGTGTGTGTGTGTGTGTGTGTGTGTACGTGTGTGTACATGTGTGTCTGTGTGTATGTCTTTGTTAGGTGTGTGTGGCCAACCAATATTGAACACCATGGTCAATGTTAGAAGAAGAAAAACTCTTCAGAGACTTTCTAGGGTGCTGGTTGTGTAAAGAGCCACCAGTGCTGTCTCTCAACGAGTAGTAAAGAGGGAGACAGACTCCCCTATCTCCACAAAGAGGTGGGTGGGTTGCTTTGAGTCCAACAAATCCACAACATCTGGCCTGGCATGGAGTGAAGGGAGATATGGCTCCAATCTTTAGAGGCAGGGCATCATGGTAATAGCAGTTTAACCATGACACTGGGTCACACTCTGTTAGCTGTAATCAAATAATCTGGTGAGACAGGTCAAACGCCACGCTGTCTTGTTGCTGTGTTTCGTGTGGAACGTGCAAACCATTCCCCCACGCAACCGCTGTCACGCTGCCCGTGTTGCCGTGGCAACATAGCCTGCCACCTCTGTAATGCATTTGTCTGCTTTCCGTGGCGATTGCATTATGGTGCAAAGCCTCAAGGAATAGGAGGAGTAAACTAGGGTGTGGAGTCTGGAAGCAGCTCTAGTCTCCACAGGGAGCTGACACCGCGTGTGAGGCGTGATGTGGAGGCCACCCCCCCCCCCCACCCCCCACCCCCCATCACATGTTTAATATTACATCCCTGCAGACACACCCCCACAGGGTGAGCATTGTGGCCAGAATAGCCTGCTAAGTACACTAGCTGGGCTGGCTTATTCTCCCTGTATTTTCTTCTCCCTGTAAGCTCTATCTACCTAATGGAAAAAGACCTTGAAAGTTCTCAGGCTTAGGTTTAAGGGGCCTGGGGCCTGGGGCCTAACATCCACTCTCATCCCTCACCATAACACTGTTTATTTGGAGTAAATTCAGGCAACCAAACAATCCTCTTTCTTTGTAGTGTGTTGTCATTCTCAGTCCTTACTAGACTTGCCTTGAGCATAGCTGTCCAGAGCTCTAGTCTACCCCAGCATAGAAAACAGCAGCTTTCCAGCACTCCCCCTCCCCCCCCACAACCAGCGGTCCATATGGGTGATCACAGATTAAAGGGGGTTTGCTTTCTACCCCTAACCCCCCCCCCGGCGGATTAGCGTCTCAGTGCAAAATCTCCTTTTAGTGGAAAACTGAAGTGAGGGCCCTAAGTGATTGTTTTAAGGGGGTTGTGTAGGTGGGAGGTTTTTAATCTCTTTAGCCATGTGAATACATGGTGGGCTACCCCACCAACCACTCTTAGCCGCATGTTAACATAGGCTTCCCATCGGACGCCCTAATTAGATAAACGTATTGGCAGATGACGGCGGTCCACAAGGCTTGGGGATGTGATTGGAGGAGACGTTGAGTGAATTATGGCCAGGAAAAGGTTAATGAAACTAACTGGCCGGTTGGTCGATTCCCCGCCAACTCCAATAGAGGCACCATGTCTTGACCTAATTGGGTTTTATTTTGTGATCGGCCTGAAGTGAAGCATGTGTGTTTAGGAAAATAAGATGGTGTATGGTTCTGTGTGTGTAGGAAAATAAGATGGTGTATGGTTCTGTGTGTGTAGGAAAATAAGATGGTGTATGGTTCTGTGTGTGTAGGAAAATAAGATGGTGTATGGTTCTGTGTGTGTGCAGGAAAATAAGATGGTGTATGGTTCTGTGTGTGTAGGAAAATAAGATGGTGTATGGTTCTGTGTGTGTGTAGGGAAATGAGATGGTGTATGGTTCTGTGTGTGTGTAGGAAAATAAGATGGTGTATGGTTCTGTGTATGTGTGAGAAGGACATTGAGATCGTAGAGGTTTTGTGTCCTCGCTGGTGCTCACGTGGACCTGCACTTGCTGTTGCCGAGGGAGGCGGGGCAGCGGAGATCTCCAGCACAGATCAAGTGTTATCATAGCCCTGGTCTCCATGTCCCCGCTGTTTAAAGCCTGGCTGCCACATCTAACTTCTACTACCGAGAGGTGATCGGATAACATCTGATCTGCACTACACATGTGCCTGCCACTTAACCAAACAGCCAGCGAAGCTGAGCAGTCTATTAGGGAAGTGTGTCAGTCCATACACATGTTTAGAGTCAAGCAGGAGAGGGGGTTGGGGGGGTGGGGGGGGTATCATAGCACGTCAAAACAATAAGCGGCTTAAACAAAGTGCCGTTGTTTGACTTTGATTTTAGAATGCCAATCATAATACCAGAGAACACTTTGGGGTTTTACGATGGCCCAGTTAATGGGATTGCAGCAGAAACTGTTCCAAATGTAGATTTAGGCCACAACAATAACTTTTTTGTGGAGTTAAAATCTGACCAAGCAGAGTTCAGTTGATGCTAGGAACATCGATGCCAGTTTACAATCTTCCCCTAGGTACCACGTTTCCTTGTGTTGGCTCTTCACACAAGTTTTGCAGTTTATTTCCAAATCTACTCCCTTTGCGCCGACTAATAATTACAGACCTTTGAAGGTGTAAGTGCTGTGTAAAAGTAAGAGCTGTGCGCTGCTGGTCTTAACAATAAATCCACTTGACTCCCTATGCTAACAGTGAATGAGACATATTTGGGGGATGTTTTGGATCAGTGAGAGTATTGTATGCTGCCAGGCTTGGTCACGTGACTGGCTTTCCTAAAGACCAAGGCATGAAAGTATTCAACTTCTGTCATGGATGGACTCACACACACAAACACACTCAATATACAGTATATATTGTGAAATCTTCTTAAGTCTTAGTAACAGAGTTTTGTCGTACAAACATACACCCACACGCGTGTGCAAACACCTAAACACTTTGATTTCCTGGAATGACGCTGAAATGTTTTTGAAGAGGCCGACTGATCAATCTCTCCAGTGTATCTGGTTTTCAACGTTTACAGTCTGCCTCAGCAGATCAATACAGCAGCCCCGTGGGCCACACACTGACACAGAAAGGACCTGCTCTGACCAACACGCCTTCATGACCCATCCCTCTCACCCTCCTCTTTACATCGCATATACTACAGCTGACATATAATCCCGTATCATTTTGTTTCGCAACATGATGTTATTTTTCATTTAAAAATAATTTGGCATGGCCCAAACAATCTAGAATAAAGTAGGTGTTGCACCTCATAAAAAGAAACAGAACAAAATAATTCAAGTAGAGAGAGACTGATCCAACCTCTATCTAACCTCAGTTAGAACATCAAACCGAGATGGGCACCAGGGTGTCGCTGTCCTCAAAGTCTGGACCTTCTAAAGGACTAACACCTCCAGGTCTCCTGGGGTAACCTGGCCTTGCAGCTCCATGACAGCTCCTTCCACCTCCACTGGTCTCTGTGTGTGTGTGTGTGTGTGTGTGTGTGTGTGTGTGTGTGTGTGTGTGTGTGTGTGTGTGTGTGTTTGTGTGTGTGTGTGTGTGTGTGTGTGTGTAAGTTTGTCGTGTTCTTGTCACCCTCCCTCCCCCATGTCGACCACCCTCTCCACATGCATATCTAGGCTGGTGGGTGTAAAAATAGCTGGGGAGGGGGGTCAATGGGCTGAGAGCGGAGAGAGAGAGTTAGCGCTTAGTAGCTAGCTGGCAGTCGTCCCCTACTCTGGCCCAGTAGTGGGGAACAGGACAGTTGTCAAGGCTGAGGGGTTAACTGGACATATGGGCTTTGGATCGCAGCGCGGAGCGCATGGTTGTCATCCTGGAGCTAAAGCCTCAGGAGGAAGAAGAGGAGAGGGAGCGTTGGAACCTTTCGAGCAGCAGACTGTGACCACTTCATCTGTCTGCATGGAATAAAAAGGAAGCGTTTGTTTTCCATCCCACCATGGGCAACATGGTCACATGCAAGGTGTGCGGGACGGAGAAGGGCTTGGTGGCTGGCGAGAGTAGAGGCAACCTGGAGCCCAATGCCCCACCTGATCTCTACTGTCCTCAGCACCTTCCCCAGCCCCAGGCACCGGTAAGGCCCAGGCAAATCAGAGACAACAGTCAGGGAAACCTGCAGGCAGCTATGAGGATTCAGCAAAAAAAAAATTTAACGTTCATAAACAAGGAGCTTTTTTTTTGTTCAGAGTGAAAGAGAGTTTTTGTTGAGGAGGAGGATTTTTCTAGAAGGATAGAATATTTTTTTCTTTCATTTTGTGCTAGTAAGCTGGTTCTGAGAGGACCTGTTTTTCAGATAGAGGAGCTGTCAGAGAGATCAATGCGGTGTGTGTGTGTGTGTGTGTGTGTGTGAGTGTGAGTGTGTGTGTGTGTGTGTGTGTGTGTGTGTGTGTGTGTGAGAGCCTCAGAAAGGCCCGCACTGCCTCACAGACTCATCCTACTCCCACACTGGGTCCAGGTTGCTGTTCGCCTCCACTCTGCACAGATGATGACACATAGGACGATAGTCTCCTCAGTTGAAAGCTATACTCCTCATGTTTTTTATAATGATGTACTCCCCTGCGTACTCTCTGCAGAGTTGTGCTGTACTGCCATGGCACAGGACAAACGGACCCTGTTGTCATTGGGCCAGTGGGACATTTCTGGTCCCCATACAGTCTCTGCTCTGCCGTCACTGAGCTTCACTTGAGACTTGGGATATTGACATTAGCGAGATGCCTAAACTGCCACACTTGGATGTGGCAGCAGTTTTAGACTGTACTCACCCAGCCTTAACAGCCCTGCAGTATGTGTCAGACTGACTATTTAGAGTTCAATAGTGACAAATAGTTTATTAGCAGTCAATTACTGTTGTTCTAATTGCACTTTCTGAATTTGATGACTTGTCAATATAAAAATGATACATTAACAACTGCTGACAAAAAAATGAAGATCACAGCAAAACAAAGGAGTTAGCTCCATGGGATGAATATGGTGGACTAGAAAAGTTTGGCTTTCTCAAAGGCTTTGGGAGCTCAAAGAGGTTCCATACAGAGGAGTAGAGGGATTGGATATATGAGTAACCCTAAAAAGCCACACACAGGCTGGGTCATTGCAAAAGTGTGTGTGCGGTTATGTAAGATACAGGTGTGACCCATGTAACCCCAGCACAGGCAGTAATTGGCATACCTATCTTTGAGAGCGAGAGGGAGGGAGAGAGAGAGGGAGAGAGAGAGAGGGAGGGAGGGAGAGACAGAGAGAGAGAGACAGGGAGAGGGAGAGAAAGAAAAGAAAGCGGACTAGAGCTGAACATCATTATTGGGAAAATGTGTGTGTTTGTGTGTATAGAAATGTGTAAAGAAAAAGCCAATCATAATACACTGATTCTGCAGTTATCTGACTCTGCACTATTTTATAAAGGCAATCATTGTGTGGAAGGATTGCATGGATAAGAAAGACATCAACTCCATAAAAACCTGCAAGATGGAATTTTGTAGTTTTCCTGAAATCAAATGATTGATTTGAACTAAATGTTTGGGAAGAGAAGGTGAGAGAGAGAGAAAGACTGGAAGAATCAGACAGGAGATATAGTATATTTCAAAGTATAAAACCCAGGGTGAAATTGCAATCCAATTTCAGCAAGAGAGCTCCTCAAATGTGGCTGTATGTTCCTCAGCTATCTACTGCTGCTATCTGGATCATGTCTCAGTCGGCCATGAGACATCAAAGGCTCCGGACACACTCTAGCTCCAGAGTGGCCTCCTCCATCACTCTACATCCCACTCCATTTACACTTACCTCACTGACACACAGCTCCCAGTGGAACGGAGGGCATTGTCAAGAGTGTTTGTGTGTGTGTGTGTGTGTGTGTGTGTGTGTGTGTGTGTGTGTGTGTGTGTGTGTGTGTGTGTGTGTGTGAGAGGGTGTGCGTGTGTTCACAATTGCATTTCCTGGAATGGAATGTACTTCATTGATCCCAGGGGAAATTATCAAATCCATCAATCCATGGCATGTACAGTTACTATGTCTGGCTGGGCTCTTTTTGGACCTAGACCCCCCTCATGTTTATTTTTCACTTGGACCATTCCAAGAGGGGGGAAGACCCACAGCTCCTCCTCTAGACCCCCGGGACATGTGACCCGTCCACACAGCCAGCTGCCAGGGTCTGGGGGTTCTCCTGAAGGAAGTGGGCTACCTACCATTAACGGAAATGTCTGTTCCACCTCCCTCTCAATGCAGCACGTATAGTGTCCCGGGGTTCTTCCCCAGACCCAGGGGCCTTGACTTTTGACACAGTCCCTCCATGAAAAGCTCAATGTTACTCCTCAAAATGCTTTGCAATGTTTGTTTCTTGACATGATGGATAGTACATTTGATTTTCTTTGTTGTAGCTTATGAAATACATGGTGACATACTATATCAAACTAGGCCTTTTTTGAGGGCCATCGTCGTAACAGTCACATTTTCAATTCAATGAATGTTGCCTGTGAGTATGTCTACATTTAGGATCATTGTCGAACCTTGGTGCCCATAAATTGTTCCCTGATCAGCTTGCTATTCGTCTTTTAAGCTGATGCGTAAAATGCATGAACGGGCACTCGCATGTTTGGGTTTCTATAAGTAAGCATTCTTACAAATTATCTCTGAATAAGGTCTGTACCAAATACTTATCTACTGAATTAGCCACTGTTTTAAATTACTTCGCAATAACTGTCTAATTTTGCTTACCGTACAAAAGTTAGTGTCGGTTAGCTGATCTAGTGGAGGTAGCAAAACCGTCATCTTGCTTATGCCTTGGTAGTCTAAACTGCCATCGAATTCGCTCTGCGGTGATAAAGCATCGATCCGACATATTGCAGAGATGGGACAAAGTAAACGTCACGTAGAGGATTTGTGTCTCCCTGTTGTGAGGTAATTCATGCTGAGCAGCCCTGAGGAGCTTTCAGTGTCACCAAATACCTGAGAAAACACACATAGTAACATATATTGTGCACACATACATTACAGACACACACACACACACACACACACACACACACACACACACACACAGGTGGCATGGTAAGCGCACAATAAGTAGCACGTATACAGAGAAGCACATACAGGGGCGGGGTAACAGTCTGCAGAAATGCTATGGTTGATTGTGTACGAGTGTAATCCGAGTGTAGTTGGCTCGGAACTGGTGACAAAATGATCGGCTGTACCTATGTCCAACAAATAGAAAGTGTCGCTCCTATCAAATCAGCAGGCAAGGCTACAGTTGCCTCGCTGTGTTAGTGTGCTGGCAGCCTGAGTGTGGGAGAGGGTGGAGTAAATCATGTTTCTTTCAGAGCAGCTACATGTCAAGCCATGTGTGTTGGTAGGATTTCTCTAAGGGGTATGTAATATCTGCAGGGCTAGTGGCGATGACTTTATCATGCAGGCTGTCGTTGTGGCTTCTAGAAGGCTCTGGACAATGAAACCCGCCCACACGCAGACAAACTCACACACTCACACGTGTGTACCTATATCAATGCTTTAAGTACCCCTGGGAGAGAGAGAGAGAGAGAGAGAGAGAGAGAGAGAGAGAGAGAGAGAGAGAGAGAGAGAGAGAGAGAGAGAGAGAGAGAGAGAGAGAGAGAGAGAGAGAGAGAGAGACTGACTGAGAGGCAATGTCCAACAGCAGATTTCTTTAATTTTTCTACTATGGCTGCATCTATTGGCAGACAGAGTTCTGTTGTCATGGTAACTATGGAAGGCAGGGCACACTACCCTGGTATCCGTGGTAACCGGTAGGGCCCAGGATGTTTCCATCCCAGAGATTGGGGAATCGTCATGGGATATTTTGCATTATTGATAACCCCCCTCCCCACACTTTGATGAGGACAGAGAAGCACTTTGTAAATGAATGTTTGATTTTGTCCTGGACTTGAGTATGTGCATTATGCTTCACAGGTTATCTTACGGCTAACACTCATGTCTAGACACAAACACATTGGCTAGACCGGGTAGGGGGACTATGACTCATTATAAGGAGAACATTTACCTGTTTCTACATTTTCCATACTTCAATTTAGAAGTCAACACTTGTCAATGTCAAATCCCTTACAAGTCTGTGTTCTCTCTCTTTGAAGTATTTTTTTCTCAACACCCCTGCAACACATCGACTCTGAATCCAAGTTCTCACAAGTATTGCAACTGCCTATTCTATCTCTTGACATCTGTATTTGCTGGTCAAAAACTGTAAAACTAAATATTCTCTCATAATTTGAAAGAGTCAAGGGCATGGAACTATGTCTGTGGGAGGCTGGCCAGGGCAGTCTTTTCTCTCGAAAGATCAGTGCCTTTGAATAAAAAGCTGTGCTGTTCGAGGAACTGCTCATGGTTAAGTATCACCATGGCTACCCAATGATTGTGCCGGGCTGATCAAGGTCTAGGACTCAGGTAATGTGACTCTGCAGTTTACAAAATAATCTTAAAAATCTGACCAGACTTTTTTATTCTCAGTAGTAATGTCTTTGTATGCTGTAGCTAGCCTACAACGCTAACCCTGTGCCTATAACTTTCAACCTCCCTCCATCGATAATTAGCAATGTGTGCTAACTGGACAAAGGGAACAGGAACACAACGGTCTGGTTTTCATTAGCCCAACTAGCATCAGAACTCACATCCAGTCTCCCTGCCTCAGAGTGGTGCATGTCAAACAGCTGTAGGGTAGAATTCTCACAAAGTCACACTCAGAAGCTTTTGTAAGCAGGTATATGTCACACAGAGCCGGTGGACCTGTGAAAAAGTTAGCGTAGCCTAATGCCTGTGTGCCACGAGGCTAATAGTGCTTGATAGCCATGTAGACATAGTGGTAGGGCTGCAGACATCCCAGTGATGCAGTGCAGTCCTCTGCAGCAGCCCCGACTGCAGGATACACCACCAGGCAGTACGTGTCTGGATCAGAGCCTCCTGGTGCAGCTCGACAGTATCGCTTACCAGTGCATTTTGATAGTGGCTTTGTTACATCAGGACTATGGGCTGCAGTATGTGATCTTTAAGAGCGTCTGTTCATTGGTATGACCCCGGCTGAGCTCCTAGGAGCACATTCTACACCACAGGTCTGCTTGTTGTTCATTTAAAACGTAGCATACTTCTCAAATGTATAACGTGCCTCCTTGTTGTCTAGCTGTAAACCTAACAGCAACTCTGAGTGACAGAGCAGAGACAGAGAACCGCTCTGGCTGCATGACGTTCTTCACTGAGGATCTCAGAGCATGTGCTTGTAAGATGCTTATCACCTTCCTGTCAGAGCTGGCGAAGTGATACAGGATGGGATGGAGCCTTGGAGTTTTTGTAGTTGTTGCTTGTACAGTATGTCTTTATTATCGTGTCTGTGTATGCGTGCCAGAACTTTCAAGGGAAGGCTATTTAAGGCACGGAGGCCAAAACGCTGAATCATTCCACCTCCCAACAATCCGGGTCCTTTTTACACTCACAATATCTCTATCCAAAAAAGAGGGAACTCAGAAACAGGACTCTCTCGATATTTAACATTATTTCATTCCTTAATCTTGCGGTAGCTTGCTTGTCTGGCCTGTTTAAATGTGTAAATCCTGGGGGATCATACTGGATGATATAATATATTTTTCATCAAAGAAATCGGTCACTGGCTGGAAGTAGGTTTGTTTCAATTGGACATGTTCGTCTGGATTAACTAGAATTAATGACCCCCCTAACGAATGCTTGTTGATTACTTTTATCTACTATATGGGTTTTTACCAAAAACCCAAACAAAATTACCTCTGTAGTGTAGGAATAAAATCTAGCACACTATTTACCTAGACGGTATCGTGACGTATCCTTAAGTGTCTGCCCAAGATTCAATTCAAATTGGAATGGTCAGATATGCTTTGTTTTAACATGGTTTGTTTCTGTGTGTTTTCTTCAGTCGGATAGCAACACCAGCTTCCTGCGGGCGGCGAGGGCAGGGAACATTGACAAGGTTCTGGAATACCTGAAAGGAGGAGTGGACATCAGCACCTGCAATCAGGTAGGAGACGGAGGACACAAACACACACACACAGTTATCTAAGTATGTAATTCAAAAATATATTACATAGAAAAAAAATTTTGGGTCCGAATTTGATGGGAGTCCCATTTCCCTGTTTTCCCTATTGGGTTTTTCACCATTATAGAGCAACTAGTTGAGGAATGCCTCTGTTCCCCCTTAACATCAGGCAATCAGCCTTCCTCCCACTCCTCCCCTGCTCCAGGGCAGCTGTGTGGTCCTCCTTTAAGTGCCAATCCATCCACAGTGACAGGCTGGCCTTCCACACTCTACCTCGGGTTCAGCCCAGACGTCCAATACAACACAACATCAATCTCCATCGTAATATCCTGAATCCACTTCACAATCCATCCAATCACTTGATTCCTAATGAGCTTTGGGTAGTAGGTTTTTACCAAAGGAACGTTACGAGATGTGTCCTTTGTGCCATCGTACAAGCTGTAGGATCTTTACTACGTGATCTTTGTTCAGGCTTCTGTTAGGCGAGTGTTATAATATTGCATTAGCTATTCACTGTTCACTAGAGCCTTAAGCATATCCGTTTAAGTAGCCCCCTGTGAAGCCCTTTGTCCCTTTTTTGTATTTCATAAAAGTCTCCCTCCAAAATTAAGTTATCCTCTTGCGGAGGCGGGCTGTCAGCCAGATTAGATTTGGGCTAAAGAACTCCCGCTTTCAGGATTCGTTCGGTTTCAAACACACACAGAGGACAATTAAGATTTGACGTTCCATGGCTGACAAAAGCCCCCTCACAGAGAACATTGAGTGTGGAAGTGCTGCCTGCGATAACCATCAGAGGCCTTGGTCTGGACGGCTTCATTTTGGGTTTTTTACCACAGGTGTTACATAGCACCCCCATTCACTCAGGATGGTATTGACTCCCACTAGTCAATACATCTAAATCAGGCATTCTCAATCCATAGGTAAGAGTAAGTCTACTAGAGAAATGTGTCCCCTCGGATAGATAAAAAGAAACAGTAATATGTAAATTGTAGATCCTGAAAAAGACGAGCTGGAAGTTACAAGGTCTCCATTTTAGAGCATGAACACTGCTTTGTGGTATGTTTGCCATACAAAACCAAGCTGACCCCTGGATGTATAGCTGGATGTTCCTTTCTGGCCACTGGCTGATGGAGTGGATCAGGCACCTAGGATAAGTAGTGAGTGCACCTTATCCAACCATCTTAGTTTTGTTTTTTTCTAAGTACACAACACTCTCTCTCTCGCTCTCCCTCGCTCTCCCTCTCTCTCTCCCTCCCTCTCTCTCTCGCTCTCCCTCGCTCTCCCTCCCTCTCTCTCTCTCTCTCTCTTTCTCTCTATCTCTCGCTCTCTCTCTCTCGCTCTCTCTCTCTCTCTCGCTCTCTCTTTCATTCCTGATTAAAGCTCTCCTCCCACCTATTCGGTCTCAGTGGGAGCTCAAAATATGCCTGTGAGAACAGCTAAAGACGAGCAAGTCATACTGTACTGCATGTTCGTAGGTGAAAAAACATTATGCCACAAACTGGAAACCATTACTGCAGATAGAGATAGCTTGACATATTTATAGCTGCTTGACCTATTTTCTCACCTTGCGGTCTGTGTGTGCATGTCTGTGTGCGTGTGTGTCTGTGTGTGTGTGCGTGTGTGTGTGTGTGTGTGTCTTTGTATGCATCTTTATTTAGTCTCAAGTCATTATCTAGTCTATTAGCATTCCGTACATGGACAGAGAGCAATCTGATAGGGGATATATTCCCAGGCCTGGCAACGAGCAGTGGTCAGCAGATAAACAATGGCAGTCACAAGGCAGGGTTGTTGTCAGGGGTGTGAGGGCTTGGGCTGGGTGCTAACACTGAGAAGGCGTGAGAGGGTTTTACGTGTGCATGAGGAAAAAGACACAAACACATTTCATCAATCCACAATCTCTATTTGACTCTTCTTCACATTTGTCTTTCTCCTTATCTCACTCTCTTTCTCTGAGACACACACACACACACACACACACACACACACACACACAGTGCTTACATCTGAGTGTAATACCCATGCTGTGATCTGAAGCCAACACGTCCAGCTCACCAAATCAAGATTGCCTTCTCCGACTGACCAGATAGCTTTTTAGCCCCAGCTAAGAAACCGCTACATTCTACCCCAATCCGTAGCGCTCCTACTCTAGTATAACTGTAACCTCCTACATCAATCCTTCAGTCCTGGTTCCCCTCTATCCTCCTTTCAATTGCATCCTGTAGGGTCTGTTCCACTGCCCGCTTCCGGAATATGTTTTGGTAGAAACCTTACCTTCACACCATGACAGAGACATAGACATGTGTGTGTGTGTGTGTGTGTGTGTCTGTGTGTGTGTGTGTGTGTGTGTGTGTGTGTGTGTGTGTGTGTGTCTTTCAGTGTGGGGATGTTGGTGGGTATGGAGATAAAAAAAAAACTGAGATAAAAAAAATCCTTTTAATCATCAGATTAGTAATGTTTTGGAATGGCCCCCTGACTTTAACGCGTTAGTAATCTAGCAATTATACATTAACATGTTTACACATTTGCAATTTTATTATTTTTAATAGTCTGCGCCAGAGACACGTTGTCCAAAAGATTATGCGGTCATGTAGCGATGCATAAACATTGCTCACCGAGGTGCAATGTAGTGTGGAAATAATTCACCTGACCTATTCCACTCTGGCTTAGTGCAAGTGATTTTCAAGACAAATATGTTTTGTAATATAATGCCTGTGCTTCACTGAAAGGTCGCACTACCTCCCTAAGACTGTGCGTAACCCTTTTCCACACTGCCTGATACTGGCCATGCTAATCCTGGTGGTCTGCTATCAGAACAGCATCATGGTGAGCGACTACTATTTGGCCCTCACCCTCCTAACCCTGGAGTCATCCTGTGCTCCATCCCACCCTCTAGCCCTGGTGAATGGAGGCTCTTAGCTTGTCTAGAACATCCTGGTTTGTTAAGACATCACTTGGGTTCCAAGCTATTATAATGAATGTTTTAAGTGGGGAAAATTTGAAGTAAAAATGTGTCAAAGTGATACAATGCCTGAGCGTCTAGATCACCATGGCTATTTATATCTACGGTATCCAGCCACACTCTAGAGCTCGTCAGAAAGGTGTCATGACTTGATTTCATGTGTCACTTAAGACTGATGAGTCTTCATCCAAGTCTCCCTCAGTGGATGATTAAAGAACCAAGTCGTGACCTTGAGTACTCCTTGCTATCCACACACACACACACACACACACACACACACACACACACACACACACACACACACACACACACACACACACTCAACATACATATATACTCCATCCATCATCCATACTTCATCTACCAGAGTCAACATAGACACATCAGGCCACTGTGTACAGCACTCCAGGAGATACTTCAGCAAGTACATCTGATGGACCATTACCTGGAGGATTACATTATGGTGATGGATATGTTGACAGTGCTCGCTGATATCACTTCACTATATATATATATATTGATGGATAGCTTGAGCTTGGATAGCATGAGGCTGAGCACTAAGTGATGTGAGACCAAGCTGTTCTAAGGCCTCGTGAGGCAGGCAGCTGTGTTCAGCCAACATCTGACACTTTGTAACTGGACTCAACCAAAATGCACTCCAGATATGCTCCAAGGCCCTTTCAGGGAACTGGGAATCTAGAATACACCGCTTGAGGAAAATTATATGCGAACCATTTATTCTCAATGTCACTTTAGGTGGTTAATTCCATATGGTGTCATTCATTTGAATCTTTGACTGCAACAGTGGTTGCAAACGGAGGTAACAGATGTAGCTAACATGGTTAATATTGTCGTTAGCTGTAAGTACCTGGTCAGTTCGCGAGACATTTAAGTTGTAGTCAGCAATGCAGGCTACCATGCCTAGCAGCAGATGTTCATAAAATGAATACAGGCAGAACCGGTTGGCTAGCAAACCAAATTGATAGGGGATTTCTTTTAGTCCTAGGAAAGGCTGGCCTACAATCGTCAGAATTTACTATTTCCTTCAGGCCATAACTATCAACTGACTTTAAAATATGCACGTTTCTCAAACCCCTTTGCAGGACCCAGTAGTCAAAAATAAAATATTGCCTCTATCCACAGTGTGATATGTTGTTTGTGTAAAATAACCAGGAGCAGGGGAGATTGCTTATCGACAGAAAGATCCCTCATAAATTGTCCAGCAGCCTAATGCTGCGTGTTGAGAGGATTCTGTCAGTCAAGACAAAGGAGAGGGTAGAGTGTCCTTAACCCCATAACTTACTGCACTCTCTCCTGCCATTGGAGTAGGGAAAGCTATGTTATGGTAGCGCTAAAGCAAGGAAAAAAGGAGAATAAATATACATTCTTCTTAAGAGCTTTCCCGTTGAAGGCTATACTTTACCATGCGGCTTAGTCTTCCATTGTGTGAGAGCTGACAGGGAAATTAATGGAAATGTCACTGGAGTGCGTGGCCAAAAAAAAGGAAACGATACCGAAAAAAGTGGCAAGAGCGTTGGTAGCCTACAGACCTGAATTCTGAGAAATAGTTGATTCTGTAGAAAAAAAATAAACAGAAAATTCAAATCAAAAGATGGAATCTATCTACAAAAAGGGGTGGAGAGATTGAGGCAGGGTGCAAAAAAAGAAAAGTGCATGAACATAATTTTTTTCAAATTGCTATTTAGAGAGGCCAGTTTCTGTGTCTATACGTGACCTGCAAGTCACTGAAAATGTATCCAAGCCCCTCACAACTTCCTCCAACCAACCGGATAATCACCATCAGGATGTACCTTAGTCCATCCTGTTTAGCTGTTTTGGAATGAACTGGTAAATACCTGAACTCCTTAATCCTTTAGCTAATTCCAGCGGAGTGATTTTAAGATGTCATCTTTATTTCCCACAGACTTTTACCATCGATTTATCAGCACCACAAGGAAACCCAAACCTCAGTCTTTCCTATTATGATACAATATGATGGAGTTACAAGACAAGGAGAACAAAGACTGGACAGAGAATGTGGATGGGGAAGGATCTCTTCTTATTTTACATTCATGGGCATCGTATGCTAGCATATGAGAACAGCCTCATCATGTCAGTAGTGGAATAACACGGCTCAACCCAGACGAAAACACTAGACAGCCCCTTTAAAATGTGTGTGCACCCGCTTACACACACATGCCTTATTAATATCCCCTCATCCAGGACTGGCCCTGCTCAACAGCGTGACTTGGCACAATTTGTGACCTCCAGTACAGGCTTAGATATTTCAGTCGGCCCCTCTCTGAAGTGAGAGAGAAGAACAGGGTTTCATAGCCAAGTAAGAGGGAAAGAGCGAGACAGAGAGAGGGATAGAATTAAGACGGAGGGGTCTGGTCTGGGATTATGGACCTGGAGGTACCAAAGGCCTGTTTACCTTTTTTGCAGTCTGACATTTTGTTGATCAAGCTTTGGTATGGAGTCGAGAAGTTGACCTTGCCTCTTTTCTCTGTTTTCTTATACAGAATGGGCTCAACGCTCTGCACCTGGCAGCCAAAGAGGGCCATGTGGAGCTGGTCCAGGAGCTGCTAGAGAGAGGATCAGCGGTGGACTCCTCTACCAAGGTGGGCGACCTTAACCTGCTACACCATCATCACTTAATTCCATTTACTGTGGTCTCCTGAGATCATAGTAGAGGGACGTGGATGTTTGAGTAGTGTTCTTAGAATGTTTTGCATGCAAATACATTATCCATGTCTAGTTTCTTATAAACAGGACAACCGACCACAGACATCTAGCGTTTCATTAGCAACCCAGCAACCCAGATTCTCAGTATTTTGTTGAGTGGTTTAGTACTTTGAACTTTAGTGGCCGTGGTCCTTACAGGGCACTGTGCCGACTCCTGACCTCCTATAACCTGACCGTTAACCTTTCCATTGCGGGTCCACTCAGCCGTCAGTCAGGGCACCAGTTAGCTAGCCCTAAACATACAGCATTCACTGTATGTATTCACTGAATGTCAGCATTCACCTGCTTTCTAATTAGTCCTTTGCGTGTGAACCCCCACACTTAAAAAATAACTCACCTAAAAGAACTCTTCCAAATATTAAAGTAACCTAGACACTATTAGCTAAGGATGTCTTAATTTTGAAAATGTGCACTACATTTAAACATTAATTAAAGTACTTTATCCAGATTGTTTCACAATCGTGGTTAGTTTATGGTTTGACATTTTGAGCGTTCCAAACACTGCAACTGGAGAAGGTTGTTTACCCTATTCCAAACAGGTTTGGTGTTATATGTCTTGTTGGGTGTAAACGCAAATATGCTCTGTGTTATGGTTGCCTAGCAGCAGAGCTGTAGTAGCATGCTGCGGATCATGGCAAAAAAATAACTTTGCTGTTTTAGATCGAAGAAAATATGTTTTTTATGGTCAAATAGGAACTTGCTTACTGTTTTACTAAAGACATATTTGTTTATGAACAAGTTATGAACCAATATAACACCGTTCTTTTTCCAAGACAAGGGATTTTGAGAAAATTTGCTCAACTGTGTGATAGTAGGCTCTGAATACCTTTCAACATTTGGAATGAAAAAAAGACGTACTTAGATAAACTAAAATAATGATGCTTTATTACATAACATTATTAGCAAGTTGTCTTGAATTGCTTGTCTTGGGAAGAAAAACTTGATTTGCTAGTATGTTTACACTGAGATCCAAGATTATTTTGGAATTGTACGTATATGATAGAGTGGGGGGCCGGAAGGTGACCAATATTAAGGTATGTCTGAGTCTGCTATTTGACATCTATCTGATTTGACAGGGTCTGAAATTATGCAATTTAAAATTGTTCTCTTGTTGAGTCAAGACTGTGGGTTTATGGCTTTACCCTAATTAAAAGTCAGACGAGTAATATTACCCCTCTCCCTAATCAGCGATAAGCATCCTCCATCTCACTGGAATGAGTGTGTTCATGTCACCGCTACCTCTTTTGTCGGGAGCTTCATTAACAGTGTCTCATCAGAAAGTACCATTCAGCTTTAGCCATGTACCTCCATTCCAGATCCATGTCTTTCTGTTTAGCCTGCTCCCGGAGTCAGGAGCCTGGACTTGAGTTTGTTAACGAGACGCTGTCCTTTGTGTCTGTGTCTCTGTGTGTGCGTGTGTGTGTGTGTGTGTGTGTGTGTGTGTGTGTGTGTGTGTGTGTGTGTGTGTGTGTGTGTGTGTGTGTGTGTGTGTGTGTGTGTGTGTGTGTGGTTGGAAGGTCACAGTGCTGATTAGAAGAGATGATAATAATGTGAGTGTAAAACGTTCTAACGAGGGATAATGTTTTGTTGCCAAAATGCTCCACTCACACTGCCTTCTACAATAATATCCCCTGCAATGTATAGCTGTTAGCATGCGCTCTCTCTTTCTTTAGGCTGTGTTTATCATTGTATTGTGTGTGCTTCTCACCTATTTGGTTGTCCCTGTAGAAAGGGAACACAGCTCTCCACATTGCCTCTCTGGCTGGTCAAGCTGAGGTAGTGAAGATCCTGGTCAAACGAGGGGCTGATATCAACTCCCAGTCCCAGGTGAGTCCAACCACGCACTCTTAGCAGCTTCAAATGGCAACCGTCGCCAGAAAGTGACAGATGAAAAAGACTTCTACATGGGACTGTTTCCTGGTGACCTTTGGGTAACGTAGTTGTTGTTGTTGGCCCGCAGAATGGCTTCACTCCGCTATACATGGCCGCCCAGGAGAACCACCTGGATGTGGTGCGCTACCTGCTGGAGAATGGAGGCAACCAGAGCACGGCCACAGAGGTATCTGTCTCAGTGTGGGAGGGTCACAAACATAGTCTCAACAGACACATTTCAGAGTGGATCATTTGTACTGGACCAGTCTGCTGCACTGAAACCGCCCCCTCCTCTGTCTTCCTCCCCCCCGGGTTCTCTACTCCTCCTGTACCCCTTGCAGGACGGCTTCACCCCGCTGGCCATCGCCCTGCAGCAGGGCCACAACCAGGTGGTGTCTATCCTCCTGGAGAACGACACCAAGGGCAAGGTGCGGCTGCCCGCCCTGCACATCGCCGCCCGCAAGGACGACACCAAGTCAGCCGCCCTGCTGCTCCAGAACGACCACAACGCCGATGTCCAGTCCAAGGTACGACACAGGGGGGCTCCGAGACCCCCGGGGCTGGTGCTAACGGGTTGCAAACCTTCAATGGTGTGCGTACGCTACAATGTGGTCGTCAGTGCCTTTGCAACCATTGTGATATGTATGATGCATTGTAAAGCTACTGGTGGGGCCTTGGGTCAATGTTGTATAGATTTTGGAAGCGAGATTGTACTGTGATGTTTTTTTTCTTCTGTGAAGTTGTAGCAAGCTTACTGCTTTGTTGATGTTGCAACCACCAGTTGTCTATCTCTGGTGCTCCAGTATGGTAGATGGGTGTCCGTTGGTCTTGTCTATGTGCACCTATCTGTCTCTCACTTTCCCCCCTCAGTGCCTGCCACCTGTCCTTTGGTCCTGCCACTAACTGGGTCTCTCCCTTCTCTTTCTCTCTGCTCCCCCTCACACCTGTCCACCCCCCCCCCCCCCCCCCCCCCCCCCCATAACTCACTACTTCCCCCTGCTGTCAAAGTATAGAACTGTACCCTGCATGGAGTGTGCCAGTGTCTGCAGGTCGTATGGCGTTGTTGTTATTGATGGCTGCATGCTCCAATGGGATTCTGTGTATGGGGGTGGGCGCTATCTGAACAGGGATCTAGGATTACAGCATTAATCTGGTTTTGAGGAAATGGTGTGGTAGCCATTGCTCTGTCGATTTGAACTGTCCAAATTGACCTCTGCCATGCAGTAATGGGTCCAAAATGGAGAAAGGGCTGTTGACAATTTCATTAAAACCAGATTCTGCTTTGAATGGACGTGGCTAGAGTGAAAGTTATTCTGTGGGTTGCCTAAACGAACAAGTCCTGCCTGTGAGTTGCCTCTACATCTCACACTAAATATTTCGATGTGAGGCTCTATTGGTGGTGTACTAGGATATAATGAACTCAGGCATGAAGTGAAACACCGTTTCTGCTACAGCTGTTCAGATCCACTGCTCTTCAACATGACTCATGTGTGGGACCCAGAGCTGAGGAGCTATTAACAGAAGCATGCTCAACACACACACACACACACACACAAACACACACACACACACACATACGCACACACACACACACGCACGCACGCACGCACGCACGCACGCACGCACGCACACACACACACACACACACACACACACACACACACACTATACCACACTCAGTCACCTCTGTTTTCATCACACTGAGCACTGCAATCCCACCAAACAAACCTCCTAGATTGTTAACCACTGGACAGGAATAGCAAAATGGCCGCCATGCTTCACCTTCATGTTGGCTCTGTTAGCCCAACTACAGTAACAGCAAGTTGGCTCAGGAGATGAGACAGAATGCATGAACTTTGATCAGTAAAGCAGAGCAAAATCCATTTTTGAGTTGAAACGTTAGCGGTCAGCACTCTAGCCACGTTGCCAGTATATATGTCCTCTTTACTGAAAGAAAAGCTACCCTGAGCTCTGCGTGACGGAGCCCGCTGTGTGTTCATAGTAACTAAAGAGTTTTTCCCCCTCCCTCGTCTCTACTGCTTCAGATGATGGTCAATAGGACTACCGAGGTATACACCCCGACTCTCACACCCGTCTTCACTCTCTCACCCCATGACACCTTTTCATTTCTCCTTCACGATGCCTTCGCGCATCCAGACTCTGCATGGTGGAGGGTTTTTGGTTCTCTCTCTTCCTTCAGTTCCTTTGACATTCTCCTAGGTTCTGACACCGTGCTTTCTGTTCTTGTTGGGCTATAGTGATGTGCAACATGCACGGCTGTGGGGAATGGCCAGCTCTCACAGGGCCTATCATGTAAACACTGATTCATCATCTCCCGTTTGTTTTATAGATTCTTTATAGGGGTCTTGGTTTTTACATATAATTATTATTATTATTATTATTATTATTATTGTTGTATTGTCATTTTAATTTGGAAGGTGTTAAAGGATCAGAAAGCCCCCATGTCTTTGACTTTGTTCATCTTAACATCCCTCATACTATTTCATAAGCTTTGATATGATTTGATTTGATTGCCAGATATTTAGCAGATGTTTCTTGTTTGTTGTTTCTATAAATTGATATCCATGTTGTTCCTTTATGTTGTCATGCATGCTGTTTGAGGATGCACTATGCACATAAATGATTCGACTGATGAGAAGAATCTTTCTAATATGTGAACAAAAAGGATTCTCTTTTAAGTCAGGGTTGCAACCGGGCATATTGATGAAAACATTCATCAAGATTAAAATATCCACATTAATTAATTAGGCATGTTGGAAGATAGTCCCTTTCTCAAAACACTGGCATGATATTGCTTTGCAGATAATTTGACAGTTTGAGTGCCCTGAATAGCATGTTGCATTCAAGCTACCTTTATTTGCATCATTCAAAGCTTTGACTGTAATTTTGGAGCCATCACGTGATCACTGTGTTCTTCACACCTTTTTGTAAATAATGTTTTCACATTAAATCGGACCCTGACTTACAGAATGGCAAGGTAAGGCAAGAATTTCACAATACTCCAAACATGCTCTGCAATCTCTAATTTTCTCATGACCTCCTGACAAGATGACTGACTCTGACGTACAGTGAACATAGTGCACTTGGGTGTTGATTGGAAGTAACAGTGACAGTCGATTGACTTTTGTCTATTGATTATAATTTGGTTTCTTTGGTTTCTCATGCTGTAAATTTATAGTTTATGGAGAACTAATATTTCTGGTTCATTTTTGTGTGGGTTTGGAATACTGTGTCTGTGGGTATTGTACGTCTGCCTGTCTGTCTGTTCATTCTTTTTCTTTTCAGTTTATTTTTATAGAATAAATATATTTATTT